>CM071962.1:13355000-13540000 GCA_036784905.1 Acrossocheilus fasciatus | reverse complement strand
CCCACGTAAATGTATTAAAATAAACAAACAAACAAAAAAAACAATACTGTAGTACCATTCTCACTAGTACTATTATCAATGGGTTTCCACAGTCATGGAAATTCTGAATATAAAGCTGGAATTTTTTTGGAAAATTGGAAAGACCTGGAAACTGATTAAATTAATTATGTTAAATCGTAATCTTAAAAATAATTAAAAAAAATCTTGGTTTGATGTGAAGTATTGTGTAATGAGTATACTTTTTTTATTATTTTTTTATTTCATCAGCTGGAAAGTGCTCTAGTGTTAATTATATTTGCTCACAAGCCCTACAGGGTCACCAGAAAATTGGCCAGTTTCACAAAGTGAGTCTTTAGCGAAATGGTCTGAATAAAATTATTTTTTACAAAAGTAATCCAATTATCACAAACAACAACTATACTGGTCATGGAAATAGATAAATAAATAAAAAGGAAATAAATATATTGTATTACAGTTGAAATAATATTTTTTCAAATTATATTAATCCCAATTGGAAAGCAAAATGTGCTTCATTTTCATGAAAATAATGTCACAACCAGAAAAAATATTAAAAATATTAAAAATCCCCATTTTCTTCAATCCAATAAAAATGTATTTATAATTTATTTTTAATTCATTTAATAATTTATTTCTTTTTAGTCTGAGGTGAAATATGAGCCTCTAAAATTTTTGACAGGTTTCTTGTGACTCCTCCACATATGAGCCTAAATAAAGCATAAAGCTACTTGATAGTACAAAGTCTTTTTGAATAAATTAATTGTTTGAAGCTCTCGTTTCTCATTCACACAGAGCCAGTCCCTCCTCGGACGCTGACAGACTCTACAGGCAAGTAGAGGAATGTGCTGCTTTCCTTTTCTTTATGTCACAGAGCACATGTGCTCTTAGTCACATTTCAATAGCTAATTTATGTAACCCATGTGACTTCAGTTCTCTATATTTAGCTCTCTGTCTACCACTATACTCTTATTCTCCACTACATCAGAAGGTTCAGCACTCCAGTTTGTGAGGTGACCTACATAACGTGTGGCGTTCTCTGATCCTTCAGCTTGCGTTCAGGTTTAGGAACGGTTTGAAGAAGTTCTGCTCAAACATGATCAGTTTTTAATGTGTTGCTGTGTGGTTGTTAGGTGGTTAAATAACCCTAACCAAGGAAGCAGCATGAGTTAATCACTCTTGACTTTGGTGTGTGTGTGTGATCTAAACTGTGAATCTTGTTCCTCAGGTGTGGAGTATCAGGAAGTGGAAGTGCACCTGCTGCGTGAGAAGACCGGCTTCGGCTTTAGGATCCTGGGTGGAGACGAGGCGGTGCAGGCTGTGAGTCCGGAGGCCCGTGACAAGGCTCGTATGGGGCAGGATAAACAGATACTGGTTCATATCTGTACAGCTCCACGAGCAGCAGATGGAAACATACCTGAAAAAAATCATTTCCTGCTTCTTTCAGCTACTTATACAACATTACCATAGCAAAGCCATGATTTGGTTTGGGCATGTACCGTGATAATATGGTATATGAATATAGTGGTTATTAAAAATTTAGGAAATGATGATGAGTGACACAGACTGCCATTTAAAAGTTTGTGGTCAGTAAGATTTTTTTATGTTTTTGAAATAAGTTTCTTGATTACCAAAGCTACATTTATTTGATCAAAACACAGTAATGAAAAATAATGTTGGCCAACATTATTAGAATTTAAAACAACTGTTTGAGTTTTCATACATTTTATTATGTAATTTATTTCTGTGATGCAAAGCTGAATTTTAAGCATCATTATTCCAGTAAATAATTATAATATTATGCTTATAATGTTTTTGTGAAAAGCATTGCTTTTAAATGCATAATTAAAAGTATGTTTTTTTATTATTATATAAATATATATATATATATATATATATATATATATATATATATATATATATATATATATATATATAAGTGCAGGCTGTTTTTGCTCATATATCAGTCTGATTACACTACATTATTTTTTTTTAGATAAATTTGTTCTTCAAATTTATCTAAAAAATTTAGCTTCAAAAGATTTTTTTTTAAAGTATACACTTTACTACATGATTGTTTATTTATATATCATTTATATATAAATAAACTTTTTATATATAATTTATAGTTTTATAGTTAAATTTATAGCAAAATTAACTACATTGTGAGACGTTTCAATAAAATTACAATTACTCATACTGTGGTATTTTTATTATAATGCCCAGTCCAAATAGTTTTTTTTTCTCTTTTTTTTTTCAAAAATTTGTTACTGAATTTTCCTTCATTTCTATTTGTTCATTTGCATTTTATTTTTATTTCAGCTCAGTGTAGTTTTCATCCCTTTCATTCCATCACAAATTGTTCCATCTGCCTGTAATGAGACACACAACACTGTGGTTGGTTGTTTTACATGTCAATCAAACAGCTTGCTTTTTATTGGATTGCTGTTGTTGTTGTATATTTATTCATTTTATTTATTTTTATTTATTTATTTGAAAGAATATATTGCTGAGTCTGAAGTTAGGGTTGAGAAATATTTAATATACTTGCAATTTAGTACCGTATATATCAAATAGACTATCAAATATTATCTGATACATAAATATCTGCTTAATTTTACAGATTTTGTGCAGAGTTGTGTCTTTTAAAAGCCTCCAAACTGAATTGTCTTGGATTTTCTTGGATTTCAAATGACAGTGTATTTACAGTCGTCTTTTAGCTAGTTGTCTTTGGTAATTTGATTTAATTTCTTAAATAAATACCTGCAGTTGAGCAACTTTCTGTCAGGCTAGATATGTATAATCCCATCAGCTTGTCAAGAATATTGCTGTTTGAACATGTAAGACCGGTGACAATATTATTATGAGACTGTGCACGTCGGTTCACATTAACACGATGGCTGATTTTTCCTCACAGATTGTGATCGGAGCAATCATAGAGAACAGCCCTGCGGAGCGCGACGGCAGACTGCGTCCGGGAGATGAGCTGGTCTCGGTTGACAGGATGCCTGTGGCGGGGAGACCACACCGCTACGTCATCGACCTCATGCACGCGGCGGCACGAAACGGACAGGTCACCCTGACCGTCAGGAGGAGAGTTCTGCTGCAGCAGGGTGAGCAAAGCGTTCCTCAAACAAACCCTCCAGTGACAATTTGATCCTCAAAACTAGTCATTTACTGCATTGCCAGGGTTTATAAAACGACAAATTCCATAATCTAGGTATTTAGGAGGAGTAACAAGCAATTGTTTTTTTTTTTTTAGTTTCTTTTACCCTATAAAGCCTACTGTATCAAAATCAATATGATAAAATCTTGTCTGATTTGTTAGTTTATACTTTTGTAGCAAGTAAAAGGCCTTTTAGTGTAATTGTAAAAATGTCCACCTTCAGATCTTGGTACATGTGTTTTCTTGCTTGCTTGATTTTTAAAAAGTAAATGTAAGAACAACTTTCATGTTCTCATTAATATTCAAGATTAACATTTACTCAACTTAAGCAATTTAGGTTTAATTGATTTATGATTTTTCCACAATTGTTTTTAGAAAAATCATGTGCCAAATATGATATATCAAATCTCTTAATCAAATTTGTATTGCATTGCATTATAGGTTTTTGCATTATATGCAAATCTAAACAATTAAATATCTTGCTAAGAAATATAGAGTGAGTGAGATTTGGAGATTTATTTTTGATCGATTTGGGCCTCTGAGTAAAACATATGTTTTTTCCTCCACTATTAAAGCCTGATGTATTAAATATGACACAAAACATGAAACACATATGTAGATTTTTAGATTTAAAAAAAAAAAAGGTTTAAAAAAAATGCAGATTTTTCTGACTATTATTTCATATGCCTAGAATTACATTATCAAGAAGTCAAAGCGCAGTAATTGGTGGCAATTATCTCTGGAGTCACACTGCTGGGGTTATGTGTTTGCATTGACTGAGATTGTGTTTGCTGCCACCTGCAGGCCAGCCATGTGAGGAAAACGGTGCCATGGCCAATCAAAACAGTTCTCCCCGGGGTCATGCTGTGTGCCCGGTCAACTTGCCCCCCACCACTGATGTAGTTATCCACCGTAAGGAAAGCGAAGGCTTTGGCTTTGTCATCATCAGCTCCCTCAACCGTCCAGAGACCACAAACACAATAAGTAAGTCCTCCTTTCACACAGCTGTTTATCTGATGCTCTGGTGAACGCTAATGCATTCTTTTACACATGGCGACGTGTTTACTAAGAGTAAAGTTCAGTTTGTAGTGCAGATGTATTAAAAATATTGCATCAGGCCCATCATGTGTCCAAGAACACAGTCCACAAAGTTAAAGTGAAGAAGCTGATTCATCTTATCTCACAAAACCTGTAAAAATAAATATCAATAAACAAACAAACAAATCTATTTTACACCTATCTCAGCCCCAAATTTACAAAAAAAGTGCATATAACCTATTGCAGTACCATTAGAGATTATTGAGAATACTTTTTATAGTCATTTATGTAATTTATAAATAAATACTTCTCAAATACTACTATTATAGTATTTTTTATTACTATTATTATTATTATGTCTATTTAAGTGCAAATAGCCTGGTTGTTGGCAGAGGCTATTTACACTAACTCCACCCACAAACGTATGATTGGGATAGTTAAATTTGCAAAAGACGAACGTCAGTCGTCAGATTCAGTGGTGCAGATGGTAAAGCGTGTGTCACGCTCCTTTGACACGATCGACTGGGGTTCGAATCTGCCTTTTGGTGATCTTTCTTTGCGGTTGGTTTCAAGTAAACGCACAAAATGCATTATTTGGGTCTTTACAATAATTCACTAACACTTCAATTAAACAGAAAAGCAAGCAGGTGCATGATTTGGCATGGCAGCCAATACAAATTATTAATAACCGCTTCCTTACCTAAATCCTGCGTTTGGACCAGGCTCGGTTGCAGAATCACATCACTCTGTGCTTCTGAAAATATTATCTTGATCTATATATAGTTAGCTATCTCTGTGTCGTATGTGGTCGCTTGTCAAGCATGAAAAACAAATTTTATTTAAATTCTGAATATATTATAGTATACAGCATGCAAAGAGCGCTCCCTTTAAATTTATTAAAAACTGTCACTCATTCATCACGATCTTACAAAGTCCCGTTTTTAACCAATGAATATGACCACACAATGAAACTTTTTTTTTTTTTTTTTTAAATGAAGTTACGAGCATGATAGAACTCGGCGCGGGCCTGCCTCTATCGCAACCCAGCCCGTTATCAAATAAATGTATGATAACAATGTTAATAAAAAATATTTACCTTATATTCATTTATTATTATTATATTTGTAGTAATTATTGGGGGGATTACAATAGTAAAATGTATTACAATAATGACAATTCAAATGGAAAACATGCTCAGTTGTGATGAAAATATCACAATGTAAAAATAATGAAACAGACTTAATTTTCTTTATGGAAAATATTATTTCTATTTTTATGTTCTTTTTATATTGGAGGGACATATTACATTTCTTATTATATATATTTTTAAAAACTACAATATGACCAAAATATTTTACATGAAATTGTCACAATATTTACATTCATATGTTTTGTAGCTGTGCCACATAAGATCGGCCGCATCATCGAGGGCAGTCCGGCTGATCGCTGTGGGAAGCTGAAGGTTGGTGATCGTATTATGGCTGTCAACTGTCAGTCTATCATTAACATGCCTCACGCTGACATTGTCAAGCTGATCAAAGACGCTGGACTCACTGTCACCTTGCACATCATCCCTGAAGAAGGTATGATCAGAATATGTTACAACAAAAAAAGATTTCTGTCTTCTTCCTTTGTAAACACAACCGTTTTTGCCCTAGACGTAAACGGTGCTCATTCGGCCCCAACATCAGAGAAGCAGAGTCCCATGGTGGCCCAGAAGCACAGCCCTCAGACTCAGTCCAGCCCAGCAGCCCAGCAGAGCCCGACCATGGCTCATCCCAGCCCACCAGCCCCCCACCCCAGCCCAGCCACCACGCAGCCCAGCCCCCTGCTGATGGAGCCGGGCCCTGGAGCTCCGCACAGCAGCCCACCAGTGACTCAAAGCAGTCTGCCTGTGAGTCAGGCCGGCCTGGAGGCCATGCAGTCGGGCTCAGCGGTGACTCAGGCTGCTGCTGCTGTGGATCCGGGCATAGCGGGAGTTCAGCCCACCTCCATCGGATCAGTGCCAGTCCCACCACAGCTGTACCTTCATGACACCAGGTACTGTTTGCCCGGATTCATTCTTTCTTTCATTCTTTCATTCTTTCTATCCTTCTATCTATCTATCTATCTATCTATCTATCTATCTATCGTACTATTGTACTATTGTACTATCTATCGATCGTACTATCTCTCGTACTATCTCTCGTACTATCTATCTATCTATCTATCTATCTATCTATCTATCTATCTATCTATCTATCTATCTATCTATCTATCTATCTATCTATCTATCTATCTATCTATCTATCTATCTATCTATCTATCTATCTATCTATCTATCTATGTATCTATCTATCTGTTGTACTATCGTTCTATCCTTCCATCTATCGTTCTATCATTCTATTGTTCTATCTATCATTCTATCTATCGTTCTATCGTTATATTGTACTATCGTACTATCGTTCTATCATTCTATCTATCTATCGTTCTATCTATCGTTCTATCTATCGATCTGTCATTCTATCGTTCTATCTATCGATCGGTCATTCTATCATTCTATCTATCATTCTATCTATCTATTTATCTATCATTCTATCTATCTATCGTACTATCTATCTATCTATTGTACTATCGTACTATCGCTCTATCTATCGTTCTATCGTTCTATTGTTCTATCTATCGATCTGTCATTCTATCTATTTATCTATCATTCTATCTATCTATCTCTCTCTCTATCTCTCTCTCTATCTATCTATCTATCTATCTCTCTCTCTATCTATCTATCTATCTATCTATCTATATATCGTACTATCGTTCTATCTATCGATCTATTGTTCTATCTATCGTTCTATCTATCTATCTATCGTTCTATTGTTCTTTCTATCATTCTATCTATCTATCGATCTGTCGTTCTATTGTTCTATCTATCATTCTATCTATCTATCTATCTATCTATCTATCTATCTATCTATCTATCTATCTATCTATCTCTCTATCTATCGTTCTATCGTTCTATCATTCTATCGTTCTATTTATCTATCTATCTATTAGGGCTGCCCTCGACTAAGGATTTTTCTGGTTGACTAGTAGTCGTTCATTTGAAGCATCAGTAGACTAATCACACGTTTATAAATAAACCATTTAAATCATTAACATGAGCATTTAATTGCCTACATTGCCTAATAAGCACTCAAGCACACAGATAAAGCTTACCACAGTGCACCGCAGAAGTAATGAGTATGAATGTGTCAGGGAAAAACAGTAAGGAGGCTGCATTAACATTTTAATAATGTATTGATAAACTAGTGCTTTCTTTTTTTTCGGCTTAAGTCAAGAGATGAAGTTGGCGACACTGACTCGTCATCTTCACAGTAGTGGACGCGCCTGTATGCATGTTTCATATGGATTACATAATCTGAGAACATTAGTTTTCCATTTGAATTGCTTCATTTGAAAGTAGACATTTCACTCTCTATAAATATAATTTTAATGTCTGTAAGGCAAAAATAGATACGGAGTTTCGCGCTTGAGTTCACAGACCAAGACGGCAGAACGCGCATCATGTTTGCTTTCATTATTTTACAAAAGCGCGTTTTGTTGTTATTGTGAATGCACACAAATAAACTTAAGAGTCTTTACAGATTTGAGAGATGTACTCTTATTTGTATGACCAAGAATGAGGGAGTATTTTAAAGGGGTCATCGGATGCAAAATTCACTTTTCAAGTTGTTTGAACATAAATGTGTGTTGGAAGTGTGTACACATCCATCCTATAATGATAAAAATCCACCCAGTGTTTTTTTTTTAAATCCCTATTTTAAATTCCCCTTTCTCAAATCAGGCTGTTCTGAGATTCCTGTCAGAATGATGTAGTCCTGAACAGGCCGCTCCCACGATAATTGATTGACAAGACCGTCTTACCTTAGACCCGTCCTGAGTGAGCTGAGAGCTGTCCGTCATTGTGTCGATGGTGCAGGGGAGGACAGTGGAGGTGCAGGTCTCCGATTAAGCTATTGAAGTGTTTTGTTGTTGGATGTAATAATGAACAAAGCAGTCGTCATTTACTCCTGACATCTGAGCTGCTGAAGACGCAGAGGATTAACGTTACTTTTGTTTTTGAAAGGAATGCGATGATCCCCGATCTGCCTAAATGTTCTACGTTCATTCGAATCAGCTTATTTTGACATGGTAAAAAGGTTTTTTTACACTACCATTGAAAAATTTTAACCAAAGTATGTTGTAGACTTTTAATTAAGACACTAAAGAATCAAATCAACTTGTGAAAAATGGGCATCCGATGACCCCTTTAAGAGCAAGTGATCGCTCCGGCACCTCCATCTGTCCTGCAGTGAACTACTGTTCAGCTTCACACGCCGCACAGACACTATAGCGCACATTTCTCTAGGTTAACATTAGATTGAGGACATTAGATTGGCCATGTAAAGTTGCTAATATTTGCATATTTCAGATGATAAGTCCTATGTGAGGTCGATGAATGATAGGCAAGCATTTGGATATCCTGCCTGAGTACTGTATTACCACAAAGACCAGCCGTTAACGATCTGTCCGTCACGGACTGCATGATTTTGCCTGTGGATTATTTATTTTTCTGCAACTAAGCGACTAATAAAATTTTGGTCGATCAAGCCTCTTCTGGTCGACTAACAATTAGTCGACTATTAGGGGGCAGCCCTAATAGTCTATCCATCCATCCATCCATCCATCCATCCATCCAACCATCTTTCTGTCGCTCTATCGTTCATTCTGTCATTTTTGCATAACATTATTTTTTTTAATTAAGCATTTTGTTCATGTTGCATTTTATGCATTATAGCATTATTTTTTATCACCATTAAGCACATTTTACCCAAAATAATCATTACTGTATTTAGTTTTTTATGGTAACTTTGAAAATATTAGCTCTACTGAAAATTATTACAATAAAAATTACTGCAATACATTGATTACAAGAATAAAATAAGCATACTGTCATGAGGTATATGTAGTTTACAACAAAAAATATTTCATTTTGTTTTTCATTATGGTAATGACTAATTCTTTTTTTGGGGGGGGTGATGCTTAATTGTCATTAATGTCAAGGCAAGTCCTTTTTCACTGATACAAAAAAAAACTTTTATGTGAAATATATATTATAAATTAATCAAGTATATTTTTAATTAATTAAAATTATTTAATTAATTTAATAATTATTTTATTTATTAAATTAAAATACTATAATAAATCGTAAAATATAATTTCTGATTTTTCCTTTTGACATTTGAGTTAAAATCAGGATTGTTCTTGACATTCTTCGTGACCCATCCAAATCCCTTCATTTTTTTCCTTTGATGTTCAGTGTGTCCACGTCTGTTTAAAGGCTTCTCTCAGGTAGTCTTTGGGCTCAACCAAACTGCCTTGGGCAGTCTCACATCATGCTTTGAGCATCTGCTGTCTTTCTCTTGCACTAGCCCGAGTAACATCACTTAACACTTCATGATAAATTATTTACCTCCTCAATAATACATGCTTCTCCTCTCAGGCAGGGTTTGCACATTTTTTTCCCAGGGTTGGCTCAAGAATGCTCTGATTTATGCATCGTGAAAGATGGGAACTGAGACTTGATAAATATGGCCCATGAGCAAAGCCATGGTCACATGGTCAGAAAGGGAAAAAAAGGTCACTGTAAGACATTAAGCAAACAATGTGTTGTTTTTATTGTGCATTGGACATAATAGTATTTAAACCAACATTCACAGAGAGTTTAGGTAGTTTAAACTTGAATTTTGGGGGAAATGTGTAGATGACTGTTGACTTGTGGGACAGGATTGCTTAATTTGACCTTGTTGGTGTCTACAGGTCGGAGGTTAAAGCCAGGCAGGATGTTAAACCAGATATTTGCCAAGCTGCATATACAGACTACAGACAGCCTCCGGTGGACTACAGACATCCTCCTGTAGCAGACTACAGACAGCCGCCCACCATGGAGTACAGACACCCACCTGCTCTCATAGACTACAGACAGCACTCCATCGCCGATTATAGACCACAGGTCTAACTGCACATTTTATTACACTAAAGTATTACTTGACATCCAGAATATGATACAATTACAGTATAATGCAGCTGGAAAATCAATAAAATCACCATTAGAAGTGCCATGTTTTTCCTGTGCAGTGAAATCACCTGTTATAGCACAATTTGTTTTTGTATATAAAATATAGAGCATTTGTATTTGTCCTGTACACTGAATAAAATAAAGAAAAGTAAATAAATAAATAAATAAATAACACATTAAAATGCAGTTTGATCTCGTCGACATGCATTTCTTGTGATATTTGGTGTTAAGTACATGAATATAAATTAATATTAAATATTAAAAGTAAATTTAAATTGAAGATAAAAGTCAAATGTGGGGGTTGTCTTGAAAAGCGGCGTGCCAAACTTCAATATTTTTATTTATTTAAATTTTTATTTATTTTTCCAGGACTATGACTATTTCACTGTGGAACTGGAAAAAAGTGTGAAGGGATTTGGCTTTAGTATCCGCGGAGGACGGGAATACAAGATGGACCTGTTTGTGCTGAGACTGGCTGAGGATGGCCCTGCGATCCGCAACGGCAGAATGAGAGTGAGAAAACTCTTCAGACTGTTTAGATGGAAAAGACTTTTGATAATTGCACTTTTACAAATGAGAGTCTCACATTCAAACTGTTCAAATCTATTTTGAAAGTCTAACACTGAAAAAATGCAATTTTTTATGTGGAAGTACATTTGACTTTTTGAATTTGATTTTGAAGTTTGGGGTCAGTATAGGGGTGGGCGATATACCGGTAGACACAATTAACTGATAAATGTGTCAACCGATAGAGATTTTTGACTATTGTCTCTATTATCTATTATCGTCTCTATCGTCTCTGGTTACACACTTACGTGGCATTGTTGTGCTACGTGGTCAAGAAAACTTAATGTTTGCACACGTTTTTAAGCATTGTAGTTTAAAAACAAGTGGTCTTAAGCCACTGAAATGCATCAGCAGCAAAAGAGAACTCATTTTGCTATATCTGCACGGTGTCTGCATTATAGGCCTTGAACGGTTAAATACACACACTTGTATGTGTAAAAATGCCATCTCAGCAAGTATCCTCGTAATTTAGGTCTTAAGAAAAAGCAAACAGCGGAGAGAGAGAACACATGTGTAACAGTATATTGGATCTGGGCAGCTCTTAAAGTGACAGCAGTCTAATATTCCTGCTGTCTGTCATTCATGTTGAACAACAAAACAGAGACATAAGGTTAAATTTTTCATTGAAGAATCCTGAAAAATTAAGCAACTGTTTTTCAAAATTAAGCATATTAGAATTTCTGAAGGATCACGTGACACTGAAGACTGCAGTAATGATGGAAATTCAGCTTTGCATCACAGTAATAAATTACATTTTAAAATATATTACAATAGAAAACAGTTACTTAGAATTCTAATAATATTTCAGAATTTTCGATCAAATGCTGCCATGGTGAGCAAACCTTTGAAAAGTTGTGTCTTTGTATTTATTACTTGATTCTAATTGGTCAATTATCATAAAATATAAAGCCTTCAAGGTGATACAACACCCAGATGTAAAATATTCCCCTAATTCCTCATGTTCGCAGGTTGGAGATCAGATTATTGAAATTAATGGTGAGAGTACGAGAGACATGAGTCACACTCGTGCCATCGAGCTCATCAAGGCCGGCGGTCGTCGAGTACGTCTGCTGTTGAAAAGGGGCACGGGACAGGTGCCGGAATATGGTGGGTACCGCAACACACAAAGCCAAAAAACACCATTTTAATCTTATCAAATTTGTTCAGTTTAAAAGAAATGTAGGTTTTTGCAGCCATTAGCAACTTTTCAGATGAACATAGAATTGATAATCGTGTTTTAAATCTAAAAACCTGCTGATTTGGGTTGAAGTACTGGAGCGAATGCTCATAAATGTGCTTATCGGAGTGCACCGGGGGAACAATAGCTCAAACGGGATACGGTGGTCTTGACAGTTTGTTTGCGCTGAAAGCTTTCTGTTAAAAGCTTAAAAGCCTTTGATGACTCACTATATCAATTAAACCTTTCAGTGAACTCTCATTTAGTGGCGAAACGTCTAGTAGCCTGTAACTAGCGTTCTCTTAACTCCTCTCCTCTATCAGCTGCTCTGTTTTTTTCTAACTCTAATCTGCAATGCAATAGTTCAGTCTTTTACTTCCTGTCCTGTAGGAATGGTACCTACCAACCTTACCATGTGCATGAAAAGCGACACTCTAGCCTCACCCTATTTCTTCATAATGGGACACTCTAAAGACACGGTTCGTGGCATCCTGCACGCCTCTCTGCTTATTTCTTTATGTCTGTAGATTTTCTCTCTGCTTTTGTTTTGGTTTGCATTGGTACACTAGCATACGTCGCATGTCTCTGTATCTTTTAAATGTGTTTGGTTGCACAGTGTATTTGTGTGTAGTTTTGTGTCACTGTGTGCATGTGCTCAAGACAGTGTTGGGAAGCCACACTGAGACTGATGGAAGCAGTAATGTGGTTAAAACAAAAATCAAGCTACCTGTTACTAACAAAATGTAGCTAACTACATTGAATTTTCTTAATAAATGACTAGAAATGACCAGAGTATTTATCTGATGAAAGCAATGCAGGATCTCAATCGATGCTTCACTTAGCCCCGCCGTAAAATTGTAAATTACCAATCATACTTCAGCAATTGTTGCCATAAGTTTGTGATGTTTTCTAGTGAAATTGTCTGGAGGCTCTGTGTGTTGAGTATTAAATGCAATTTTATGAAAATTATCCAAAAATGTGCTAAGAAATATGGGGGCGGAAATTAGCAAAGGGTCAGTTTGGGTGCGGGCATTCAATTTGAACAGATAAATTTACATTAATTACAGTTAATACAACTAGAAGCACTGGAACATTTTATAAATATATATTCAGATTTCTTTTAATTATTTTTCTTGTATATCTCTCTAGAGAGAGAGAGACTTTAAGTAGAAATGTTCAGAATTACATTTATAGATATAATTATTTTCACAAATACATTTACAGATTCTACTTTTATATTTAGAATCTATGAATATATCGTCAAATTCTATATGATTATTTTAATTACTTCATATCATTATTCCCTGTTTGGCCCTCCAAATGCATATGTTTATTTAAATATATTTTATTATATCAAGTATATTTTTACGTAATATCAACTATATATGTAATATAATTTGTAAAATACATGTATTATTGTATTTTTATATATATATATATATATATATATATATATATATATATATATATATATATATATATATATATATATATATATATATATATATACACATACACATACATACACACACACACACACAGTGTACATTCAATTTGTGAAATACTGTCCTATAAATAATTAATTAATTTAATTTAATATATATTTTTAATTAGTTCATATTCAGATTCATATTCAAAATTTTCAATTTATATTTTTACATTTATACATTTAAAATTTGTTCATAGACAATTTTATAGACAATTATAACTTTGTTTAGGATTTATAAATATATTTTTAGATTCCATATATTATATAATTACTATTTTTTTATTATTTTAATTACTGAATATAATTATCATTTCCTTTCATATATATAAGGATATATTTATGTGTGTTTTTATTAATTATATAAATGTTTATTATAGAAAAAATACTGTATATTTTTTCATGATATCAATTTTAGGTATATAAATCTAGTAAGTCAAAAAACATAGTGATACTTTGTGAAATACTGTATTCATTGCTATGTAAAATAGCACAAAATGACTCAGTTCATTTACATAAACCGATTCACTAAAATGAATCAGACTTCCCAAAATAACAGATGACGAAGAGTAGAATAATGTTACCTTTTACCCTAAAATAACTTGTTACTGAAAATGCTACTAAAAAGTTCATTGCTCCCCAACACTGTATGATCGTGTTGTGTCCACTGGCAGTAACCTTGTTGTGCAGTCGGGTGTAACGGGTGATTCACAGGTTCTTTGTTTTTCCTGGTAGACAGTGCCGCCTCCCGGAGTGCTGTCTCTCCAGCCGCCCCTGCCTTGTCGGAAGTAGTCTCACCCCCCTAGCGTGACACTCGCCCTTCGCCATCACCTGTCATCTCATCCAGCCTCAAACCCTGGACTTTCAGTGGCATTCTGTGACAGTCTGGACCAATCACAGCGCCCCTGGTGGTCAGTTTTGTGGGGCTTCGCCCGCAGAACGAAGGGTGGCAGGTCCACCTGTAAGAGCTGTGCTTTGAACAGCATAAAAAACGAGATGGAGATGGATCATAAAAGTCGAAATTATTAAGAACAGATGGAGACACATCAACCTCAAATGGATTGTCGCATCCAACTTGTTTTTCATATAGTCACTGATCCAAGTTTGTTTTTCGTTTTTCCGGACGATCCAGATGAACGGCAGCCAAAGACGTGTGGCCCGCCCTCTCGCTGTTTAATTCTGGATCCAGAGCGGAAACTTCTCGCAGGGGAACGAGCCGAACTTTCAACGCCTCGTTCTTCCGTCCTGTGGACCCGAGCTCTCTTTATTTGTTTATCATGTAGAGGTTGTTTATTTTTTTGTATAATTTCAAGATGTTCATACCAAACCCCTAGTGATACCGGGGGTCAAATATCGCAAATATATGTGTAGCATGAAAAGAGATTTCTGAAGAAACACACAAACTTCTGAGTTGAGAACTTCAACGTTTCAGTATTGCGTTTCATTATATGTCTGATGGGAAAAAGTCACCATAGACATTGTGAAACACTGACAGTAAATATAAAGGGAGACCGCCATGATGGAGATGCAAGGGTATCACGCCGACCCATTCGGCCTGAATTATGGGAGGTAAATGCATATCAATCGCCAAATCTGCCGCATGGACGTATCCCTTTAGATCCCAAGATGATATGTTACATTAGTATGGTTTAGTCAATGAATTCCACACCCAGCCAAACGTTCGGTTACATCGCGAACTGAACCGAAGAAGGACCGCGGATGTTTTTCGAAGCCTCAGTGTGTCAGTGGCTCTGTACTGTGCACCACCACTGTGGATTTGGGGTGCCATCTTACACCTCACACCTCACAAGCTTCATTCCCATGTCTCTGATGGCTCCGTAGTTCAAGAAAGCTAATTAGCGGAGCTAATTAAAAAAAGATGGTTTTTCAGGACAGTTTGGTCTGAGACCAGGAGACATGTAGTCTTTCACCGTGTCCTAACCAAGTGCGACATGACAAATTTACCTGTTAGCACTGAACGTGAAAACGCTGCATGATGCAACAAAATCACATCCACTCAGAACTTATTTGATATGTAATACACAGCAACGCGTTTAGTACCAATAAGACAAAGGTGTGTGGAGCTATATACAGATACATTTGGAATTTGGACCGTTCCTTTAACTGTGGGCGGGGCTACATACAGATAAATTTAGGAGCTGGACCGATACTACAAATATGGGCGGGGCTGCATACAGATAAAATTGGGATTTGGACCAATACTATAAATAGGAGCGGGGCTACATACAGATAAATTTAGGAGCTGGACCAATACCCTAAATATGGGCGGGGCTGCATACAGATAAAATTGAGATTTGGATTCATATGATAACTATGGGCGGGGCTACATACAGATACAATTGGGATTTGGACCAATACTATAAATAGGGGCGGGGCTACATACAGATAAATTTGAGATTTAGACCTGGACTGCGTTTCCCAAAAGCATCGTAAGCTTAAGATGATCATAGCTCCATTGGTTTCAATGGGTCTACGATGTACTTAAGCTCACGATGCTTTTGGGAAACGCAGCCCAATACTACTACTATGGGCAGGGCTACATACAGATGAATTTAGGAGTTGGACCAATACTGTAAATATGGGCGGGGCTACATACAGATAAAATTGGGATTTGGAGTCATATGATAACTATGGGCAGGGCTATATACAGATAAATTTGAGATTTTGACCAATACAATAACTATGCATTATATAGTTCCAAGATGCATAATATTTTGGTATATCGGGTATCGGCCAATATTGCTGTTGTCAGTATTGGTTATGTAAGTTTGCATTTTAATTGTGATATTTAAATGCTCATTTGCTCTGTTTTTATATTTAGATTACATTTGCAGTCTTCTAAAAATTCTAATTTAATAACACTGTTAAATGTAATCTTTAGCAAGTCTCACAATGAATATTAATTTTTCATACTGTACATTATAATGTTCTGATGCCCAGATTCACTTGTAACATTTAAAATGCTAGTTTTTTTTTAGTGTTTTATTCATATTTATCTAGAAAAAATGGTATGGGATTTTAATATTGACCATTTATCGGTTTTTGCCCATAACATGAAAACAATTATTGGCGCATCAGTCAGAACTTTATATCCTGGTCACTTTGCTTATCATTTCATCATGTCACGCTTGGTTAAGACACGGTTAAGGTTCAGCTGGGAAGGCAAAGATGAGGAAAAAGGATGTTTTTAAATGATGGGGGCATGATCAGGGTCTCTCTAGCATGAATGGGTGGGACCCAGTTGTATGGGGCAGAGTGCCTTACTGGCAGGACAAAGAGCAGTATGAAATATGCATTTTACATAAAAATAGAAATATCTTAAGAGCTGAGCTTTTGTTTTCACCTTTGATTCAACGGTGACAAACTTTGCCAATTTTTTTCTGATGTTGTGAAAATGTTTCGTTAGTTAAAACTGTATAAAGATCAAAACTTCTGATCTGGCACATGTGGACAGCGGTAGGAGAAAATATATCAAGATTTTGGGTTTGTTACGGCAAACAATGTTTTATCCGAACCTGTCATTCTGACCTTTTCATTAGATGGAAAAGACAGTGTTAATGTGTTTCATACGGTGATAGTGATCAACAGAAACATTTACAGTGATTGAATCTCACAGTGTGGCGGGAGGGTTTGATGCCATGCAGTGTTTTTGCCTCTTTTTGTATTCATTTAATTGTGAAATTGTCTTATGCTGCTCTGCACCTGCCATTCTGATCACAGGCTGATAACTGTGCCAATTCAATTGTTCTTGAGGTATGTGGAATGTAATTCCAGAGCGGTTTTGTGAACCACAGAATATCCTGAAACAGCGTTGGGAGCTGCATTGAAAAAGTTGCATATCAATAGAAGCTTATCACATTCCTTCTTCTTAACACTGCAAAAAAACAAGTATTTTGTCTTGTTTTCCTGTAAAAATTAAACATGCTTAAAACAAGGTAAATTTTTTGGAAAAGCAATTAAATAGATTTGAGAAGTATTTTACATTTAAATAAATGTAGTTGCTTTGTTAATTACCAAAATGTATTGTTTAAACTGAAATATTTTAATTAAATATTAAAATGAAAGTTTATTTTTGACAGAATTATAATTATTTTTACTGTTAATTTGAAATGAATTTACTTTATTTCACAATCATTCCTAATTCAAAATATGTACACCATTTTGAGAATCTTAAATCCAATTTAATGGAAATTTTTAATGAGGCGGAGAAATCCTAAAGAAAGAAACTGAAGAATGTTTTTAAACGTGTATCGTTAATCATTTTTCTTGTTTTAAGCATAAACCATAATTATGCTTTAAATAAGAAAAGAAAAAAACAGTTTGCTGATGGTGTAAGAAGAATAAACCCAATTTGATATATATTATCAAGTAAATTTATCTTGTTTTAAGGATGTTTAGATATTTTTGCTGAAAAACTAGAAACAAGTTTCAATTTTTTTTTTTTTTTTTTGCAGTTGAAACAAGAGTGTATATTAGTAATGTGTGCCACAATAAAACGCTCCCTGTTCATATCTCCCTGATGGTTTTGTAGCTAGCACATAATATTTGTAGTCTCCATTGATTGCCATCATTGGGTGCAGTGTGCTAGATTAAATTTCTGTTTACATGGAGAGACAGACAGCGAAAAACGGTGAAGGAAAATGTGGATGCATTTATTGCACAGCTCATAGCTTTTACTGTTTGAAGCTGTATCCTGCCTGCTGTGAAAATAAGACAAAGGGGAAAAAAAAAAAAACATTTTATATTATTGAGGAAAATATTGAATCTGTTAAAGATGGCACATGCTGGGGCCCATTCAGATCAATATTACTGTCTAGTGTTAGATGTGTATTTACCTTGTACAGCTGTACTCCTATAAATATGGTTTAATGTATTATTGATAGTTTCAAAGACTAAGTGATCAAATATTTTTATGAAATGCAACAGTACGGATATAATAAATTTTGCTAAAATCTTGTTTACCTGTATGATATTCTGATATACTGTTAAATAAACTCTTGACAAGGTCTAAAGTTCATTTTATAGCCCTCATTATACACATATATGTCTGGTTCTCAGAGCATGACCATTTATTCATTGTGATAGATAGATAGATAGATAGATAGATAGATAGATAGATAGATAGATAGATAGATAGATAGATAGATAGATAGATAGATAGATATTATTGTCATGTTGGGGCAAGTCACACAAAAAGGTATAGAGCCGTTTAATTACTTTTTTAGTCTTTTTTTTTTTAAGCTGAAACAGTTTAAAGTATGTACTGTGAATATTTACTGGAAATGAAATGTGACAACTTGCCCCAGTGTCCTCCTCATGTTGTCCTCCAGACCACCAGAAGGCGTATTGTATTACATTCAATATGTGAAAAACATTCGATGAAGAGGCTAAAAAGAATATTCTTTATGGACTATTCGAAATCAAACAAACCCTAAACTACATAATAATGTCTGAAAAGCATAGAAACCTTCCTCCCTGGATGGTGAAATCTGAAGTTCAAAGCAAAGACAATGAAGCTGTGAAGAAGAAAACGCGTGGCGAAACTACAAAAAGGATAGCGAAGAAGCGACTCGAAAGGTAGAAACTGCTTTAAGAACTATCATTTATTAATAACGTTAACGTATTGGATGTTTTTATGAGAGAAAAAAAACAACAAAAACAAATTTATACCCAACAATGTCGTTCTCAGTGTCGAGTATTGGATGAACGAGAGGGAGCTCGTGGAAACAGCGCTCAGCCTTTTGAAGGAGGATAAAGTAAATGGATTTCCATTATCATAAATCACTTGTCGTCTTGTTAAACTGTTATTAACGCCACATGATACAGACTTATTTTTATTTCTCTCATGAATCGCAGGCATGTGTTAAAGATGCAACGCAAGCCCCAGAGGAGGTCAGGATCATTCCGGATACAGATGAAGACATGTCAGACACAGATGTGCAGGACAGGGCATATGTTTCAAACATTACAGAGCAAGAGACTGTGCCGTATGGAAACTGCGTGGAAGAAAGTACCAGCACAAAACCAGACTGCCATCTGAAAGTGCCTTCTGATGGTTCAGGAGCTTCTGAGAAGCCTTATGTGGATGATGAGGCTCTTGAACTTGTTCGAGAGATTTTTTTCACATAATTGAAAACCTTAAGTCACAAAGTTTTTACAGTGCTCGCAAACATCATTTTACCAAATATTTACAGAGATGCCTCATCATTTAGTCATCCTCATGTCGCTGCAAACCTGCCTGTTTTTTATTTTCTTCTGTGGAGCACAAAAGGAGATGTTTTGAGGAATGTCCTGGCTGCTGTTTTCCATGCAGTTACAGTGGATGCCAGGGGTCTGCAGCTTTCAACCTTCAAAAACGACCAAAAAAGTGGCTTAATGGGTTGGCCACTCTTTAAGATTTTTTATTTTTTCTTCTTCTTTTTGAAGCTTGACAACTTCATAATGAATTATAATGACCAAGGGACTATTATTGTCTGGAATATGATATTATTCAGAACAAAGAAAGTAATTTGGCTTTGGGACGACATGAGGATAAGTTGTTTTTTGTTCTTTTTACTTTAGCTTCTTTTTTATATCGCAAGCACTGCTTTTCTTCAGGGAATGAAAATCTAGTTGTGATTTGTATAGCCTTTTTTTGATCAGGTTGATGCCTGAACAAAGATGGTTTCTGATTTGTTTTCTAAACCAGCTGCTCTAGTAATTGTCATTTGCACACTTGCACTTTCTTAAGTCCTTTGAGTAAGAAGGCATCAACAAAGAACAAATGAGAATGTTCAGTGGCATAAGAATAGATTGTATATTTATTCATTTTAATTAAAGAAGTGATTGGTACTTCAAGATGCATATAATGTAAGAGTTTACAGTGATTACAAACTGTCAAATATGGAGTGAAGATTTTATTTTGCTGCTCGGGAGACAAGAACAGACGCATGGTAATGCTTAAAAACAGATCACAGGTGTGCAGGTGCATATGAAACTCTTTTTATTTGGACTCTCAGGAGACAAACTAAATAATTTCCAAATAAAACATCCCGGAGCTCGGGAGCTTCATGTTAAAAATCATAAATAAAGCAAAATACACCAACAGAATACCTGACTAATTTGTCTCAACTTAAAAATAATAATAATAATTTTCTTCCAATTTAACCATTACAGGGTCCTTATTTACCTTATTTTAGAACTAGAAAAGACTTTGGCACAAAAAAAAATATGCATCAACAGTGTGATCCGTAATCTTGCAAAAGAATTAATGTTCAATATGCTTTAAACAAATAATTTCACACTGCTTCCCTTATAATTCAGCCATTCAACCAAATACAATCTTGACTGCATTAATGTACCCTCAAGTGTCATTCATCAATAATATAACAATCAGTCCATCCTGAGGTGGAGAACTCGGTACTGGTTGGGGGATAATCACACCAAAAATCCCAACCTGATCCTAATACTGATGTAATGGATCGTGTCTGAAAGGTTCCTGATGCTACCACATCTTTTAAGGTTGTATTAAAGTCACTTTAACTAAAACTAAATTGTCTGATATTCAGATGTAGACCTGCGCTTTTTAAAAGGGAGTATTCATCTAATCAAAGACAATCAAGCTATAATTAAAATGCCTGCTTTTAGAAAAATAAAAGATGTCTTTATGAGTATAATAATAATAATAATGAGTGACTTTTTTTTTAAAGATTTTATGCGAGAATATTTTTCTATAACGACTGAAAATGTAAAAGTAAAAATAATTTAAATTTTTCGCATTTTTGCACCAAACAAGATCTTCTGGGGAGCTACAATCTACTCATTTATGAATTTCTGCCTGTGTAACAGTTGTGTCAGTGCTTACACATCTTTACAATACCACAAATGACAACCAACTTCAATGTCATGTATTAACAGAATCCTGAAACTTACAGTTGTGATTCATATTGAAATGTGAATGAAATGAGCTTTTAATGTTGTAAAACAGAAAGGACCAGCTAGTGTTCAGCATTCTCAGAAAGAAGAGGCGTCAGGCTGTTCACATGGCCATCAAAAACACTCATCTAAAGACAAGAGACAACAACGGTATCAGTGTTCAACTCCAAAACAATTCAAAAAGCGACACACAAAAAACAACTACTACTACTTACACTCTTCGGCTTATAAACCCCCAGTTTAAAACGACAGCAGATCACGTCTACGCAGAAGCCAACAAGACTGTGCAACATGCCTGCAGAGACAAATCACAATCATTCACTCATTTCAAATTTGATTTTTTTTTTTTCTTTGTTAGCAAATATTCTCTCTTGTTTACCAGTTGTTGAGAAAATGCCTCCTATAATGCCACAGAGCCGCACGAGGAACTGCCACAAGGGCATGTGCTGCTCAGTCACCTTCACCATCAGCGAGCTGATGTCATACTTCATAAAGATCCCAGAAACCCCATGACTCCCCGCCGCGTGGTTTATTACTCGCTCCTAAAGCAAACATGGCATCAGTAATCATCCTTGGGCAGTCAGGCATACACGATGCTCTTTACAAAGATAACTTTTTAAAATGTAACTTTGTAAAATGTAGCAAATTATGTACGTTTTAAATATAGCTTTCATTTAAACAACAGACGGTTATGAATATATATTTAAAGTTGTCTGTACCCGCTCAGTGACTGAATACTGGTGTGTGTCCGCTGACACCTTGTACGTCTGCAGTTTTGTGGGCACAATGGTAATGAAGTACTGGAACATTTGATTATCTAGCAAAAAGGGGGGAGGGGAAAGGAAAACATTTTTTTTCCCCAGGCTTATCAGAAATTGAATTTTTTTATGCTGATGTAATCAAATTTGTAAGAGGGAAAAATGATACTGAATTAGAAAAATGCCAAAATAGTCTAAAACCAATAATTTACAAAAATAAGAAAACTGAATTTTTATTTAAATATTATCATTTTTAATGTATTATTTATATATTTGTACATTTAAATTGTATTACCAGCATGAATGAAAATGTAAGCTGATAATATAATAATATTAGAAAAATACTTTCAGACCTAACTGTATAATTTAATATAGTTTTAATTATCATAATTTTTGGTTATATATTCTTATATATATATATATAAATTGTATTAACAGTATAAATATATACTTACGGTAATAATTTGTAATTATTATTGTTGATATTTGTATTGTTGAAATAAATATTATTGATTATTGAAGATAACTGAATTAGAGAAATGCAAAAATGCTCTCAAACTTCTGGATCTTTGTGTATTATTGTGTGTGTGTGTGTGTGTGTGTGTGTGTGTGTGTGTGTGTGTGTGTGTGTGTGAAAATGTTATTTGAATTAGAAAAATGCATAACACACACTTATTTCCTTAAATATTGATATTTTTGATTACTTACGATCTGCGGACACTTTTTCTGTGCCATCCAGTGGATTTAATATGCCAGGTATTTCCTCTCCAAAAGACAGATGGTCTATCCGATGGGAGAAGTTGTATGCTGAAACAAAACAGTCCTTATTAGCAAACTGACCTGTTGGACATAAAATTTAAAGGCACCATTTGCTATTTTAGTGGAACAGATGTTGCCTTCTGGTCTGGATTCAAAAGCACTAGATACATTTTGCACAGAATGAGCAATTCAGATAATATCTAAAGATTCAAAACACATTTTTCTAGAACATTGCTTAATTAAGTCTGAAGAAGCTCTTCAGCTTACTCTCATGGCTGACCAGGGCCGCTAGATGAGCATGGCCTCGAGGGTGTGGGATGGCCCTGAAATAAACACGAGATAAGAAAATTCAGAGAAAATATAAAGACGATCGGAAATCAAACAGACTTCCCGACTGACACATATTTGAACTCTAAAGTAGGTTTACAGTACTTAATAGCAACTTTTAATGGAGTGGGTGCAAAAACAAGATGAAAGGAGACATACTTGCCAACAGTGATGTGGAAATTTCCTGCTACTTTGTTGACATAAAGGTATCCGTGTATCCGGCAGGCGTTTAGAGGCTGAGTGGGATCGTCTTCCCTACAAATTGAATGGAAAACGACATACTCCATTAGAAACGACTGCGCTGTATTTGCGCGATTCTTGTTGGACGTGTGGCGTAATACATTCGCGTACAGGTGTCATGTGTCCTGACCTGGGTGGGAGAGCAGTGGGGGCACCTTTCATGACGTTCTTAAACAAAACATCCTGCAGTGAATGTTCTTCACGCAGACGGTTCTGAATGAGCAAAAGTGTCCTGCAGGGCACAAAACCGTGATATATATATATATATATATAATTGTGTCCCAATGTCACAGGTGACAGGAAGCACTTTGAAGGTAGAAAACGTAACCGCTATAAACAAATGAAGTGTAATTTACCTGTGCCAGAGCCTCTGCTGAGGAGAAAGTTCAAAAACAACCTGCAAAAGAGTTTTAAAATATGTTACGACACCACTTTAGCAAGATGTTAGCAAATAAGTAACATTCAGTTACTCACAGGTTCATACTGAAGGCCGTCAGATGCCACCATCGTCTCGGCTAGATCCAACACATCTGCTCCAACAACTGAAAAAAATAAATATTTAAATACACAAGATTATTTTATGATTTTATGCTTTAAGTCATAAGATATACTTACATTGGCACCTCATGGCAACTGTGATATCAATATTAATTCGTAGTTTGCTACAATATGAAATAATAAAAACAAAATGTTAGTACAACAAATCATGTTATATATATAATAACAAAATACAATGTACTGTTACATTATGATAACAGTAAAGAGTCACCTAGTAAAATCCTTATCCACTTCATACTCGTACTTCATCCATGTGTCTCGATACACAAAGAACTCAAAGAAGGCCAAGAGTGCCATGGCCGTGAAGGCCAGCACAGACACTGAGGAAGAAATCATTTGTGTTAGAATTTTTTTTTTTTTTTTTTAATTCAGTATCACAGCTGTGATATTTGAGAAGAGACAGAAAGGAAAATGTTAAGTATTATCTATAGATAGGATATATAAGGTCAAATTATTCATACACCAGATATAATTTTTGATATTTTTTTTTACTAGTGGGTGCAGGACACTATAGTTCATTTATGTAAATGAGGACAGCAAAATAAAGTAAACTATGACATATTACACCCCCCCCCCCAAAAAAAAATCTTCATACAGTGGACTACCAGTAAAATTGATAAAAAACATTTGGGACCAAAAATTATTTAGACCTGACCATGTTTTGCTTAAGTGTTTTTTTTTTTTATCTTTAATTGCTAATGCCACCTTTTTACATCACAGACTGAACAAAATTAAGCGTTGCTTGGTAATTGGTTGGCCTAAATTGGCATTATCTAATTGTGTACTTAAATTTAACAGCTGACAGCTATTCAACCTAATTCTTTACATACCTTTCTATCATAGTTCTTGTCATATTTTCTTACCATTTTCTAAACTATAGCGAATAAAATGTGAGAAATGTTGAAGGTGTCTGAATACATTTCGATTTGACTGTATATGTGTGTGTGCATGTGTATAAATACAACACTGACTGAAATAAATTAAAAAATAAATATATCCGAAAACAATTTTTTGTTTTAAAAAAAATACTAAAATAAGTAAAACTGTGGTTATTTTTTTAAACTATACATAGGCTATATTTAATAAAAAAAAATAAAAGTGACAAAAACACAACAAAGTTAATAAAACTTTAACTGAAATATGTGGAACATATAAAAATATTAATAATGTATATATCAAATCTCAGCTCATCTCACCGGTTCCTCCACTGGCTGTCGTCTCCACATAGCTCTCGGGAACCTTGGGAAAAGCATCCAACTCCTTCACAAAGTTCAGGGCTTTCTTTTTGTTCAGCCTCCTCATCGTCACAGCAGTTGGCTGTTTATCTTCCTCATGAATTTAGGCTGCGATTCATCATTTGTTTGTCAATTTGTATATAAAGGTGAGCTGCACAGTATAATATACATTTGTGAGCAGTAGTTCAACTTTCTATGTTATAAGCCCAGTGCTAAATATGGAAAGATTTAACCACATATAAGTTAGGACGTAGACCAAGTTTGATTTTAAACAGCTTTTAAACAGTATTTTTTAACAGTTTGTGAATGCTCAGGTATCTCAGTTGTCTATGGTTACTGTTAGCCACTGCTAGCCGTGCACTTGTCTGGCTTGCCATTTTACTTACTTCGTTTTCTACCTACCTTGAAATGCTATTTTAAACGGCACATTGTAGTTTCTGCAATTTTCAAATGTATAATCTCCTTTTACAACGAACGTTTAATGAAATAACGGACAGAGATGTAGAGGACACGGAAGAGAGGGACGCTAATGTGTATAGTCGCACGCTTCCGGTCTGGTGGATTATGGGATATGTAGTCAACAAAAATATGGGAGGAAACTAATAGCTACTAGCTTACTACTACTATTTCTGTCATTTCATTAGGTTTTAGAAGTAGTAAAAGTGTAGAGCACAAAATAATCAAAATTCAAGCAAACAAAGTTTAATTAAAACACTCTTGAGAAAGCTCTTATTTAATTACATGCTTTTCTGAATCTAGAAATAATACTAAATGTGGTTTTGAACATGAAAATGTCCCAACACAAGGTAAACAAAACTGTTTTTAAATGTATCTTTAAAAGTTTTTGTAATCTGCAAAAAGTAAGCTAGTTTGCATTTTTCAAAATTAAAATAACATTTAACAACAGTAGCATTAAAACCATTTTCGCATAGTAAATTTTCGCACTTTTAAGTGGCATCTGCATGCAGTAAATACAATATAATACACGTGAATCTAAAAGTCAGCTGAATCCGGCCCCTCGTCCCGTAACACTGGCTGTTCGTGGCTGTCAGAGGTTGGTGTGCCGGTGTTCTCTTGAGAGGGGTCTTCAGAGCAGCAGCTAATGGTGGGCGATATCACATCAGGGCTTGTGTCACATGACTCCGTGCTCTGTTCGGACGTCGCAGTGGTGGTGATGGTGGTGGCCACACTGGGAGGAATGGGGTCAAAGTCATCATCATCATCCTCCAGGTTGGAACATTCATTGATGTCTGTTGCAAAGGAAGACACAATATATTTATATTATACCCAACCATTTTAAAAGTGTCACATGATCATTCTAATATGCTGATTGGCTGCTTAACAAATATTTCTTATTAATATCAATGTTGAAAACAGTTGTGCTGCTTAATATTTTTCTGGAATAGAAAGTTCAAAAGAACAGCATTTATTTGTGTCCTTATTGTCACTTTTTAATGCATCCTTGCTGAATAAGTATTAATGAAGTTTTAATTTATAAAAATCTTACTGACCCCCAAACTTTTGTTTGGTTTTTTATATTGGTAAATACTGGATATTAAATTATGGATGCTCATTTTTTGTTTTTAGATTATTTGTATAATCATTTAGCAGAAACTACAAAGGATAATGCTAGATTTTTTTTTTTTTTATTTAAGATTAAACAATTTTGTAATTAGTCTTTCCTAGATGTCACTATATTGTTTTAACATGTACAAAAACTACAGATTTTTATTTGTGCGTTTTACTTATTTTGCCAAAACAGTAGTTTAATCGTAGTGCATCCCAGTACAAAATACTGCATTATAACTTACTGCTGAAGGCCTCTGGATATTGTTTCGCAACTTTGCCTTTTAAAGTCCTGTGGAAACACAAATTATATTATGCATAGGAAATAACTAATGTTACACAATACATTGTAATAAGTGACCATGGACCAAAAAACCAGTCATAAGGGTCAATTCTTTGAAACTGAGATTTATGCATCATCTGAAATTTGAATAAATAAGCTTCCCATTGTTGTTAGGATCGGACAATATTTGGCTGAGATACAACTATTTGAAAATCTGCAATCTGAGGGTCAAAATATTGAGAAAATCAAAAATATTGAGAAAATTTGCCTTTAAAGTTGTCCAAATGAAGTTCTTAACAATGCATATTACTAATCAAAAATTAAGTTTTGATATATTTACGGTAGGACATTTACAAAATATCTTCATGGAACATGATCTTTACTTAATATCCTAATGATTTTTGGCATAAAAGAAAAATCTATAATTTTGACCCATACAATGTATTTTTGGCTATTGCTACAAATATACCCCAGCGACTTAAGACTGGTTTTGTGGTAAAGAGTCATATATTAGGCTTAATAATATATATTATTTCATATAAGAATAACTTTAGTATGAAAAATGCATTTTCAATCTTGCATTACAAACGCTGGAATGTCTACATTTGCTTACAATGGAGGGAGAAATGTTCATGTCAGATCTTAGGTCTCACACCTCTTCATAATTAACGTCTTATGTTGTGAATATAATACCTTATTCGTCTGAAAATGCTGTCCAAGTCTTTCTTCATCTCTATTAAAGTACGGGTGTGCATTAGAAAGTGTTCATTCATCTGTTGTAAGCGCACATTGGACAGTCCGTTAAAGTTGATCAGCATCTCATTGGTCTTCTCAAACCGGTCCAGCCTGGAATACATGAATGCATGCAGCAAAATCAGCTAAAAACCATGATAAATAACGTTATGCTGCCTAGGCAGGCTAATAAACAGGGAAACTCACATGTGTCTCTGCGCTTGAATGATGGCGTTCACGTCCTCAGAGTTCACCATACTGAGCATCCTATTACAGAATATTCCCGATGCTGTGGGCTCCATGATTACGCTTTTTTATAACACATACAGACAGATATTAGCGTTAATATTAATTCAAATCAACAATGAACTGTTAGATGCAAGTATGATCGCTTACGTGGTAAAATATTCGCTGACTAGTTTGCGTCTGGCTTGGTTTTATTTCAACAGCGTCTTCATCAGATGCAGAAGCTTTGACGCAAATGCTATATTTGTGAAACGATTAAAAAAAAACAAAAAAATTCACCGCACTGACAAGCAAGCAGACATTTTTGTTGTGAAGTTGTCATATGATCACATGAGAGTGGCGTAATGCGGGAGGCGGGATCACGGAGATTTCGTAAGCGTTGATTGGCTCTTTTCAGAAAAAGTGGTGTGATTCATTTTATTTTATATTTAACGTTAAAGAATAAACAATAATGAATCGAATAATAAATAACGCATGAATTTTTAAACATATCATTTTTAATGCTAGATTGCCTAGATATGTAACTTATTTTTTTTTACATAAAGCAACGCATGCATTTTTTAATGGTTCTATAATGACAAATATATTAGATATGTGTCACATGAGGATAAATAGTTCATATACTGTATATTTGATGCGCATATTATGCGTTTTTTATATATTTAATACTATATAATCATTTTAATTAAAAAAATATTAATAATTAAAATTTTATTTTAAATAATTATTGATAATTACCATTTCAGGTTAAATAATGTGTCACATGAAGAGGTTAAATAGTTTTGAAATGTAATATAAAAATCATTTTTCTGGCACCACAATAAAGCACACTGCAATATCACTTCAAATCAAATCTTGAATAAGAGTCTCTGGCTCGAGGGCCCGGATGTGTCGAGTCCTGCTTCACCTTTGTTCAGCCAAACACTGTGCTGGCGCTGGTTGTCACCGCTCAGACAGCCCTGAAGGCATCTCAGGTCCTGCTGGAGCTTGTGGGAAATGTCACAGTGAATGGGCTTTGCATGATTTGTTTCTACCAGACATGTGCAGGTTCCTCTTCTGCCTTTGACCTTAACATAACACTAATTTCTCATAATGTCACACATAACTGACAAAAAGATTGTTGGTTTCTGATTCAAAGGCCTGTCTGAGAATATGAGAACACCCCTGCACCAATCCCCACCCCCCAGGGTGTTTATTGTGTTACAATCCTATTTGATGTTGGCTTTATGTTAAATAATTAACACTCATGTGGAGATTAAAAGTGTATTTCCATTAAAAAAAAAAAGAAAAAAAAAAGCTCCTGGTAGTGAATATTGGATAATTTAATAATACTATTATTTACTTGTACATTATAAATGTTATTATTAAAAATAATTAATTATAATTATTATATTATTATATAATTATAATATTAAATCGATTAAATATTGCAGTTATATATTGAATGCAATAAAAATATTGTAATTATATAAAATTATGAACATATCATAATTATGCATTATAAAAATATTAATGAAAATATAAAAATATGCGTTAATATTAATATTACACCACTGCCTGCAACTCAGTGTACTTCCGCGGTAATCCAGTAAGTGGCAGTAAACAGATTCAAAACTGATACTCGCTCAGTGGATCATAATAGAAGAAGCCTTTCACGCATTCGAGCTCTTCTGAAGAGTTAATTAAAAATATATCTCGGTATACCAGTTATTTGTATTATTTAACGGATTTACTTTTGACAACAGGTGAGAAACTCATTTTACAAGTTTTATTTGACCGACGACGAAAAAAGTGGATTAAAAAGCCGTTGCGTCCTATACATCGAGCTGGCTAACATTAGCATCTTCCCATCTAACGTTAACGTTCAATACTCGATTTATCTCGCCATAATTTTCCACATATTAATGTTTTCCCTCACAAATAACTTTTTAAAGTTATGTTTCAATATAAAAGTGTCATAAAGAATACAAAACGTCTTTTTAAATCTCATTTCAGCCGGTCAGAATGGCAGCAGACTGGATTGGCTGTCTTGTTTCAATCCACTGTGGACCAACTTTGGGAGTGTATCAAGGAGAAGTATCTTCAGTTGATCAGACCAGCCAGACCATCTCTCTCAGACATCCCTTCCACAATGGAGTCAAGTGCACTGTGCCTGAGGTCACCTTCAGGTAAATAATAAAATGAAGATCCTAAAAGGGTCACTGTTTATCATTGTAGTGTCTGTTTTTGATCCTTTATGAATGATTTTAAGACAGACCATCTTGTCTCATTGGTCATATTCTACATTTTTGTTGTATAAAGTCCACTTATGTACTCTAAAGTCAAAATATTATGTTGTTAAACAGTCTTGATACAACAATATAATACTGCATATTCAGAATTTGGATACCAAATACTATTGTTTACTATATTATAACAATCTTCTTTTCTAACACACAGTGCTATGGACATTAAAGATCTCAAAATCCTGGAGATCCGTAAGAGCTCCACTGAAGTCCCAAAGCAGAATGGTCCAGACATCAACTTCACATTGACTCCGCATGGTGGACGCAAGGATAAGGGTGGTGGGGCTCCGGTCAATAGCACTCCTGTGATGGTACCTAATAAAACTGAACCCAAAACGCAGGAAGGAGGGGTGTCTCCGGTGCCACACTACTCAAAAAGTTACGGTGAACGTCATATGGACATGGCTGTCCAAAGTAAAGGCTTTAGACGAAGACACAACTCTTGTGAGTCTCCTGTGTCATTGGATATTGAACCTAATCTTTCAGATTTGAACTTTTATATATATTTTCTATATATTTAATTAATTAATAAGTAATAAAAAAAATTAAAAAAAAAAAGGTTTGCTGTGCTTGTTTGTAGAGTTGTGCAATTTGGCTCAAATGTGGTTATTAAAATCAATTTGGTTACTAATTAATAATAAAAATAATAATGCTTGTTATTTTTATTATTACTTAATAAAAATGTAAAAAAAATTGTTTTAAAAAAGTTAAAAATAAAATAAAACAATTTCATTTTACATGGTTTAGTTAAATAAATGCTTTATTGGTTAACCATCAAAGAAACACGTAAATATTATTAATATTAATTAATTTAAAAAATATATTAAATGTAAATACAAATTTGTTTAACAGTGTTTAGTTTATAGTAGTATTACAGTCTTGTTTTGTGTAATTGTTTCTGTTTCATAATACTCAAAATAAAATCATGATTATTATTTTGTAGTCATGTTACATTGGTTAAAAACAGCAGGAATGTGGCCTATGAAAAGTGGATGGAGATTTTATTCACTAAAGCCCTTATTAACTGTTTGTAGGGTCGTCTAGTTGCAGAGGTCCAAATCAGGCCACACCCAAAAAGAATGGGTTGAAGAACGGAGGTCATATGAAGAACAAAGACGATGAATGTTTTGGAGACGGGATAGATGATGTTCCCGATGAAGACTTTGATTTTGAGGGGAACCTGGCACTGTTTGACAAGGCTGCAGTGTTCTCGCAGATCGAGTCATCAGAACGCAGAGGCAATGGCGCGAGATCTCGAGGAACGCCTGGAGAGCAAACGCCGTCACGATACAGGCATGATGAGAACATCCTAGAGGCCAAACCCGTTGTCTACAGACAGATCATGGTTCCACAGAATGGAACAAAAGAATATAGCACTGGTAAGAATCTGACCTTATGATCTTTTTAATAATTGATCTCATTTTGCCTTAATTTATGCCGTTTCTCCCAGACTCAGGGCTGGTGGTACCCAGCATCTCTTTCGAGTTGCACAAACGTTTATTAGCTGCGGCAGAAAGTCATGGTCTCTCTTTGGAGCGCAGGCTTGAGATGACGGGCGTATGTGCAAGTCAGATGGCCCTTACGCTACTTGGAGGCCCAAACAGGTGTGTGGGGCTTTAACAGAAATTGCATAATCAAAAATATCTTCAATATCACGTCTGGTTGCCATTGATCTGGTTCTTCTCATAGACTTACCCCAAAGAATGTACATCAGCGGCCCACGGTGGCCCTGCTGTGTGGACCACATGTCCAGGGCGCTCAGGGCATCAGCTGTGGCCGTCACTTGGCCAACCATGAAGTGGAAGTCATCCTTTTCCTGCCAAACTTCGTCAAGATGTTGGAGGCCATCACCAGCGAACTTGCACTTTTTGGGAAGACGGGAGGCAAACTGGTTTCTAATGTGAAAGGTGTGACACTGTTGCATCTACATTTAATAATCATTCATGATACAACGGTATGCATTTTTACAATTATAACAATTAGGGGCGGGCGATATACCGGTAGACACGATTAATGAGTAGAGGTTTTGGACTATCGTCTATATCACGGTTACACACTCACGTGACGTTGTTGTGATACGTGATCACTAAAACTTATCGTTTGCACGCATTTTAAACATTACAGTTTAAAAACAAGTGATTGTAAGCCATTGAAAGTAAACAGCAGTGAAAGAGAACTCATTTCGCTATATGCGCACTGTCTGACAGACTGTCTCTGAACGCTGTCAAAGAGGCGCACTCATGTGAAGACTATTCCCATAGAGCACGAGAGTATTGAACTGAGTAATTTTTGCCATTTTATAGGCCTTGAATGGTTAAATACTTCCACTTGTATGTGTCAAAATGCCTGTCTTTGCAAAAATCCTCGTAAACACAGTAATTTAGGTCTTAAAGCAATAGTTCACCCAGAAATGAAAATTTTATGTTTATCTGCTTAGACCAAGGGCATCCAAGATGTAGGTGGCTTTGTTTCTTCAGTAGAACACAAACCAAGTTTTTTAACTCAAACCTTTGCAGTCTGTCAGTCATATAATGTCAGTCAAAACCACATTAAACCCTGCGGCTCATGATGATACATTGAGGTCTAAAGACACGAAACGATCGCTCTGTGCAAGAAACTGAACAGTATTTATATTGTTTTTTTACTTCTGATCCGCCGTACGGTCCAACTGTCCTTAGCGCGTTCACACAACAGCCGGTGCATGATATGTCATCTTCTTGCTTTACGGCGGATCGCAGACTTATAAGTGCATTACTGCCACCTATCTCTCAAATGGACCATTGGCACTCCAAATTGAAATTGTAGATAGAGTGTCAATGGTCCATTTGAGAGGTAGGTGGCGGTAAGTCTGCGATCTGCCGTAAAGCAAGAAGTAGACATGTCACTCGCCGGCTGTTGTGTGAACGCGCTCAGGACAGTTAGACTGTGCGGTGGATCAGAGGTAAAAAACAATATAAATACTGCTCAATTTCTTGCACAGACCGATCGTTTCATGTCTTTAGACCTCAGTTTATCGTCACGAGCCGCAGGGTTTAATGTGGTTTTGTCTGTTTGTTTGTTTTTCTCTTAAAGCCGTGAGTCCCATTGACTGACATTATATGACTGACAGACTGCAATGGTTTGAGTTAAACATCTTCATTTGTGTTCTACTGAAGAAATGAAGTCACCTACATCTTGGATGCCCTTGGGGTAAGCAGATAAACATCAAATTTTAATTTCTGGGTGAACTATCCCTTTAAGTGAAAACAAACAGTTTAGAAAGAAAACTCATGTGAAACAGTATATTGGATCCAGGCTAAATTGCTTTTGTAACTTTAATAAGAAGAAATTAGGGCTGCCCTTGACTAAAGATTGTTCTGGTCGAGTAGTAGTCGTTCATTTTAAGGATTAGTTGACTAATCGCATATTTATTAATAAACCATTTAATTCATTATAATTAGCCTTTAATTGCCTACGTAGCCTATAAGCGCACAAGCACACACATAAAGCTTGCCACAGCACAGGCAGAAGTAATAATTATGAATGTGTTGGGGGAAAAACAGTACAGAGGCTGCATTAACATTTTAATAATGTATTGATAGATTAAGTTCAAGTTCACAGAGACTGAGACAGCAGAAAGCGCATCCTGATTGCTTTTATTATTTTACAAAAGTGCAATGTTTTGTTGTTATTGTGAGTGCACACAAAAAAATGAGTCTTTACATATTCGAAAGATACTCTTATCTGTATGGCCAAAAATGAGGGAGTATTTTAGGAGTAAATTAGCACACCAGCCCCTCCATCTGTCCTGCAGTGAGCGTGCTCCTCTTCACATGCAGCACAGATTTACTACTAATCACAGAACTGGCATTACTGACGAGATGCGCATGACTTCTTCATTCGATTAATTGCTCAGCCCTAGCACAGACACTTGAACAGCGTAAATTTCTCTAGATTAATATTAGATTGAGCGTCCATGTAAAGTTGCTAATATGTACATATTTCAGATGATAAGTCATATTTGAGGCCGATGAATGATAGGCGAGTGTTTGGATGTACTGTATTACCACATAGACCGACCGTTAACGATCTGTCCATCACGGACTGCGTGAATTAGGTTGTGGATTTTTTTTTTTTTTCTGCGACTAAAAAATTTTTGGTTGACCAAGCCTCTTCTAGTTGACTAACGTTTAGTCTACTATTAGGAGGCAGCCCTAGAAGAAATATATATATTTAATTTACACAGTGAAGAATATGCAGTGTTTTTGTACATTTATACAATGTATGTAGCAGTTCTTATTTGTTTTACTGTAGTTTTTTTGTCCTATTGCTTGTAATTAGTTTTTTATTCCCATTTAATCACTGACTTTTTTTTTTTTTTGGGTGACGACAAATTATGAAATTTCTTTGGTATTAAAAATGTTGATTTCATAAAGACCTTATTTAAAGCAAAAATAACTATATTGTGATATATGTTGTGACTCATGACAAGGTTTTGGTCATGTTTCCCACCCCCTAATAACTGATAATTTCATTAAAATATCAGATACTTTTTTTTTTTATCATTGGTTAATATTGGAGATATAGCCTATACCAGGGGTAGGCAACATCGGTCCAACAGTGCCGCTGTCCTGTAGAGTTTAGCTCCAACCCTAATCAAAGACACCTGAACAAGCTAATCAAGGTCTTCAGAATTACTAGGGCTACAGGCAGGTGAGATTTTTTTTTTTCAGGGTTGGATCTAAACTCAGCAGGACATCGGCACTCCAGGACCGACGTTGCCTATCCCTGGCCTATACACACTGCTGTTCAAAAGTTTGTGTTTGGTGAGATTTTTATGTTTTTGAAAAAAGTCTGCTATACTCACCAAGGCTACAGTAAAAACAGTAATATTGTGAAATTGTATTACAGTTCAAAATAACAGTTTTCTGTTTTAATCTATATCATAATTTTTTTCTTCTGTGATGGTACAACTGAATTTTCAGCTTCATTACTCCAGTCTTCAGTGTCACATGATCCTTCAGAAATTTGATGCTGAAGAAACATTTATTATCAATGTTGAGGGAAAAAAATAAATAAATAAATATATACATATATATATATATATATACAGGTGCTGGTCATATAATTAGAATATCATCAAAAAGTTTATTTATTTCACTAATTCCATTAAAAAAGCGAAACTTGTATATTATATTCATTCATTACGCACAGACTGATATATTTCAGATGTTTATTTCTTTGAATTTTGATGATTAGAGCTTACAGCTCATGAAAGTCAAAAATCAGTATCTCAAAATATTAGAATATTTACATTTGAGTTTCAATAAATGACCATCCCTACAGTATAAATTCTGGGTATCTCTTGTTCTTTGAAACCACAATAATGGGGAAGACTGCTGACTTGGCAATGATCCAGAAGACGAACATTGACACCCTCCACAAAGAGGGTAAGTCACAGAAGGTCATTTCTGAAAGGTGTGGCTGTTTACAAAGTGCTGTATCAAAGCATATTAAATGCAAAGTTGACTGGAAGGAAGAATTTGGGTAGGAAAAGGTGCACAAGCAACAGGGATGACTGCAAGCTTGAGAATACAGTCAAGCAAAGCCGATTCAAACACTTGGGAGAGCTTCACAAGGAGAGAACTGAAGCTGGAGTCAGTGCATCAAGAGTCACCACGCTCAGACGTCTTCAGGAAAAGGGCTACCAAGCCACTTCTGAACCAGAGACAACGTCAGAAGCATCTTACCTGGGCTGTGGAGAAAAAGAACTGGACTGTTGCTCAGTGGTCCAAAGTCCTCTTTTCAGATGAAAGTAAATTTTACATTTCATTTGGAAATCAAGGTCCCAGAGTCTGAAGGAAGAGTGGAGAGGCACAGAATCCATGTTGCTTGAGGTCCAGTGTAAAGTTTCCACAGTCAGTGATGATTTGGGCTGCCATGTCATCTGCTGGTGTTGGTCCACTGTGTTTTCTGATGTCCACAGTCAACGCAGCCATCTACCAGGAAATTTTAGAGCACTTCATGCTTCCTTCTGTTGACAAGCTTTATGGAGATGCTGATTTCATTTTCCAGCAGGACTTGGCATCTGCCCACACTGCCAAAGGTACCAAAAGCTGGTTCAATGACCATGGTGTTACTGTGCTTGACTGGCCAGCAAACCCGCCTGACCTGAACCTGATCTTCCTTGTGAAGAGGAAGATGAGAGACACCAGACCCAACAATGCAGAAAAGCTGAAGGCCACTATCAGAGCAACCTGGGCTCTCATAACACCTGAGCAGTGCCACAGACTGATCGACTCCATGCCACGCCGCATTGCTGCAGTAATTCAGGCAAAAGGAGCCCCAACTAAGTATTGAGTGCTGTACATGCTCATACTTTTCATTTTCATACTTTTCAGTTGGCCAAGATTTCTAAAAATCCTTTCTTTGTATTGGTCTTCAGTAATATTCTAATATTTTGAGATACTGATTTTTGACTTTCATGAGCTGTAAGCTCTAATCATCAAAATTAAAAGAAATAAACATTTGAAATATATCAGTCTGTGTGTAATGAATGAATATAATATACAAGTTTCACTTTTTGAATGGAATTAGTGAAATAAATCAACTTTTTGATGATATTCTAATTATATGACCAGCACCTTTGTGTATATATATATCAAAAGTGACAGTAAAAATTTTAATTTTTAAAAATAAGTGTTCTTATATAAATAAATTCCTATATATATATATATATATATATATATATATATATATATATATATATATATATATATATATATATATATAGGAATTTATTTATATAATATATATATATATATATATATAGGAATTTATTTATATAAGAACAGTTATTTTTAGTAACAATGTTAAAATTTTTACTGTCACTTTTGATCAATTTAATGCATCTTAGCTGAATAAAAATATTTAATTCAAAAGTTAATCTTTAAAAATACTAAAAATGTAATCTTCAGTGTAATCTTGCGATGCCCAAATTATCTATAGAATTTTAGATTTTAAGTGCTAGTTTTGTTTTTAATTTTAGACAAATTGGTATAACTTGTTGTGTAAAATTGTTTATTTAACAGTTATCAGCTATAAAATGAAAATAATAATCAGCTTATCCTATTATACAGAATTTTAATATTGCACACCTCTAATCGAACTGACCACTTGTGATTGGATCACCAGGTATAATCCAGTTGAAAGATCTGTTTCCATTAACACAAATTTTGATGACGAAAAACCTTTAGCATGGTTTCTGTATGTCACATATCTTCCTAACACACCCACCTGAATGCTTAGTTTAGATGGTCTTCGAAAGTCTTGGAAACTTCCACTCTGAATTGCAAAAACATGTTTAGCTGTGCACCCACCCACCCTCCTTACGTAATATAACAGAACACTTCTGAAAGCCAGTGGAGGTGTATGATGCATAAATGGCTTCTGTGTTAAAAATTAAACTGCATTAGTCTTATCCACAAAATGTAATTTCACCCTCAGACTTGCCCGAGACGCCAGTCGACCTGGTCATAAACTGCCTGGATTCGCATGAAAACGGATTCTTGAGGGAGCAGCCCTGGTACAAGGCTGCTGCCGACTGGGCCAATCAGAACCGAGCCCCGGTACTGAGCATCGACCCTCCAGTAAGTGGACAGGCACATGCCGTGGAAGCAAAATGGTCACTTTCCCTAGGCCTCCCACTCCCTCTATCCGAAGGCGCCGGCCGAGTCTACCTGTGTGACATCGGCATTCCCCGACAGGTGTTCCAGGAAGTGGGGATCAAATACCACTCCCCCTTTGGATGTAAATTCGTCATCCCGCTGCACTCCGAATAAGCCGTTGACTTTCACAGTCAAGGCTCACTGAACCTGCCTTAAAGATTTTAAGAATGAACGGACCTCGGTTTGAATGTTGCAGCAGAACTGGAACTTCTCAGTCTGTATTTTTCTCAAGTTCTTCTATACTTCCCATCAAAGGGAAGTGACTGAAATGATACCAGCTCTTGTGACAAACCTGATATGTTAAAAGCAGAACCAACATCAGTATTCTTGCCATCTGATGCATTCTAACAGTCTTACAAACATATCTTTCAAACAGCCGTTTTAATACACAAGGCTGATTTTTTTTTTTTTTTTTTTTTGGGATGAGACAACTTTCATAACCCATTAAATGTGCAGTTATGCCACAAAAATAGCAACTGGCTTACACTTAATGCAACTTAATTGGTCTTATGGCATTTTTGAATCTTAATTTTATCTCAAATCAATTTTAGTTCATAATCGCATATGCTGACTTTAATTTTTCCCATAGAAAATGTGCATTAGATGGGGGTTTCGTCCCCACCCCCCCTCTTTTTTCCACTTTTTTTCCCCCTTTTTGTGCCAGATTGATCAAAGTCAGTGTTAAAGCACTGAGATTATGGCGGTTTATTGCATGCAAAATTTCTTACAAAGCGTTATTTGTTTTGACCAAGCCCAGTGTGCTGTAAATATGACAGATCGACTGGGATCTTATCAGTGATAAATTGTTGCACACTTGAATGGTAAGATAAGTGTACTAAAAAAAAACTATTTTGTGATATTTGTTGCCATTGGACCAATGCTGACCATTTTAAGCAGTCGTTGGCCAATACTACTAGTTTTCTTATGCTAAAAATTCATTGCTGTGCTTTACCTCATTTCCATTAGTTTCAGTTCTCAGTGGTCAAAAATAAGCAGCTTATGAAATCCTGTTTTAAATGGGTTTCATATCGAGTCAGCATGGCTTGTTTGGTTAGATCAAACAAGGACCTTTTATTAAGAAAGATGCTCCATGTGTTGCAATAAACCTGCTAGCTGAAATCGATTCGTGATTTTATTACAGGTTGTGTTATTATGCGCACAAACCCATTACAAAGCAAAAAGTCAGTGTGTGCTGCACACTCAGTTCTTTTGGGTAATGAATGAGTTTTTCAAAAGCACTGATAAGGACAATTGAAATATTTGTTTGAATCTGCGGATTACCGTATACCTTCACAGTTACAATGAGAGGCACTTATGACTCGCAAATCCTCTATAAAAGATCCATATGCAACAATAATGACCTTAATTGTTACAAAACTGACACCAGGAAATAATGCACTGCTTTCATCAGACTAATTTACTTTTTTTTTTACTAAATGTTTTTTTTTTTCATTTAAGCTTTATTGTGATGTCTTCTGTATTTGACTAGCAAATATTTTGTCTCAAATTTAATTTAGACGATTTTTTTTCCTAGCGTTTTGTGTTTTCTGTTCATAAGCCACATTCTTGATTTAAGCGCTTTTTTTCTTCTTTGCTTTTCTCAGTCATGGGGAAATTCTAAAATGTGAATTCTTGGATTTTTTTTTTTCTTTTCACTGTCGATGTTTGTGTCTTTGAGGTCATCGGTGAAGCCTCTGGAGAGCCTTTTGGCTCCTTGAAATTAGCTTTTTGAGCTTAAAAACAAAGATTGAATGAGAGGCAGTTATTAAAAGCATTAATAAGTTGATGCTAATGTGTTTGCACTGTCACAGAATAGCAAAGGTCCATCTTATAGTGCATAAATACAGATAAGAGAACATGTATGTCAAATCCAAGCTTAAAAATGGTGCCAAAATCATTTGCTGGTTTTTGCAACTTGTTACTTGAGATTAAAAATATAACTGCTGTATTTTTTTTTCCATTTGGTTTCCAAAAAAACTAAACAAATTGGTTCTAATTGATAATAGCTACAGAGCCCAGTCGTAATATTCAGTTGAATATTGTTTGATACTTAAGCACTACATGTGCTTACATGTATGGTAAAATGCAGTTTGATATAAATCATTCCTCTGTAGGAGTTTACTTCTAAAATCTGACCAAACTCTTTTTTGAGCAAGTTAAAAATTGTGAAAACGTTTTGTTGTTATCTGGCGACGTTCATTTGTGTGGCTCCCCCACGGTGATGTCAGCAAACATGCCTCTGAAGGTTTGAGGGGGTTTTGTTCAGTATCAAAAGTTGAAAGCTACTTTTTGGTTTCTTTCCACAGGTTTCCATTCGTACGCCTTTTGCTTCACAAAAGCATGAGATAAAGGTTGTTAGCATTGCGTCATTTTATCATTTATCTCTACACCTGTTGTACAAGGCAAAACACGATTCAATACTGGTTTAGACAACAACATCGTTACCATTAATTGTGAATTAGTGACATCTGTTCGGCATAGTTCTGATATCACTGGAAACCTTACATGCTTAACATTGTCAACTTTGAAGTGTAAGGATGGAATAAATAAAGAGAATGGAAATATAACTTTATGACCGTTATTGTTTTATTTGCAGTCAATTGATTCTTTTTCCACTTTACAAAATTCCATAAAAATACAATACAAACATATTTTTTAATCATTTAAATTAATGTGTGAATGTTTTTATCGCTGCAATTCCCTTTAAAAGCGCGTGCTGTCGCTCCTGTCTCTAAATACGAAATTACGAATCCTACCACGGAAAAGGCTGCTCATAAATATTAATTAGGTTGCTTGGTAACCTTCCTGGAGCGTCCATTTACGTAATCTCATTAATATTAATGAGACGTCATTATAACATCAGTCATTGGCCAGCAACCTACCAACGTATCGCGTTCAACAAATCACATCTCATCACCTAATTAATATTCATAAGCTAAGTCTTCGCCGTAGTAGAGACGCATGCGCACTAGGCTGTCTGAAGAAGTGCGTTTCCTTTTCAAGGGCCTGTATGTATGTATGTGTGTGTGTGTGAGTGTGTGTGTATGTGTGTATTTGTGTGTGTGTAAAAGACAGCTGTAGCCCCTGGGTGTGCTGCGCTTCCGTAACGCTTAAAAACTGCTCGCTTCAGGCGGCTTACCGTTTAGCGACTTCTCCGGTCTGTGAAACTCTGCAACAGTTGTGTTTTTAAGCCGAACCGTTTGTTTCCTCACGCGCGTTGGGTTTTTAAAATTGAAGCGCATTCGGTCGCCGCTGTCTTAACGTTTTTTTGGGGTTATATTTGTACGCACGGACGAGCCGATCATCTTTTGTCTGCATTGATGTTAGAGGAAAGCTTTCCGGAAGATCTATTTTGCTGAATGTGTGAATGACCACTTGTATATCTTCTGTTGATACAATCTAGTGGGTTTGACCCACACATGGACTAAGTGGACAACCCTAAAACATCTCAACTTTAAGGCATTTGGACACCAAGGGCTGATCATCTACGGGACACATAGGTACTGTTATGTCATATGTATTATTAAGCCAATAATATAGCTTGCTCTTAATCATCCATTTGCTTCTTTCATCGTTCTGCATGTCTTAGAATGGGTGCATTGTGTTTTTGAATCTGAATGCGATGGTCTGCTTCCCATCTGTCCAAATAAGAGCCACTTGAGGCTCCTGCATGAGACAAAACGTGTCTTTGGAGGTCCATCATGATTTGTTAATCATCTTAAAGCATGCGTGCAAGATGCATTGGATGGTGCGTAATGGACTAGACCCAGTCTGAGATGTATTGTCTCATTGCCAGTCCTGATTGGATCAGCAGTGCTGTTCTCCATCAGCATCATTGTGGGACTGTTATGTTGTCATGGATTCGCGAGTGTTTAATAACAACATCTGAATGTGGGACTGGTCTGTAAATAGCTGAAATGGGGTTTTGGTGGTAGACACTCGTTTTTTGGGCTGTTATGGGACACCTGGGTAGCATGAAATTGTACACTTATTTACTAGTAAACACATACAGCTCAGTCACTTGTAACCAAACCTAGAATGGTTCCATGATATTTGAAGGAGAAAAAAATCCTGTTGAAAGGGCAGTTATTCAAATCATGGTAGAAAGGCCTCAGTGTTTTTTTTTCTTTGCCTTCATTAATATTAATGAGATGGATTTAGAAAGGTTGAAATCCAAAGGTCACTTCCTCCTGCTAAAGTGCAGATTTTAGAGGACCAGTTCCCCAAATTGTTACTGTCATGTTTCAAACTTGACTTTCTCTTTTTTTTTTTTAAGAATATCCAGTCCACTCTTGTTTTTCACATAATGAAAATGAATGTGGACTGTCATGCTTATGACAGTAAAAATTTCATAAAAATAGTTCATTATGTCCAGTGTGCAATATTGCAATGGTTGCAAGTAAAGCTCTAAAATGGGCTAAAAAAAAAAAAAAATTATTCTACAAAAATGGTATGAAGGGATGTTGGTAATTGCATGTCTATGTACCCAGGTTATTATACACTATACATTATATATCTATTTACTTAATATGCAGTTTTGTAAATAAATATTAACTCAAATTTTATATATATATATGTATATAAAACGTATTTTATTTCAGTTAGTTGCTAAGGCAATGTTTCTCATTTTTATTTAGTTTAACAACTTGTGTATTAAATTTAAAAAAAAAAAAAACTAAATCAAATACATTTAACTTGATATACTAAAATAAACTAAAACTGAAATAAAATGAATAAAACCCCGGCTATATAGTCATAAATTATATAGACCCATTTAAAAATGACAAAACCACGCAAACATAAATATACTAACTAAAATTAAAATGAAAATGGAAAATATTAATAAAAACTGTAACAGTATCTCGGTTATACTAAAATAACACTGCTTTTTAATAATGTTCTTCTATGGTGCTTTTGGGGCTTCCCAGTTCCAAAATAAATTCTTAAAAAAATTCTTATTTTTTTTCGTCCACTAAAAAAGTGAAGTACAGCTTTGGAACGTTGTGAGATTTGAATAAATTATGACAGAATTTGTCATTTTGATTGAACTGTTAACAGAGCAGCTATTCTAGAATGTGTCCTTTGTCATCATTACATGTATATTACTATGTATATTTTATGCCATTTATGCATTAATTGATTCATTCTTTGTTGCTTAAAATTGTATCAGCTGTCCTTGTCGTCGCACATATGGCTGTTAAAAGCAGAGCCGCTCTTTTGAAGAGCATCAAAACAGCGTTTCCTGTTCAGTTCCTTTAATTCACACCTGCAAGAGCTCCTCAGTTGGGCTTCATTGCATTTTGAAGTGTCAGAATTAATGTTGTCTATATTTCTGCTCTGCTCCGTAGTTTGCAATGGGATTTCCCCTGCTGCTAAACTGCTGTGCTTTTTCAAGCGTTTTGCGGTGTACTGCTCGACTTGTGTGTGAGGACATTGTTTTTTGCTCATTTTGCCAATAGTAGTCAGTTTTACCGACATATGCTATTTCCTTATTCTCATATACTGCTCAGTTTAATAGCAACGCTTCCTTACAGAGCCTGACACGCAATACTGATACCGCTCATTACTGTCAAATCTCTTTGCATTGTTATTTTGCCATTCAAAACAAGGGGACAGATACTGTCCAGCTAAAAAATGGCCGTAAATGTTGTGTTATGTTATATTCCAAGTCTTCTGGTAGAGGATCAGACCTAAACTGAAGTGGTTCTAGTTGCATGTTTGATTGTAGAGCTCTTGTCTTGTTTATGTTGGTCGTCTCTTTGCCTCCCTACTGTCACAGTGGCTTGTCGGTAGATGACAGAGCAGTGTAATTAAGCATCAAAGGGAGCTGGAGGAGCAGCTCTGCCCAGAGGGGAGAGCGTTTGCAGGGTCAGGCTGGTGTGAGACGCCCCCTGCCATGACACTGGCTAGTGTGGAGCTTAAAAAGCCTTGTGCTAACAGAACTGAAGGAAATGACTGGGAATAATTATGAAGGCTAATGCTCAATGTGACCCTCATTTACTGGGGTTGTTTTAGCCTTGTATTTTTTTTAAAAAAATGATTCCAATCCAGTCTTGTGAGAAAATGTAACATCTATCTATCTATCTATCTATCTATCTATCTATCTATCTATCTATCTATCTATCTATCTATCTATCTATCTATCTATCTATCTATCTATCTATCTATCTATCTAGTATATACTGTACTCGTCACTTAGTACTGTGTATATATGTGTATGTATACATAAAGTAAAAATATACAGTGTATATATACAGTAAAAATATTAAATAGCTATTAGTGTTATAATCTCACTTTTCTTAGTTCACATCATTTTAAGGTTTAGGAAATAAAAATGAATATTTTTAATACTTTTAAAAAAATTTTTTACATTAAAACAAAACATATTCAACCATATTCTATCATATTTAATATTTAAAAATGGTTATTTTATCAGCCCAACACTGCATTTCCCTGTGGCATTTGTGGGAACGCTTTGTCTTCCATCACTGTAAATTTTGTGCATGAATATTAATGACATGCATGAGGACTTTATTGGTGATGAGGTATGAAGGGCCTCCCATATCATCACAATAACATGTGCAATTGAGAATTATTACTAAAATACATGTTGAACAGTTTAATGACGTTTTGTTATTGCAAATAAGTATTAATAGTGTATAACATGCTCTAAAATTAAGTTAGATAAGTAGGCCTATTTATAACTTAAAGGCCACATGATTCAAAACTAATAAACATATATATTAATAATGTAATTTTAAATTGAATGCAATTTGAATCATGGGGCACCTGGGCCAGTAATTTTTTTTTTTATATTAATGTTTTTGAAAGGTCTTTTATGCTTACCATGACTGCATTTATTTGATCACAAGTACAAAAACAATTTATTTGAATATTTTAAAATGTAATTTATTATTTTGACAGCAAAGCTGAATTTTCAGCAGCCCAGTTTTTTGTGTGTGTGTGTGTGTGCATTACTTTTATTTGTTTTTTTTAAGAAGGTGAGATGATAGCATGGTTATGTGTTCATTTTGGTCTTGTCACCGTCTAAGACAGAAAACATTTGTGTCGTCAGATGTGATGTGCTGAATATAGTCGTGGGGTGGGGTGGGGTGGGGGAGTAGCAGAATACCTGAGGTCACAATCTCTCAACCTGTTGGATCTTGCCCCAGTGCACTGATAGTAAAAGTTTAACAAGAAATTCACATACCATAATGCTGCTTTTCGCTTTATCTTCATCTTCTCATACACATACAGCAGCAAAAGGCTAATAATCACCTTTACATAAAGTACAATAGTGGTGCAGTAACTTTCAGATTGTATCACCGTGATTATCATATTCATGTAGCTATAATTCTTTTCATGCCATTGAAAGAACGCTACAGCATTACCATGGTACTGTATTAAAAAAACTGGTACTTACCATGCGCTTTGTCATTATTTTGGTAATATCAGAAGAATTAGGATTTCTTTTTGTCTATCTAACTCATATTTGTGCTAGACTCACATACTGTAACTACAATACCATATCCATGTCATAACTACAGACTAAAGCAGTTTGTTCAGAAAAGCCTTTCTGAATAACCTTCAAGAGCAGTAAGGCATGAAAACGAATATATACGAATGAATGCCTGATATTTAGCATTTCCCTCTGAAATGTTCATAGATCCACCCTGACACATTAGCACTTCATAACTGATCTAAAAATAGAGAGCATATCTCAGAGGCCCTCCTGAAACACACTGACTGTACTCATTAAATTAGCATGCTGAAAGATGCCCCATTTGTGGCAGAAAGGGAGAATTGAAGAGCATCCAAACGTTAGGGTCGTACGCTGACCCATAGTAGTATTTTGTAAGCGTCCTAATAGGTCAGATGTTTTGTTAAGAGGATGTGAAGTAGATGGATTTAGGGGATGAAAGGCTGTGAGGCTGGAATTCTCTCTATCTCCGAGCACATCACGTCTCTGTTCTCTCTCATTGAAGCTGGTTTCCTGGTTCCTCGTGTGGCCTGAAGGCAACTGTCATGCCTCCCCTACTGAGTCTTACTGCTGCTGTCACACGTGCTTCACTTTGAACATGACGGCATAAATCACAGTCTGTGATGTTTTGTGTGACATTCAAAGGCGTTTGGATTAATAGCTTGCAGGCTTTTTCAGAACCGACTTAAAGATGATCAGGACTCCCTCTGTCATGCAAAATGTGGAAATGTATATGTAGCTTGCGAAAGTATTCAAACCCCGTCATTTTTAAAAAAAAAATTTTCTACACTCCATACACCATAATGGCAAAGCAAAAATAGAACCCTTAAATCAGTACTTAGCTGAAGCACCTTTACAGCCTCAAGTATTTTTGGGTATGATGCGACAAGCTTTGCTCATCAGCATTTGGCAATTATCTGCCATTCTTCACCTCTCAAGCTCTGTCAGGTTGGATGGGGGCAGATGCACATTTTCAGGTTTCTCCAGAAATATTTGATTGTGTTCAAGCTCGGGCTGTGGCTGGACCACTGAAGGACATTCACAGAGTTGTCTATAAGCCACACTTGCTGTGTGCTTTGGGTCATTGTCCTGTTGGACGGTACCCAGTCTGAGGTTCTGAATGCTCTGGACTGGGTTTTCATTAAGGCCATCTCGATATTTTGGTGCATTGAGCTTTTCTTCTACTCTGACGAGTCCCTCAGTCCCTGCCGCTGAAAAACAGCCCCAGTGCCCCACAACACGAGGCTGCTACCAGCACACTTTACTTTTGGGATGGTACTCTGCAGGTGATGAGCAGTGCCTGGTTTCCTTCAAACATGATGCTTGGAATTGAGGTTCATCAGATCAAAGAATCTTGTTTCTCACAGTCTGAGGGTCCTTTAGGTGCTTCTTTGCAAATTCCAAGTGTGTTTTTATTAGGGGTGCTCCAATTGATCGGCTACCGATCACTATCGGCCGATAATCATTTTGGGATGTTTGATCGTCGGCTTCTATAAAGGCCGATCTCATAAACCGATCTACAGTTGATGACGCGCCTGCTGTGAGAGGTTTGGCACGACATGCAGTGGCACCGTCTCAGTCTGCCTGGTGTGGGTAAAATAATTATAATGCTGAAGGTGAGGTACAAATCATATTTCTTCATTAAAAACTTTTGAAAACCTTATGCGAAACGAAACGGTTGGAACTAAACACTGCAGGGCTGCGGCCCTCCAGGAACTGAGTTTGACACCCCTGTGTTATCGGATTAAAGCGTTCACACTGCACACGTTTTATTAACAATGTAATAAAAGATTTAAATGCAAAAGAGGCAGTAGAACAGTAGTAATTTCGAATAATTAAGAAAAGTAGTTTAAATGTTTTGCCACTTGCATGAGCAACTTAATATATAAATCTAGAAGTAAATGCATTGAATAATGTGTTGCTTTATTGCGTTGAAACACATCTATCAAAGATTACTGTACTGTATTACTGTACTGTGTAAAAAAAAAAAAAGAATCACAATGCTGAAAAAGCATTTTCAATAACAATGTTTGGATTTGAAATCAAAATAATGGATAAATGTTGTGTTTGTGGAAATCAGGAACAATTGCACATAATATACAATTGTAAAAACAAAAATGCAATGCATGATCAAACATTTAGGTGAGATAAAAAATATTTTTATTTGAAAAATGTAAAAAAAAATGCCCCCCTCCACCCCTCAAATGAAAAAAAAAAAAAAAAATCCCCTCTCACAAGTGTCAACTAAGAGGGGAGTTCCCCCATTTTCAAAAATGAAATTCAGGCCCTGAATAAATGTCTAAAAATCCTTATATTTTTGTGAATTTTTAAAAAAATAAAAGATCAATAGGATTAAAAATGCAGATTAATTTTCACAGCTGCCATTGATCATATTTACCAAGGGTGCTGATATTTGTGGCCATGACTGTATATATAAATACATTTTTGCATTTTAATAAATTATTATATTGTTCATAATTTTAACATCTTTATTTGCTTGATTTTAAAATAATTTTGTTAATAACAATAATTATTTTAAAATAAATCAAACATTGCTCTCACAAAGAGGAATGTTTAAAACATTCATATATTTTAACAAAGTATTAATGGTAGTTTCAAACTAATTATTTTATAAATAGAATAATGAATAATTCATTTTAAAAAATTGCTCTCAAAGAGGAATGGTAAATATTAAAAATATATTAACATTTTTATTAGCAGTGGTAGTTTCTTTATTATTATTATTTTGTTAAAATATAATGTTTATATATTTTTTAAATTCCTCTGAGAGCAATCTTAATTTAATTTAATTATGCTTATTTCAATTTACATTATTTACAAGGTACCTTATATACCAATTATATTTTTACTTATATTTAAATATAAATAATCTTCAATCCTTATCCAGTAATCTGAATAACTGGAAAAGCACTGAAAAAAATTCTGTCACAGCCTTGTTAGTGCTTGTTACTCAAGTCCTTTACTAGACACTTCTGTTTGTATGTGAAATTACATATAAGATTCTTAAGGATACCGGTGTTGTCCTTAAAACCAAAATCGAATCATTTGACCCAGCCTTGATAGAACCGGGTTGGAGCGTCCAGTTCTGGCATACAAAGACACTTTTGTCGAAGTCTGTGAATAAAAGGAAAGGCTTTGGTTCTACATCATACCCTCTGGAAACTTCCGCAGTCCCTGTCATCTTCGAGCCACCAGAGTTGCCTGGATTCAGTGCCAGTGATCTGACCGCTGGCTTCCAGAAGTCTGCTGCAAATTTTCAGATACTCAAGGAATGAAAAGTCCTCTTGTGCGAGGCGTAGCCCAGCCGATGCAGTCTTTAAACAATGATATCATTTGTAACAAGGGATTTACTAAGGCACACCCCGAAATTGTTGCTGATCACAGAAAAGCCTCATTGATTTTGATTGGTGAATGCATTCCTCTTTGAATGTCAGTCTCTTGTTTTCTAAATGAGCCGTTTTTGTGGTTGGATGTTGCTCAGATTTGGCAGTATCCTGTTTTTTTGATGTGCCACACATTTTATTTGTCTGTGTGCACCGTCTTTAGGTGTTTTCACATGATTGCATCATTTGTTTCCCTCTGTTACGGTTGTTTAGGGTGAGCTTAAACTCAATAACACCATCTGGACGATTTCCACAGCTTAGTGTCAGCGCGACAGTCAAATTATTTAATGCAAGTCGGAAATATCTGGTATTATGCATTTTTTCACATGGCCTGTTTACAGGGTTAGCATATGATTTCTATTTATGTTTCTAGGTGGTTGCTAGGGTGTTATGGGCAGATTCTTTGATGATAAATTAATGGGATTTTTTTTTTAGTTTCAGATTGAGTTCTGCATCAAAGTGTGTTGCATGAAGTTAGAGGGATTGTTCAAATTTCTACCGCAAGTATATGTGACAGATGATTTATGTGACGAGTAATAATAATGTATGCCTTGGCAAACAACACTAATAAAGTGTCTTGTTAAGCACAGGTAGCTTCAAGTGGCAAACAAGTGGATTATGAGAGTGTGATATTAATAGCTCATTGCTTTACTTGGCAAGTGCAGTAAAGAGGCGGTTACTTAAATTGAAACAAAATGTCTTCCTGCCACTTTTTGCAGACCACTTGTGTCATTATTTTATTGCACCGTTCATTTCACAATTATTTAACAATTTTTTATTCCTTTGTTTTGAGGTTTGTTTGTTTGTCTTGTTTTGTTTGTCATGTTTTTTTTATTTTGTTTAGTTTCTCTTTTTGTTTTATTTTTGTTTAGTGGTTTTGTTTTGTTTTGTTTTGTATTGTTTTGTCTTGTTTTTGTTTAGTTTTCATTTTGTCTTGTTTTGTGGTTTGTTTTTTTAAAAAAATTTTAAATTTATTTATTTTTTTTGGTGTTCATTTTTTTTGTTTGTTTGTTTGTTTGTTTAAAACAACGCTGATCTACTGTGATACAAACAAAATGGTTTCATTCTGCCCTGAAAAATGAGTGCTTTAATTCCTTGTACCTGTACTCGGGCATTTTGAAAAATAACCGTTAAAACTGACAAATTCGGACATATTTGAAATGGCAAGCTACTACAACGACAATTCCTGTCGTTAGATGATTCATGCTATTCCTATGTTTGGGGAGTATAAAATTAGGTAGTCCGAGCAGCAGGGGAAGACTGTGTTTTTAAAGGGAAGTGTGTTATATCCTCACTGTAAGGGCTTCTGTGGATTGCACCGATGTTGGCGCCCCTTTTGCCGTCTGCTGCTCTAGCCAGCACCCTTCAACCCATAGTGCTCCTCACCCACCAACACCTGCGTGCCAATACAGGATGACCGTTTTAGTCTCAGCAGCTCAAACAGGAAGTGACTTCATGTTGTGGAGCTTGCTGCAGCTTTCAAGCCAGAGCTACTTTGCATTGAACAGATTGGCAGTCAGCATTGGTTGACATATTAATGAGGTCAAGGCGCTCAGTGTCATATCATTTGTAGTTCACAAGCACACCGCATGCAACCGCGCTTCTTGTGAAAATAAGGTGGGAGGATTGAACCGGTGTGAATTTCACTGTTACACACAAAGAATGATAGAAAACTGTTGCAAATAGCTGCAAAAGGTATCAAAACCAATGTGCACCACTTTTGAAGTCAACAAAACGGAGCCTGTTTACTTTCTTAATGACCATTCCTGTTTATATTGTGCACGAATTAATGGAATAATGCATCACATCACGAAACAAAACAAGTTGCGAATGCTGTTTCATGTTGACTTTTAAAGCTCTTTTTCTGTTTAAGAATAGATAAGCTAACTTGTTAGATTTCCGCCTACAAATAACTGCTCAGTTGCAGCTACGTTTTCTGTTATGTTGTTCACTTCTAATGTAGAACAGAAATGTTTCAGGTAAATTTGGTTTCTGCTTCCAGGTGCAGTTTAATTCCCATAAGAAATCGTCCCTAACTGCCTGCTAATTTGTTCCCATGGGAGTGTTACGTGAGGATGGCAGACTTGCAGGTGTCATTTGTTTTAGTTTAAGTTCAAGTTCAGTTCAGAAGATTCTTCTCCCTACAAAACTTGTCATAGTGGAAAGAGAGCAATAATAACTTCACGATGATTCACGTTGCTCATCACCACGAAAGTGAAAAGTTTTTTTTTTTTTAGTTCTCATTTCTGCTTTCTGGTTTTCTCAATTCTCAAGATGTGGTGCGAGTTCATTTTTTCCATAGTAATATGTTTTTATTTATGGAACAGCACAGTTTTATTTAACCTCATGTTAACATGAGGAGACCAAGTCTTACAGACAGATCTTTGAGTGAAGAGTACTAGATCTTATCTAGTGGCCACTTGGACCAGAAGAATCAGACTGACATGTAAAAATCTGACTGACTAGCATTTTTATCTAAAATCTGAAAAATAGTTTATTTAATTGCACATAGTTAAGTATAAACAAAGGCAACAATGGATTTACAAAAACCCTTAAAGTGTGTGTGTGTGTGTGTGTGTGTACACGTATATATTTATTCTCAAAACAAGAAGTGACCTAATCTGTGATTATGGCCTATGTAGAGTTTCTGAGTATCTAAAAGATGTAAATCATTGGCCATATAGGTTCATCAGTATATTTAGCTTTACTTGGAAGCTTTTCCAAGTGTAAAGCAATTGTTTCAAGGCTAGCATGATGCCCTCTGCTAACGCTGAATATTTAACAGGCTTTTTGCAAGCCTGCTTGCTGCTCAGCCCTTCTTCCTGTCTGAGGCATCGGAAAATCTACAGCCGCCACTTCCCCTTTGAAAGTGTGTGTGCTTGAACTATATTTGCTGGTAAACAGTGTTTGCTGACATGCTTGGTTCGTCTAATTTTGAGTCATTTTCTGTATCTGTATTACTTGCAAATGCTTTTCAGGATTTAGCATTGAAGCACATGTTATTTGAGTGTTTGATTTAAATTAGTATTGTTATTTTAATTTAAAGTGCATCCAATAATTACTTTTTTTCTTTTTTTTTCTTCACAGATCTTTGGCCAGTTCTGGCTGCAGCTGTACGCCTCAGGCTCAGCTCTGATGTTACCAGCTGAAACGGGTCGACTGTGAGAGGACGATTTCCCTCAGCTATGTCTACCTTTGAGGTAACACAAACCTTGAAATGTTGCCATTAGGATATAATGTGAATTATGACTTTATTTCATTTATACAGCATCCTGTGTGTACATCAAGGGCTTTTCCTTATATTCCCATTCCCTTTAGACGGTCTGGCCTCCGGGCACCGAGTGTGTAGCCAGGTACAACTTCCCTGGAACGACCGAACTGGACTTGCCTATGTGCAAAGGAGATGTCCTTACTATAATTGGAGTAACTAAGGTAAATTTCTGAAAAGTTAGAATGACACATATTTAGATTGTCATCATTTATACATCCTCACCCTCAAAATTATCCTTTTCATTTAAAAATGTAAAAAAAAAAAAAAAAAAAAAAAAATTTAATACACTTAGTACACTACCAATTAAAGGTTTGTAGTCAGTAAGATTTTTTTTTTTAAATGTTTTTGAAAGAATTCTCTGCTGACCAAGGCTGCAATTATTTGATCAAAAATACAGTAATATTGTAACACATTAATACAATTTAAAATGTGGTTGAATAAATTTGAACATACTTTAAAATGCAATTTATTCCTGTGATGCAAAGCTAAATTCTTCAGTGTCACATGATCCTACAGAAATCATTCTAATCATGATTTGCTGCTGGAGAAACTTTCTTAATATTATCACTGTTGAGAACAGTTACGCTTCTTAATATTTGAATAGGAACTAGTAGCTGCCATTGTCCCAAAATGGCTTAAAATATCATAATTGTGCCGTACAATAGGTTTGTGTGAGCAACAGAATGAAATTCAAGTCAGTATTTGCTGAAAAACAGTTTTACTGTATTGAAAATGCAGCGTGACCATCCTGCTAAATATCTTGTTTTGTGGTTTCTGTAAGAAATTGTCATATAGGTGTGGAATGATATAAAGGCAACTATTGATTTAAAATTGTTTGCTGGTGCTTCCATCCAGGATCCAAACTGGTACAAAGCAAAAAACGCAGCAGGACGAGAGGGTACCATACCAGCAAACTACGTTCAGAAGAGAGAAGGAGTGAAATCAGGCGGTAAACTGAGCCTTATGCCGTAAGTACTTAGTTCAATTGCATGCATTTTGTGTATATATAAAACACGGTTTGTCTTCACTGATCCTCACTTGAACTACGATAAGAGAGTGTTTGTGTGCGTTTCATACATACAAACATCAGCGCGCTATATTTAGCATGTATCACTGATATCATCACCAGATCACCTACTACCGTATATCTGTAATAATACACAAATGTCTTCCTGCTTTCCGGTCCACCACAATAACCCAAGGACTCATTTGAATCGGCCAGCTGTTTAAAATAGAAGGAGAAATCAGAGAGTTATACAAATAGCAGCACTCAGGCCAGTGGAAAAAGTCCATCTCTCAGCATCTGATATGCAAAGAGCAGAGACATGCATCACGATTAGGGTTCGGTTGTAAGAGAGCATGTGATATTCTTCAATTACTTGCTGCTTTTGGAAGGAACAATGGATATAATGATGCTGACGTCTCCGTTTTATTTAGCGTGGCAATGCAGTGTCAAGTGAATCCTTCAAACCTGATGTATGGGATCTGGATGTCTGCTTTTAGCCATGTGTAATGGAAGGTTTAGTTTTAGATGTGTTTGGCTTTAGCAGATTGTGACGGTAGCAGTTGTTTTTTTGCCGTCTAGTGCACAGCTTTGGTTTATTTTCGATGGTGTGTATGTATATGTGTGGGTAATTGGGAGATACAGATTGGATGTTTGTCATGCCAGAGAAGCCACAGAAGGGCCAGGCAAGGCCAGCGCTCCTTTTGGAAGCCTGTAATTTAGCTTCCTTTTCTCAGTCTTGTGCACAATATTATGTATCTGAATCAGTCTTTCTTTCTAAATTTTCCTGATAGCTGTACATACTAAACAAAACAGCACTATTCTATGTGACACATTTGAGGGTTTTTAAAGTCTAATACCATTACACCAACACTGTTTTCGTGATTCAAAGTGTTAACACAAGTTCATGAGTTTGTTTTGACTGATTTATTAAAAGAACCAGCTCATAAGAGTCATTATGAATCAGACTCGGTTTATTGTTCTAAAATGCTTTTATCCAAAGCGACTTTCAAATAAAGAACATCACAAACAATCAAGTCATAATATTATATATATTAATTCACATTAATCATCATTCACTTAATTCTGCTTTTATACTCAGCAAAACAATACTATAGTTGTAATGTATTGTAACTATTTATTTAAAAAATATTCAGAGTATCTGTAACTGCTTCATTAAAAAGAGTCTGTTTGACTGATTCATTAAAAGAACTGGTTCATAAGAGTCATTTGTGAATCTGAATACAGTGATTGAATTCATACTGTATTGGATTAAATTTATACAATTCACAACTGAGGTAAACTACAATTAGAAACAAAACAATACTATTTTCTCACACATTTGATTGTTTATAACAAAAAAAATACAACAGCAGTTTTTTTGTTTTTAGCATGATTCAAAGTGTTAACTCACAAGTCTTTTTCACTTTATTCACTTAAAGAAACCGCTAATAAGAGTCATTATTTTGTGAATTGGACTACATTTATTTGTTTAGTATTTATCCGAACCAAATCTCAATATTGGGCATTTCTTGTCTTCGAATAGTGAATCAACGTGTCAGACTGATTCAAAATTAAAACATCTGGGTTCCTGAATCTTTCTGACTGATTCATTAGCTCACAGGAGTCATTTGTTAGTAAGTGTGCGATTGTGTAATGCTTACAGGTTTTATGCACTTTACACTTTCTATAAACTTCATCAACTGACTGAAAACTATTCTTCATCAGACCACAGCAAGACAACATATGCTTTGATATGACTTGTAAATGATGAACAGAGCAAACACATGTCTTTTATCTGTGGTCACTCAGATGGTTCCATGGAAAGATCACACGCGAGCAGGCCGAGAGGCTGCTTTACCCCCCAGAGACTGGCCTCTTCCTGGTGCGTGAGAGCACCAACTACCCCGGTGACTACACCCTGTGTGTCAGTTGCGACGGCAAGGTGGAGCATTACCGCATCATCTACCACGACGGCAAACTGTCCATCGATGAGGAGGAGTACTTTGAAAACCTCATGCAGCTCATGGAGGTGAGGGTTACTGGCTTATGACCTGGTTTAAGTTTGAGTTGTTGTTTTCGTAGCTAACAGCTCTATTTATGGTCTTATAGATAATTGATAAAATACTTCTATAGTCAGCACAAGCACACTCCAATGTTAGCCCAGCGGGTTGTGAAACCAACAGGCTTCTTCCTGTGAGTCCTCTCACCGCCTCCGTCATCATTTTCAAATTGATCGCCACACACAGATACAAAAATAGCCCTAACAGGAAGTCAGTCCACATCAGACGCGCTGGCTACAGAGATGGGGCAAGCATTTACGATTGACTCCAGGAAACAATTTTTTTCCACACACACCTTGTGTTTTGAGGTCAAAGGTTCAGTCCAGGCTTGTTGGAGGAAGTGACACTGCTAAACAAGAGCTGTGAAACGAAGGTGGTGTTTTATGGAAAGTGTGTTTTGTGGGTGTTGTTCGGGAATGAAGGTTTTTTTCTAGTTGAATGTCACACTAACTCACAGAATGTCCCTTACATATTCATTTACCATTGTATTTATATGAAACGGCATACTTCAGAGAAAGCATTTATTTACATTTATTCATTTAGCAGACCCTTTTATCCAAAGCGACTTACAATTGAGGAATACAATAAGCGATTCATTATAAAGAGGCAAATAGACACAGGAAGTACTTGCAATACAAAGTTTCAGGCATTGTTCGGAGTAAATACTAGCTAGACAGGGCCTCTCCCTGTCTAGCTAGTATTTAAGTAAGTATAGGTATATTTGTAGCAATAGCCAAAAATACATTGTATGGGTCAAAATTATCGATTTTTCTTTTATGCCAAAAATCATTAGGATATTAAGTAAAGTAAATTTCATGTTCATGTTTCATAAATATATCAAAACTTAATTTTCGATTAGTAATATGCATTGCTAAGGACTTAATTTGAACAACTTTAAAGGTGTTTTTCTGAATATTCAGAATTTTTTGCACCCTCAGGTTTCAGATTTTCAAATAGTTGTATTTCGGTCAAATATTGTCCTATCCTAACAATTTCCATATATATTTCATTTTGCTTTTTAAGTCTATTTTGCTTTTCAAGTATATTTTTATTGAATACAATTCATTCATCATTGTATTTACATGACACTGATTACAATATACTTTAGAGAAAGCAAAATGAAATGGCTTTTTATATATACACACAGTATCTCACAAAAGTGAGTACACCCCTCACATTTTGGCAACCATTTTAGTATATCCTCTCAAGGGATAATACTACAGAAATGAAACTTGGATATGTTTTAGAGTAGTGATTGTGCAACTTGCATAGCAATAAAGATTTGCTGTCCTCTGAAAATAACTCAACATACAGCCATTATTGTCAAAAAAGCTGGCAACAAAAGTGAGTACACCCTAAGTGATAACAGATATACGTCGTTTAAACAATGCAAATCCACATGTCCTATTCATCATGTTCATGTTTTTGTCTGCTTGACAGGACCATACAAATTTGTGTATCTTGTTTAAGAGCAGTTAAAATTTGGTGCTTTGAGTACAATTCTCTCATACTGACCACTGGATGTTCAACATGGCACCTCATGGCAAAGAACTCTCTGAGGATTTGAGAATTAGAATTGTTGCTTTCCACAAAGATGGCAGAGGCTATAAGAAGATCAGTAACACCCTGAAACTGAGTTACAGTACAGTGGCCAGTGGCATACAGAGGATTTCCAAGACGGGTTCCTCTCGGAACAGGCCTTGCAAGGGTCAATCAAAGAAGTTGAGTCCTTGTGCTGTGCGTCAGATGTAGAAGCTGGCTTCCAAAAACAGACGCATGAGTGCTGCCAGCATTGCTTTAGAAGTTGCAGAAGTGGAAGGTCCGCTTGTCAGTGCTCAGACCATACGCTGCACACTGCAACAAGTCAGTTTGCATGGCCGTCGCCCCAGAAGGAAGCCTCTTCTGAAGCTGGCTCACAAAAAAGCCTGCAAACAGTTTGCTGAAGGCAACCTCTCTAAGAGCATGAATTACTGGAACCATGTCCTGTGGTCTGATGAGACTAAGATAAACTTGTAAGGCTCAGATGGTGTCCAGCATCCACCCTGGTGAGGAGTACCAAGAAAATTGTGTCTTACCTACAGTCAAGCATGGTGGTGGTAGCATCATGGTCTGGGGCTGCATGAGTGCTGCTGGTACTGGGGAGCTGCGGTTCATTGAGGGAAACATGGATTCCAACATGTACTGTGACATTCTGAAGCAGAAGATGATGCCCTCCTTTCAGAAACTGGGCCGAATGGCCACTTTCCAGCATAATAACGACCCCAAACACACCGCCAAGATGACAACTGCCTTGCTGATGAAGGTGAAGGTGAAGGTGATGGAGTGGCCAAATATGTCTCCAGACCTGAACCCTATTGAGCACATGTGGGGCATCCTCAAGCGGAAGGTGGAGAAGCACCATGTGTCTAACATCCAACAGCTCTGTAATGTCAGTATGGAGGAGTGGAAGAGGATCCCAGCAACAATCCTGGTGAATTCCATGCCCAGGAGGATTAAGGCAGTGCTAGATAACAATGATGCCCCTACAAAATATTGATGCTTTGGACACAGTTTTGACATGTTCACTTAGGGTGTACTCATTTTTGTTGCCAGTTATTTGGACAATAATGGCTATATGTTGAGTTATTTTTAGAGGACAGTAAATTTGTACTTCTATACAAGTTGCACATTGACTACTCTAAAATTTATCCAAGTTTCATCTGTGCAGTATTGTCCCTTGAGAAGATATACTAAAATTGTTGCTGAAATGTGAGGGGTGTTCTCACTTTTGTGAGATACTGTGTGTGTATACGCGTGTGTGTGTGTGTGTGTGTGTGTGTGTGTATAATACCAACATTACTAATAATAATTATTATATGTTGTAATTTTTTATTTTTATTCGTAAGGCTATCAGAAGTTAAAGTTAGGGTTTTGTGTAGTATAATAATAATAATAAGAAGAAGAAGAACAATAATATGTACTAAAAAAGTATATACAACAATTACTTTTACTTTTCTATAGCAATTTAATTTAATTTATTTTATACACACTATATTTTAGCAAACAGTTTTAGTATAAAAACAGAAAAAGCTTATTTAATTTTCTAAGCAATTATTGTTGCAATTAAATTTTGCTGTCTTCACATCTCATGCCATATCAATGGGGTTTTAATACTTCCGAATACATACAGTAGCTGTCTTTTGTATTTTAGGAGGCGGATCAACATAAGAGGATCATCATATCTGGGGGTCCTTGATATAAGAAAGTTTAAAAACCCCTTTATGACATAATGAGGGGTTATTCAAATTTTCTTAGGCAAGCAAGCACCACTTAAATTTTCATGTGCAAATCCACTTTGGCAGCCAACATACAAGCTTTTTATTGGCTGCCAGAGTGTTGCTATGTGGTTGCTAAGGTGTTCTGAGTGGTTTTAGCGTGTTGCTGTGCAGATCATAGGATGTTCTGGGTGGCTGCTTACTGGCACAAATCAGAAGAACCCATCCTTCATATTCTGGGCATTGCGCACCTTTTCTCAAACAGGCCTCATCATTTGAGGTGACGTTCAAGCCTATAGCCTGATGAGTGCACCGCTAATGAAAAGAGAGGCTTAAAAAGAACCGATTTACATAGATGTAGGATGTAAATGACTCATTTGTATAATTTTACATATCTTTTTTTTTATTATTATTGTTGCACTGTCCATTGGCCTCATTAGACACGGTCTGTGTGATTAACCAGTGATCCGCTCTCGGTTAAGTGTTGACTGTTCCGCTCTGGTTATTTTCGATTGGGGTCTGGGTGACTTTAGTGGTCAGAGGCACTATGGGTTCCTCAAGTCTCTCCTCACCCTTTCTATTATGGAATTCCACACATTCTTTAGTGTAATTTTGGCTACAGTCGCCCTCTCTCTCTTTCTCCCACCCTTATAGTCTCAGCTGAACAGTTGTGCTCTTTCCAAAGAAGTGGACGAGTCTTAAACAGTCCACAATAAGCCTTTATGTTCATAGTGATTAAACTACCACAGATGATATTCTTCCCACAATCCTCTTGATAAAATTCATCAGAAAACCAGTTGCGAGATATTCAAAACAAAAGCTGCAAATTGATACTGTCCACTGTCGTCTGTAAAGACTCTTTATGACACGTTAAATGTAACCAATTAAAAAAAACAAAAACCTTTATTTAGCAAGGATGCATTGAATTTATCAAAAGTGACAGTAAAGACATTTATAAAGTTACAAAATATTTCTATTACAAATAAATGCTCTTTTGAACTTTCTAGCCATCAAACAATACTGAAAAAAAAAATGTCATGGTTTCCACAAATATATTAAGCAGTGCAGTTGTTTTCAGTATTGATATGAAATGCTTCTTCAGCATCAAAAAACCTCATATTAGAGTGATTTCTAATGGATAATGTGACACTGACTGGAGTAATGATGCTGAAATGTTCAAGTTTACAATATTACTGTTTTTACTGTATTTTGGTCAAATAGATGGAACCTCTGTGACATATTTCATTAGAAACATTAGAAAAATCATACCGACCTCAAACTTTCGAACATTACATAAAATGTTTAACGATATTATCATTTATGATGGTTAGTAACTTTAGAAACCGTCGTGTGTTACCGTGGTAATTTTTGTCAGGGAAATTATCAATACGTCCAAGAATTACTGCAGTTTTTGTTGGGAGTGTAGACATGCAAATGTGTTGTTATTTTGAGCGCGCGTGTTACAGCAGCGCAGTTCCTGGAACAGTTGATAAGGAAGTGACAAAGAGGAAACGAGCGCAGGTTCCAGATCATTTCAACAGCCCAATCGAAGCAGTTTCATTTATGCTACAATATTATCTCATCGTCTGGCCTCATGGTTATAGCGTCCAGACATATAGAATCACAAACACGTATTTCAGCACTGAAATGATAAGAATGCAGTTGCCTGTGTGGACTTGTTCATCTGAGGAGAGGAAGCGGAATCAATAAAACGTACTTGTACGACCTCTGCTGGCCATCACAGTTTACTGCGTTGGATGTGTTTGTTCTTAAAGGGATAGTCCACCCAAAAATGAAAGTTCTGTCATTAATTACTCACACTCATGTCGTTCTTAGGACACAAATTAAGGTATTTTTGATCAAATTTGTGAGCTCTCAGATTCTCCATAGACAGCAATGAAACTGCAATGTTCCCAGGTCTGGAAACATAGCAAGGACATCGGTAAAATAGTCCATGTGACATCAGTGGTTCAACCGTAATTTTAGGAAGCTACAAGAATACTTTTTTGCGCAAAGAAAACCGTAATAAGATTTTTCTCTCCCAGTTACCGTCTTCCACCATTTTGAGTGCAGTACCACAGAACATAATCAGCATTGTTTACGTTCAGTAGACAGCGCGTGCATGCTGAACGTAAACAACGCTGATTATGTTGATTACGTTAAATTATGTTGTTATTATTTTCTTTGCGCACAAAAAGTATTCTCCTAGCTTTGTTTGAACCACTGATGTCACATGGACTACTTTACCGATGTCCTTGCTACGTTTCTGGGAACATTGCAGTTGCATTGCTGTCTATGGAGGGTCAGAGAGCTCTCAGATTTCATCAGAAATGTCTTAATTTGTGTTCCGAAGGTCTTTTGGGTTTGGAACAATTATTTGAGTAATTAATGACAGAATTTTAATTTTTGGGTGAACCAACCCTTTAAAACGTTTTAAAAGCTGAAGATACATTGTGTTTCATGAGTTATTGTCTATTTAAATGGCACTTTCAAGCCTCATTTTACTTTTTACAGTCGTAAAGTGCATTATTTGCCTTTTGATTTGCATAATTAAGTCACATGTTAATTTGTTTGAATTTATTGCATCATGGTATTTGCATTAACGTTTTACCATTTATACCTCCATGGTATATCGTTTGTAAATTAGCTTAATTTGTTTTTGTGTGTTTTAACAGCACTACACTAATGATGCAGATGGACTTTGTACCAGACTTATCAAACCTAAACTCATGGAGGGGACTGTGGCGGCCCAGGATGAGTTCTCGAGAAGTAAGATACTTAGTGACTATACTCGCACATGAATTTGTTGATTTATAGCGAATTAAAATGCTGCGTGGGTTCAGGATTTGTTTTATGAAAGATATTTTAATAGAATAATTAATCTTCCTTTTCCACAGGTGGCTGGGCTCTGAATAGAAAAGAACTGAAGCTCATCCAGACTATTGGAAAGGGAGAGTTTGGAGGTACAGATCCTTTTTATTCGTTAAGAAATAACATCCATATCATTGAATCTAAATTAATTTGGTTCAGGGCCCTGATTTTACATCGTTTAGCTTATAAAAATGAACACAAATATATTAATAGCATCATAAACTACCCAGGCAGCCAGTAATTCATCTGAACTTGCAAGTGTTATAAAAATCTGCTCTTCTTGGTTCTTAGATGTGATGGTCGGAGACTACAGAGGCAAGAAAGTAGCGGTGAAGTGTATCAAACATGACGCAACAGCGCAGGCCTTCGTTGCAGAGGCTTCTGTCATGACGTACGTCCTCCCCGATTGACAGAGAATAAAAAATAATAAGGCTTTTATGTTTAAATATCAATATTCATGTTGATTGTTACAGGCAATTACGGCATAATAATTTGGTACAGCTGCTGGGGGTGATCGTGGAAGAGAAGGGCAGCCTCTTCATTGTCACTGAGTATATGTCCAAGGTCAGTGAGTGACCCAAAGCTGTTGTCTTAGAGAATAACTGGACGTATACATTCAATCTTGTCTTTAAAGCATATAAATCATTATTTGAATGTCTTCATTTCTTTTTTCAGGGTAGTCTAGTGGACTATCTGCGCTCCAGAGGACGTAGTGTTATTGGTGGAGATCGTTTGATCAATTTCTCAATGTGCGTTTCTTTTTATCACATCTTTTATTGTATTTATTTAAACCTTGGCACTCATCCAGCTTTGTCTTATTAGTAAATATAAATGAACAAATAAATTCAAAATGTTTTCTTCATTTATTTTCTTTCTTTATTTTGTAGGGATGTCTGCAAGGCGATGGAATACCTTGAGGCCAATAACTTTGTGCACAGGGATCTGGCAGCTCGTAATGTTTTAGTGTCAGAAGACAACATAGCAAAAGTCAGCGACTTTGGCCTCACCAAGGAAGCATCATCTACTCAAGATACAGCCAAACTGCCTGTTAAGTGGACTTCACCTGAGGCCTTAAGAGAGAAGGTATGTTTCCTGCTTTTGTTTTAATATGTTTTGAGACATTTTAAAAACATCCTCATATCTTTTTATTTTTATTTTATTTCTACCTGTCTGTCTGAAACAGGCGTTTTCCACTAAGTCAGATGTATGGAGCTATGGCATCTTACTGTGGGAGATCTATTCCTTTGGTCGGGTACCTTATCCAAGAATTGTAAGTCTCTTCAAAACATGACTATTATTATTATTATTATTATTATTATTATTACTTTTTTATTTATTTATTTTTTTTATTATTATTTTTTTTTATATAATATATTTTATTTGTAGTTGTTTTTCATAAATACAATGCTTATTTCTTTTACCTAGTTTATATTAAAACTACTAAAATAAATAGAATATCAGTAATCAGTACATTTTATTCCAAATTCTATACACCTGAAAACAGCAGCAAGACCAATAAAAAGTACATTTTTAAAATTTATAAGACCAAAATTTATTGATCTTTTTAAAAATACCTATGTGTAATTACATCTGTAATTTAATTTCAGTAATTACATTTATAATTACACTGTTGACCCATCCCTTGCACCTTAACCCACCCTTAAACCTTCCCATACCACCAAACCTGGCCCTATCCTTACCCGTATCCCACCTCAATAGCAGCAAAAGAGTTTTGCAATACAATATGAACACAATAAATACGTTGTACTTATTTTTTTATGTAAATACATAGTAGTACATAGGCCACCTAATATAAAGTGTGACCTAATTTTTTTATATTATTATTATTATTATTATAGTTGTATTAATAATTAAATTTACATTTAAATAATTACATTAAATTGGATGGTAATATAATACATGCAAGAAGCCACAAAAAAAGAAGAAACATGGCCAATAAAAAAATGGTAATAGTGAAGTATTTTAATAATCTAATTTAAAGTACAATAGCATATTTTTTTAATTTAAACTAATAGGTCACCTTATAGCGAAACTTGACCGATAAGAAATACATTTGTAATTATTATTTTTAATAATAATAATCTAATTTAAATTAAAATAACTAAAATAGGATATTAATACAAGTCACTTCAAAGCAGAAACATTACCAAAAAAATAAAAATAGAATGGTGATCATTTTTATATAATTTATAATTACATTTTATTTATTTGATATTATTATTATTATTATTATTATTATTATTATTATTACTTTTACTATTAATTATTTAATTTAAATTAAAATAATCTAAAAAATAAAATAAAAAAAAGAGAGATTATAATTACTGCATTTTTAACGTTATTTCTGTTAATATAATCTAAAATATTTTTTAGTGTTTTGTAAGATTTCTGCACATACCACATTATGCCTGTTTCCTACAATTTTAGTATTGAGGCAAATTCTGCCAGTAGAGGACACTGTTGTCTACCTCAGCACATTTTTGCTAAGTCGTGGTGTCCTTCATCCTCTGTTCTGTTCTCTGTTCAGCCTCTGAAGGAAGTTGTCCCGCGTGTAGAGAAGGGTTATAAGATGGACGCCCCAGACGGCTGCCCGGCGGTGGTGTATGACATCATGAAGCAGTGCTGGACTCTGGACCCTGTGGTGCGTCCCAGCTTCAGAGAACTGAGACAGAAACTCCAAGATATCATAGCCAATGAGCTGTACCGATAAAAGACAAAAACTAAAGGAAAAGACCTTCATGGGACCATTCTCATACAGTCTGACCAAAATCTACCCTTAAAGCAGCGAACTTGAAAAACGTTAGCAGACTTTTCTTTTGCAAGTGCACTCTTTTTTTCTTTTTTTTTCTACTTTGCATCGCTTTCATGGCTTGATTTTCTTAATTTTGGGGAGGCTGGCCTTCTCTACAACAACTTGCCTCTTTTTGATTTAGAAGATCTTCAGCCTCCTCTGATATGTCCTCATATGCTCCCTTATTTTGGACTTTTGATTAGCATATAGGATTTTCTGCCAAAAAAGAGAAAAATCAGCTAATATCATCAGTAAATATCATGAGAAATGCTATGACGGCACCCATATAAGGCTGGTTGTCTGCAAAATCTTGTAACCAAGAACAATAATTGGCACTTAGGGAGAGCGTATGCTCATCCCAAACTGTTTTCCGTTCCAGTAGCCAATGAAATCCACCAGAGAATCTTTCTTCCATTTCACAGTGCCTTTATGCCAGAAGTCTGTCTCACCCCAGAGCTTGTTTTTTTGTTTTTTATAAATACGTTGTTTAGAAGCGCTTGAATTTCCTGCTGTCTTGCTCATCTTTTCAAACATGCGTCAGTCTGAGCCTCAAAACCAGTAAGGATGAATATAAATATTGTGGGCCTTTAAAAAGAGATGTGGCTTGTGTGAAAGCTGATTTGCTTTAATTAAAAATAAAAAAATGTAAAAATAATAAAACTGAGAAATTATACAAAAAGGCCTCATACAGATTTGAGAAATATTTGTGATGTATGTTGACTTTTGCAAAGGACTTAATTTTATCTTAGTGCTTTTCATATTTTTTTTCTTTGCTGCCATATTTCAGGAAAAAAAAAATCATTCCACCTGAACAGTTTGATAAAAACAAAAGATAAAGACAAAAAATAAAAAGGCTGCCAAAAAGCTTTGAATGTGTGTTTGTGCGTTTAAATGTAACTGTACGGTCTTTCAACTTAAAGGTCAGTCAAGGAAACTGTAAATGCACCCAGAGAGGAAACACGTCATCTATACAAGCTTCTGCCCGTTTAGCAGCAACCCAAGCAGTCCTGACACGTGACAGATTTTCACCATAAGGTTTTGACACATATGTGCAATGGTAGTAATAATGCTGATGCCCTGAAGATGCGCTTGGCATATGTCACATGTTTTGGAAATGGCGTCACATGGGATTGTTCTCTGGTCTATCTATAGGATGCTGTATTTCTGCTCGGTGCATGTTTCTCGTCAGAAACATGATATCAAGAAGAGGAAGCTTCATGAGCATGCAGCTAGAACGAAACCTGAACCGCTGAAATGCTGCATTCGTGGTTTTCAGTGAAGGTGAATCTACCTTTGGTGAACAAAAGCACTGGAAAGAAAACATACCAACACAGTGACATTTTTGCATTTACATTTTTGATATACAAATATTTGAGGTCGTTTCTTATGGTGAGCTGCTATTACTTATAAATTATAATTCTGGAAATATTTGACTTTTTATTTGTACAATATTTGGAAACTTCTACTAGAAAAACAACAACAACCAATTGAACATTTCTCTTTTTATTATTAAATATTATCTCATATGTAGATTTTTGTATTTCTGATTTATTAATTTTATGACAGGACAATTTGTAATTTAAAAACTAAAATGAAAATGAAAAATAGCAATTATTTAATAGTTGGTAGAGATTTTTAAGTATGTGTGTCAAATTTATAGATTTTTCCATTTTTAATTATATATATATATATATATATATATATATATTGGTGCTGTCAAACGATTAATCGCGTTCAAAATAAGTTTTGTTTACATAATGTTTGTGTACTGTGTATATTATGTATATATAAATACAAACGCATACAATATTGAAAATATTTACATTATATATAAATCTATTTAATATATAAACATTAAATTTTTCTTAAATATATACATGCATGTGTGTGTATTTATATATACATAATAAATATACACAGCACACGTATTATGTAAACAACAACTTTTATTTTGGATTTGATTAATCATTTTACAGCACACACACACGTGTATATATATATATATATATATGTATATATATATATATATATATATATATATATATATATATATATATATATATATATATATATATATATATATATATATATATATATATATATCAGCTTGGTTGTACAAGTCATTTTAACTAATATTGCATTAAACCAACTTGTTGAATTTCATAGAACTTATAAAAACTCTTATTTTGTTGAGTTACAGTTATGTAAAACATAAGTTGCCATGACTTGCTGATCATATCATTTTTTACAGTTCATGCAAATATGCATATTTGCAAGAGTGCATTTGGTAGATGAATATGCTTTTCAGTTAAGCTACTGGAACTCATTGCTTATTATAATAAGATGATGCTTCATTTGCATAGGTCTAATATGGTAATCTGTTGGTTTCATTTTTTATTTTCTATTTATTTGAAAAGAAAAGGGAACTAAACCACTTGTAGTTCCTCCCCTTAAAAACCGAGATCCCTGAGATTCTTATTCAGACTTCAAGCACACAATCTTCCCCGTTCAACAAGGAAGAATGAGGTAAGTCAGGGAGACGGGACTTCAGCTTCACCCTCGGGCGTCCTGTGTGCTTCACGCCAGAACGCTTGACTGTGGATGTCACCATGCATGTGTCACGTTTTGCTCTGTTTTGTTGCCTATTTGGAAGACATTGCCAAGGGACAGTAAGAAGAGTTTAATTCAACCGCTTGGTTTAAAGGAAATGACTCTGCCCTCTCGTTATGAGGGAAAAACCGAAATGCGAACATCCATAGCTTCAAACCATCCAACAGTCAATAGCAGCAATGATTGGTACGTTTCTTCAGTCTTTATCTCCGTGACATGCAAGAGTTCATGCGTTTGCCTGAAGAGAGCAACATTAAGTGACATGCTAAGTTTGATTCTCTAAAATACCAAAGTTCCTCCAGCTGTAGGTTCGGAAGCGTCCGCAGTGCTCGTCAACCCCCATTTACATCTCTCTCGTGACATTTGGGCTCAGGCCCGGATCCGGCCTTCACCCACGCCCAGCCTAAGGGTGCTCGAGTGCCAGTGTGAATCCCAATCAACACTAGAAGTGGAGTCCTCGAGATGCTTTCGTTTCCTCTCATGTAAAACGCATCTTTCTGCTGTTTGCATTTTGGCCAGAAATGCGCTTCATGAAGGGTACTTGAGTACAGTGAAAGGGGTAGTGTCTTTGGGCCGGGACAAACCTTCTCAATGCCCTGGCATTTATCTGAGGAATCACTGACCCTCATATAAGTGCTGTGGAAGGTTTGGGAAAGTGTCTCTGCTGTTTGTGTAGATGCTAAATGCAATTCATTTATAGTCTCTTGTTCTTCACTAGACAAATGAGGACAAATCAGATTGCAGCTGGTCATGTTTAAAACATATATGATAATGGATTCAGTGCGGCGTCTCTGAATAAACTCTCATGTTATCAGAGATTTCCATCTGAAAGCAGTTGGATTCAGCAAGATGAATGTTCACAGCAAATGTAATTGTTAAAATTCCTCCAAATGGTACAAAGCGTTGACTCTTTGGGAAAGGTCATCATATCATCCAAAGAAGACGTATTTATACATGTTTTATTCATGTTTTGAAGAAAAGTGATGTTTATTTTTTTATTTTTACGAGTTGTCCTACAGATGTAAGACTGCACAGAGTCTTAATAGCATTAGAAGTATGAATCACAGAGCCTAACACTGCATGTAATACAATTAGTTGACACAGACTGAGGTGTTTCACTTGAGCAGTCTTGTGATTTGCTGGACACAGGAGAGAAGTGACAGTGGCGGCTCATCATTACTCACACTGACTCATCAACAAGCCCACACTCAAAAACACACAAACTAAACCAATGAAAGCATTTTCTGTTCAAAAATGTCTTCTAATAGTTCAAATCTAAAGACTTGATTGGAAGTAATCAATTCTGGTATAGTGTCAATATTTCTAAAAGGCATTTAATTTCTCAAAATACATTTGATATGGAAACATCTCATAACAAATCACCTATAGAAGATTTAATATAGAGAGTATTATCATGCTGTACTTATGTATGTCATATTTCATATTCATATTTCTTCAAAAGTGCTCTGAAATTGAGCCTCATAACAGCAATTCACTGCCCACTGAACCTTGTGTACACAGTGTAAATGAAAAAAATAACTTAATCTTGGTAACATATGTAAATATATATAGTGAATTAGAACACTAGGTAGGCTATTGCACACTATAAAAAGTAGCATAGCTTGGCAGTGTGTTCCACAAATCCAGAACAAAGCTGTTGTGCACTAAACAGTGTCCACATCTACAACAAAACATTAGGTAGTCTGACCTAGGCCATGTTATAGAATTTTATGAAAGATTAAAAACATCAGATATCTACATTTCTGTTTATGTGCAACAATTATTGTAGGATCTTGTGAAGTGGACTGGAGGCTGTTTATAGAATGTAGCCTACATACAATACTACAGGTGCATCTCAATGAATTAGAATGTCGTGGAAAAGTTCATTTATTTCAGTAATTCAACGCAAATTGTGAAACTCGTGTATTAAATAAATTCAATGCACACAGACTGAAGTAGTTTAAGTCTTTGGTTCTTTTAATTGTGATGATTTTGGCTCACATTTAACAAAAACCCACCAATTCACTCTCAACAAATTAGAATACTTCATAAGACCAATAAAAAAACATTTTTAGTCAATTGTTGTCCTTCTGGAAAGTATGTTATATATGTACTGTATATGTACTCAATACTTGGTAGGGGCTCCTTTTGCTTTAATTACTGCCTCAATTCGGCGTGGCATGGAGGTGATCAGTTTGTGGCACTGCTGAGGTGGTGTGGAAGCCCAGGTTTCTTTGACAGTGGCCTTCAGCTCATCTGCATTTTTTGGTCTCTTGTTTCTCATTTTCCTCTTGACAATACCGCATAGATTCTCTACGGGGTTCAGGTCTGGTGAGTTTGCTGGCCAGTCAAGCACACGAACATCATGGTCATTTAACCAACTTTTGGTGCTTTTGGCAGTGTGGGCAGGTGCCAAATCCTGCTGGAAAATGAAATCAGCATCTTTAAAAAGCTGGTCAGCAGAAGGAAGCATGAAGTGCTCCAAAATTTCTACGGGTATTAAACGGGTGCAGTGACTTTGGTTTTCAAAAAACACAATGGACCAACACCAGCAGATGACATTGCACCCCAAATCATCACAAACTGTGGAAACTTAACACTGGACTTCAAGCAACTTGGGCTATGAGCTTCTCCACCCTTCCTCCAGACTCTAGGACCTTGGTTTCCAAATGAAATACAAAACTTGCTCTCATCTGAAAAGAGGACTTTGGACCACTGGGCAACAGTCCAGTTCTTCTTCTCCTTAGCCCAGGTAAGACACCTCTGACGTTGTCTGTGGTTCAGGAGTGGTTTAACAAGAGGAGTACGACAACTGTAGCCAAATTCCTTGACACGTCTGTGTGTGGTGGCTCTTGATGCCTTGATCCCAGCCTCAGCCCATTCCTTGTGAAGTTCACCCAAATTCTTGAATCGATTTTGCTTGACAATCCTCATAAGGCTGCAGTTCTCTCGGTTGGTTGTGCATCTTTTTCTTCCACACTTTTTCCTTCCACTCAACTTTCTGTTAACATGCTTGGATACAGCACTCTGTGACAGCCAGCTTCTTTGGCAATGAATGTTTGTGGCTTACCCTCCCTTGTGAAGGGTGTCAATGATTGTCTTCTGGACATCTGTCAGATCAGCAGTCTTCCCCTGATTGTGTAGCCTACTGAACCAAACTGAGAGACCATTTTGAAGGCTCAGGAAACCTTTGCAGGGGTTTTGAGTTGATTAGCTGATTGGCATGTCACCATATTCTAATTTGTTGAGAGTGAATTGGTGGGTTTTTGTTAAATGTGAGCCAAAATCATCACAATAAAAGAACCAAAGGCTTAAACTACTTCAGTCTGTGTGCATTGAATTTATTTAATACACGAGTTTCACAATTTGAGTTGAATTACTGAAATAAATGAACTTTTACACGACATTCTAATTCATTGAGATGCACCTGTACATGTCTGTGTAGGCTATGTATAATATCTACAGCATGCACTAAAAAGTATACTTTATATTGTTTTGGGTTTCTTTTCTTTTTTTCGTTTTTGAGCCTCACCTTCAGTCATGTAAACAGAAGCGTCATGAATCAGAAGTCGCGCGTTACTTCAGAGAGAGAGAGAGAGAGAGAGAGAGAGAGAGAGAGAGAGAGAGAGAGAGAGAGAGAGAGAGAGAGAGAGAGAGCGCGCAAATTCCTCCGCGTTGTACAGGTTATTAATATTTGGTGCTGAAACTTGAATTGAGCGGAAGAAAGAAAAACATCGACTTTCATCGTGGCGTCTTTGTTTTCTTCACAATAGTTGGACGAGACATTACCGAGCAAGAGTTTCTCAAGTGACTGACATCTTATCCACAACGCAGGCGATTTATATCTGTATTCTGCAGAAAAACTATGGCTTTTATGTTAAAACACATGGTAGGAGGGCAGCTGAAGGATCTTACCGGGGGTCTTGCAGAAGAAAAAGCAGAAGGAGAAAAGTCAGAAGCTGCAGCGAAAGGAATGACACAAGAAGAGTTCGAGCAATATCAACAACAGTTGGCGGAGGAGAAGTAAGATTCATCACTTCTATATCCTCCACTTTGTTTCATTGGCGGTTTGGTCATGACTAAATAATAGGATGTTAAATGGTAGATTTTTTGTTACAGTTTTAATAAAATGCATTTTATTTCATTTGTATGTATGCATAATTCCCCTCCATTATTACGTTTATAATAACCAACGAATATAAAGTTTTTTTTTTAAATTTTTTAATATATATATATATATGTATATGTAGTTAATTTTCAAACAATGACTTTGTTACATATACATATATGCATACACACACACACACACACACACACATATATATATATATACATATACACATATATGTATTTTATTTTATTTATTTATTTATTTTTTTCAACAACAAATTCCACTTCACAAACAAACAATAAATAAAGCATATGCTCCTTACATAGACATTCAGACACAGATGCACATGAATCTTAAATGAGAACCTGGATGGATGTCACAATAATAATTATTTTTAAACATTTTATATCACATTATAACATCCTTATACCTCCTATTTGAATTTAACACACAAAATGCACAGTCACTTGTTCAAATGTAATACAAGGAGATGAAGAGAAGGTCAATGTTTATCTCCAGCTTACTGTATTTCTGTGGTTTAATCAATACTGCATGTCACCTTGCTCTCCGGATCCATGTTTCTCTGGTTTGGCATTGAGGACAGTGACTCCTCTGGAGAAATGCATATGCAGCTGTTTTTCTTCCTTTATGTGCATTTTCGTATGGCATCGTATTACATCGTCCTAGACGCACACAAAAAAGGTTAAAATGTACACTGAAGAAAATTTTGTATTGGATCATGTTTATGCAAAATAAAAATTTGTATAAATTTATTTTTTATATTTATACTATTTAAAAACATGATTAGCAAAAATTTTATTATTTTTTATATTTATATTTATTCAAAAATATATCAACAAAATGTTTTAAGTTTAACCGACTTTTATTTACCCCTTTAGGGAGGAGCGGGATGCCAGCTTTGCCCAAAAAAAAGCTGAGCGAGCCACAGTCAGGAGCCACTTCAGGGAAAAATATCGCCTTCCAAAAGTAAATAACACTTGATAAAATGCACTCTATGAACCATTGTAATTTGTTATTTAATTATTAACATTATTCATTATTAAAAAAATGCTTTATCTGTTTTCTTTTTATTATATAATAAAAAAAACTGCGTTAAGCTTGTTATAGCACTTGCATATCATTGCTCTTTTGTTGATTTTGATTGATTCCGTCGTCCTCAAGTCGCTTTGGATAAATGACTAAATGTAACTACTATTTTTTATTAACAGAGTGAACTGGATGAGACACAAATTCAAGCTGCGGCGGATGACGTGGAGTTGCCCACAGAGCTGGCTAAGATGATCGCCGAAGACAACCAGGAGGAGGAGCACAAGCAGTCTGTCCTGGGTCAGCTGACCAACATCCAGAACGTAGATATTGACCAGCTAAAGGAAAAGGCCCAGTCCACCATCGAAGACCTTAAACAGTCTGCTGAAAAGTGTGAGGTCATGTAATATACAGAGCTGGACTGCTGGTTGAAGATCTGATGTTTCCTGATATATAATATAGGGAATAAATCTGATCCATGAACAGCATTCCTATAATAAGATGAATCTCTGATTCATGAAAGACAAGCTCCTTGCCAAAGCCAAGCAATCATATATAAATTTGAAGTGTGTTTGTTGATATTGCAAATAATGTTTGCTATACTGTATATGTGTTACAATTTCTCATAATTGTGGCTAAAGGCAATAATTATCAGTTCTTCAGTGTTTAAACTAGCCAGAAAATATTACAAAATACAGTATTCCAGTCTGCTAAATGCATATTGCTAATATGTATAATATGTATTATTACTAATGTAATATATAAAATACTAAATTGTTTAAATTATACATAACAATTTATGTATTTGCTCCTTTTTATGTACTCAGTATATTGATGTATGTATGTGCAGTGTGTATATGTAACATATGTTGATGTTTTTTATGAACACCAAATATAAACTTGTGAACAGTCATTGTTTATTTCTCTCATCCATTTAAAAAAAAAAAAAAAAAAAAATGTAATGTCATTCAGTGTTATTAATACACAAAACAAAATAAAAGTGAATTAAAATAAAATATTTTAAAAACTTAAACTCATTATTATTCTTATTTATCTCAACTAGTTGCCAATGCAACATTTGCCATTTTCATTTGGTTTACCCGATGTACTAAAATAACTAAAACTGAAATAAAATTAATAATACCTATGCAGACACATGACCAAAACACAACAGAATTACTAAAACTAGAATTACTCAAATTAAAATGAAAGTTTGCTGATAGTTTAACTTGAATATGAATATGGGAACCATTGTTAGAGGTCGATGTTGTCTAAGATTCATTTCTGTAACGCAACGCTGGTGCATCAGGAAAAACATTCCGTCTCCATTGAGTGTCAAAAGTAGTAGACTCAACTCTATTTCACACGCAGGAGTCTTTTCAGAATTCACATTTCATAAAGTTAACGAAAACTGAGATGGATACCGAAGCGGATCTCTTCTATCGTCAGCTGCCCAAAGTGGTAGGAAAAACATTTTTAGATCAAAACAGACGTTATCTTTTATTGAGCTCAATCCAATGTATGTAAATAAATTAATTCAAGTAATTACACATAATGAAATTAAATACGGTGTGTTTTATCTTTCAGGAGTTACACGCACATCTTAATGGTTCTGTCAGTTTTGAAACGATGGAGACGCTTATAAAGCGCAAGCCGCATCTGAACATCGAGCACAGCATGACCGCCATCCGCCGAGGACAGCGCCGATCACTGGACGAGTGCGTGTCAAACACATCACATAAACACTGGACGAATATACTGATAATAACCTTTACAACAAGTAATAGAAAAATCGTATAAATTGGCTGCGTCCGCAATCGCCTATTCTCCGAGTATGTACTTCTTTTGAACAAGTGCGTACTTAGTATGAAAGTATGAATGTAAACCAGACGTACTACATCCGTGATTTTGTCATTTGTCTGTAAAAAGTTAACATTTTGGCGGTGTCATTATTTTTTTCTGTAAAATATGTTTTTAAATGTAAAGTTTTTTCCCCCTTCATGTCCAATTATAAATTAAATCCAAGATTAAATGTGAAGTATCTTCAGCTAATGTGTTGCAGAAAGTACATTCATTATAAATGGATATATCCATGAGTAATTGTGTATGTTATTTCCTTTATGTTTTTATTAATAACATATTTAAAGTAATGTCCAGATGATGTGCCATGGTGTATGGTGAGGTTTAAGCCTTTTTGTTATTTAAATGGAGGATTGGATCCAACATTAGAGGAATTCCTTATAAAATTGTTATTAAAATGCTTATCAAAAAAACAATTTACTATTAAGTGGGGATTTGTGACTTACTAGCATCAGTTGCTTCGCTTGACTACCATTCACAAATCCTCCCCCTTGGCCTCATGTATGGTTGCCAAGTGTTGCAACTTGTTTCCGTTGTGTTGTGCTAATTTCGTTGCGTTGTGTCTTGTTTCCATTGTGTTGTGCTAATTTTGTTTCGTTGTGTCTTGTTTCCGTTGTGTTGTGCTAATTTCGTTGTGTTGTGGCTTGTTTCCATTGTGTTGTGCTAATTTCGTTTCGTTGTGTCTTGTTTCCGTTGTGTTGTGCTAATTTCGTTGTGTTGTGACTTGTTTCCGTTGTGTTGTGCTAATTTTGTTTCGTTGTGGCTTGTTTCCGTTGTGTTGTGCTAATTTTGTTGTTGTGACTTGTTTCCGTTGTGTTGTGCTAATTTCGTTGCGTTGTGTCTTGTTTCCGTTGTGTTGTGCTAATTTCGTTGCGTTGTGTCTTGTTTCTGTTGTGTTGTGCTAATTTTGTTGTTGTGGCGTGTTTCCGTTGTGTTGTGGAGATTTCGTTATGTTGCGACTAGACAAGTGTGCTAAATTTATAGTGCACACTAAGTAAACTAATAATAGTGTACTACACTTAGTCCTGATGTCATTGCATTGATTTCAAACGAACTATTCCTTAAGTCAGTGTATTTCTCCAACAGGTGTTTTCAAGTGTTTAAAGTGATTCATCAGCTGGTTGATTCAGAAGAGGACATACTAATGGTAATGGCTTACTCAGCGTTTTATTCTCTTGCACCTTTAAGAGTAAATTAAAAACAGAATTATGATTATCAAACAGGTTGCCAAAGCAGTCATTCAAGAATTTGCGGCAGATGGTGTAAAATATTTGGAGTTGCGTAGCACGCCACGGGAAGTGACTGAAACAGGTACTGGAAGCGTTTTATATGTCAAACATTTATTAGCAGCTCTTTTCTGCTTTTTGTTGACATTTATTTTTGTCATAAAAAGGTCTCACTAAACAAAGATACATTGAAACTGTGCTCGAAGCCATCCGGCAGTGTAAACAAGAGGAAGTTGACATTGATGTCAGGTAACTTTTAGGTATTTATTGTAGGTAACAACCTGTTTATCTTATGGTCACCTGCTGTATTTTTGAATGTTTGAACAGGTTTCTTGTAGCCGTTGACCGCAGACATGGGCCTGTGGTTGCCATGGAGACAGTGAAGCTGGCAGAGGACTTCCTGCTTTCCAGTGATGGAGTAGTAGTTGGACTTGACCTCAGTGGAGACCCAACAGTGAGTTCAGATGAACTGCAATTAACTTGATACTCGACTTGTTACTTCTATCTGCACTCTCCATATCTTTGATCTTACAGGTCGGTCATGGAAAAGATTTGCTCTCTGCACTTGAAAATGCCAAGAACTGTGGTCTGAAACTGGCCCTGCACCTCTCAGAGGTCAGAGCACATGGAAATTTATTTATGTTGGAATTATGTTTTGGTATGAACCTTGTGCTGTCAAATCGATTAATCATTGCATCCCAAATAAAATATATATGTCTGTGTGTGTACACACACATATATTATGTAAACACAAACTTTTATTTTGGATGCGATTAATCGATTTGACAGCATACTTTCACATGGTTTACGCAAGAGTTCAAAGTTCAAGTATGTCATTTTGGAATGTTTATTACAGGTTCCTTCTCAGAGAGATGAGTCTGAGCTGCTGTTGAACTTGCCTCCTGATAGAATCGGCCACGGAACCTTCCTACATCCTGAGGTCGGCGGGTCTGACAGTCTTGTGGATAAAGTTTGCAAACAAAATATTCCTATCGGTAAGAGTTTTCCATTGTACTTCCAAAATTATATACTTGAATATTAAAGTTTTTTTCTTTTTAAATTTTTTTTTACTATTTCATTTTTATTTTATTAACTAATTTGTTTTTAACTAGTGATCCACCAAATTCCAAAATGACATACTTGAACTTTGAATAAGTAATATTTTAAACACTTAAATGTTCTTTTTTTATTTCATTTTTTTTATTAGTGTTCTATCATAATTCCAAAATTACATACTTGAATTTAAATAATTTCTTTTATTTTACTTAATTTTTCCCCTAGTTTTTCATTATATAGTTGTTTCCAATTGCATTTAGTTACATAGCTGAACTTTAAAGAATTGTTTTTATACATAATTTACTGTTTCTTTTTTATTTTATTTTTATTATTTTATTTATTTACTTTTTTTTTTTACTAGTTTTCCATTGTAATTCCAAAAATTACATACTTGAACTTTGATTTATAAATAAAATGTTTTATTTTATTAGCTAATAGGACTATTAACTAATAGCACTTAACTAGTTAACTAATTTATTTTATGAACTGTCCTTTCATAATTCCAAAATTACATACTTGAACTTTAAATAATCATTTTTTAAAACTATTTTTATTTAAATGTAATGATTTTGAATTGCAGAGATGTGTCTGACCTCTAATGTCAAAGGTCAAACGGTGCCTTCATATGACAAGCATCACTTCCAGTACTGGTATAAGAGAGGACATCCGTGTGTTCTCTGCGTGAGTTCTTTTTCCCACTCTCTTGCAGTTTAGACACTTTATCCCTGTAAGTCTGACATATGAAACAGTAGTTTGAAAAAAATTTGAAATGGAAGAAATATGCAGTTTGATTTGCAATGGCCAAAAAGTGAAATTCTGATACCTTGTAATGTAAATCAGTAATATTTTTAAAACAGACTACTATGAAGTGCATATAAAAATCAATCACTCCATATCTCCCAATAACATGTCTTAGTAAGTTGTGATCATGTTAGTAATTTAAAGGCCTTAGAAATTTAAGCATTGTTGGTTAAATGTAAACTTTTTTTTTTTTTAAACGCGTAGTTAGAAAATAACAAGATGCCTATTCTCCTCCTCCTGTCCCGTCAGACGGATGATAAGGGTGTGTTCTGCACGGATCTCTCTCAGGAGTACCAGCTGGCGGCCTCCACCTTTGGTTTGACCCAGGAGGCTGTGTGGATGCTCTCCCAGCAGGCCATTGGATACACCTTTGCCCCCGAGCCAATCAAACAGAGGCTGGAGAAGAAGTGGGCGGAGCTCAAACAGCAGATCCTCCAGTGAGGAATGGCAGCTGTAAAACTTCAACAACAGTCCTACCTCAGAGTTTGTCAAACAGTGGTTTGTCAAACACGAACGCACATTGTTGCAGCTAATTTTATCGGATTCCTCCATTTCAAAGCACTGCATTAATATCTGAACTAATACAAACGTGTTGTGTGAAACACCTTGGACTGTTTAAATTAAATTGATTTTAATATTTATATTATTGAGGATCTCTTGAATATTGATATTGTACAACAGTATTAAATAAGTTTATTAATTACACAACTAGTGTGAAAGGGATTTATTTCTCTCACATTTTCAGCAGAGTTGTACTCATTAAGAAATACTCAATATTTGATAAGTTCTTAACATTATTATTCATGTGTTTTACAGCAACATTGATTTGATGAACACAGCAAGCTGTCAATTCTGTCAGATTCTGTTTTTAACATGTTAGTGTCATTTTCGCTCCAGTTATCATGTTTTCCATCACTGTTTGAAATTTGAAAACCCTGAAACTAAATACAAAGAGTTCAATTTTACTGCATAAAAGGCACATTGTTCCAGGTAATTATGCGAGTTCCCTCTAGTCAATATCTGAATTAATATATACACTGTTATTGAAGTTCCTTGAATATTAATATTGATTATTAATACAATTATATTAAAAAGAAGCTGTAGTGTACTTTAACCAACCGAAAGTTTTTACCACTAGATGGCAGCAGTTCATTTTAAACGTTCTTGTTTTAACTGCAAAGCAAGACAGGTTTAAATGACATTTCTCTCCTGGATAACAGTACACAGCTCAGATCTCTGTCGTGTTGAATACTTGATTAGATCTTTAATGGCTCTTGTTGTCAGACTGTATAACTGTCTTTATGTAACCTCAAAGATCTCCTGGTCACTCTGGTGCCAGAGCTGAAAGTGTTTGTGAGAGCTTAGCATGCAGTTAACCTCTCAAGACCACAGTATCTAATGGCTGTGAACTCGCTTTGAGAAGACAAAAGAAACAGAGCCATGAATCCTCCAACACACTGTGGGTTAGTCCTTGCTTTTATATTAGGCTTTTGAGGGGAATCTATAGGGATGAGGAAAGAATGGACCCCATTGCGCCCGGCTGGGCACCTCAGATGTAACACCTCTATTGATTTCTCCTGAGGTTTCCTTTAGGGGTCCTATGTCTGAAATAGTATCTTTGTGTGTGTGTGTTTTATACAGGGTAAAATCAATGTCAAAATGCGTTTTCAGGTCTTTCTCTCGCTGGTGTTACATTACAGGAGAGACCGGGGCTAGTTGTCACACCTTTTACCTCTGTCATTAACTGCTGAAAAGTTTTGGGTCAGTAAGTATTTTTTTTTTTTTTTTTTATGAATACTTTTATCCAACAAAGATGCATTAAATTGATCAAAAGTGACAGTGACGACTTTTATAATATTACAAATACGCTGTTCATTTGAGCTTTCATTCCATTCACCAAAAATCCTGAAAATGTAGTCAAGCACAGTTTCCACGAAAATATTAAGCAACAGAAAGAGTCATGTCAGCATATTAGAATGATTTCTGAAGGATCATGTGACACTGAAGACTGGAGTAACAATGCTTAAAATTCAGCTTTGCCACCACAGAAATAAATTACATTTTAAAATATATTAAAATAGAAAACAGTATTTCACAATATTGCTTTTTACTGTATTTTTTTTATCAAATAAATGCAGCCCTGGTGAGCATAAAATACTTCTTTTTAAAAACATAAAAAATCCAACCCCATGCTTTTGTCGCTGATATTCCCTACAGCTGGTCTGCAACTACTTTTGTGCTGTTTTTGCAATTTTATCTGTTTAAAGAGAGGACCTCCTATTGTACATTTTAACATGTCACGTTTCTCATTCATTCACTTGTAGCTTTGGGCCTCTCTGCCCAATGTATGTGAAGGACAGAGGTCAACTCATTCAGTCAATACACAACACAACTCGTATTGTCATCTTTGACCGTGACACCTGCACAAATGAGGTCACATATTAGATTTTTGTTGTTCAGCACATTCGTCTGTGTGAAAAACTTGTGTTAGGTAAGTTTTAATCTCCTCAAATCCGTCTGAACAGCTTGAAGCAACATGCCGTGCTTATTTAGTAGCTTCTGATTAATGCAATATGTTATTGCATATAACAATAAGACGGATGACATTGTTAATGAACTATTGACCTAATGGCGTTTACACCCTTCCTTTTCAATCGCAGTTTGCCGAGTTGCCCATTTTTGTTGTTTATAGTGGAGGTTTGACTTTTTTATGATAATTTTATAATAATAGCAATAGCTTTGAATTCTTTGCAAAACCTCTGAGGTATCACATTGTCAGACGTGATAATTTCCTTTCTTGGCTAAAACAGCCACATGACGCTGGCAGCTGTCCAGTGAGATATTCCACAGAGGCGTATCTTCTTCACAAGGCCTCTGCTATGCTGCTTCTGTTTGTAAAGCATATTTGACAAGCTGGTAATGATGCCAGACACATACAAACTACAAAGCTCGTCTTGCTGATGTCATCTCAACAATGCCCAGATGCATTTGCTGTGTTAGCAAGAGCTTTGGCTCTGTCTGCAAAAGCAAAGATTGTTTTTTCATTGTTTGAAAGCAGCAGAGTGCTCAAGTTTTTCTGATTTTAGGAAGACGTGAAACTGTGAGGGATGCCCTTATGCACAGAGCTATCCGAGAGCTTGCTCTATGATTATTATTATTTTTTGTTCATTTTTGAATTTATGCATCTAATGCATAAATTAAATAATCCTGATAGCCAGATGCTCTAGAGTTTAAATTGTTGATGTGTAAACTTATCTCTTGCATTTTAAAAAAGATTGTAGTCTGATGTGAACAGTGGCAGACATACAGGATCACCAAATCTGGCAGCATAACACATTCCCGAAATCCGTTACTCCCCTCTATTTCCCACCGAATGACTTTAATGTTACACAAATTCTCTTTAGTGATGTCTAATCTCATTTGTTTCATACACTTGAAAGCATTTTGATCTGATGCAAAAAATTGCAGATATACAGCAGGATCACAAAATGCGGTAAGGCAGCACAACAGGTTACTGGAATCCGTTACCCCCCTCTAATTTATACAGAATGAGTTAAATCTTAGCCATTTTCATACTAATGATAGCTAATCTCCTTTGTTTCATACTGTAGAATGCATTTTGATCTGATGCAAACAATTGCAGATATACAGCAGGATCACAAAATGCGGTAAGGCAGCACAACAGGTTACTGGAATCCGTTACCCCCCTCTAATTTATACAGAATGAGTTAAATCTTAGCCATTTTCATACTAATGATAGCTAATCTCCTTTGTTTCATACTGTAGAATGCATTTTGATCTGATGCAAACAATTGCAGATATACAGCAGGATCACAAAATGCGGTAAGGCAGCACAACAGGTTACTGGAATCCGTTACCCCCCTCTAATTTATACAGAATGAGTTAAATCTTAGCCATTTTCATACTAATGATAGCTAATCTCCTTTGTTTCATACTGTAGAATGCATTTTGATCTGATGCAAACAATTGCAGATATACAGCAGGATCACAAAATGCGGTAAGGCAGCACAACAGGTTACTGGAATCCGTTACCCCCCTCTAATTTATACAGAATGAGTTAAATCTTAGCCATTTTCATACTAATGATAGCTAATCTCCTTTGTTTCATACTGTAGAATGCATTTTGATCTGATGCGAACAATTGCAGATATACAGCAGGATCACAAAATGCGGTAAGGCAGCACAACAGGTTACTGGAATCCGTTACCCCCCTCTAATTTATACAGAATGAGTTAAATCTTAGCCATTTTCATACTAATGATAGCTAATCTCCTTTGTTTCATACTGTAGAACGCATTTTGATCTGATGCAAACAATTGCTGATATACAGCAGGTTCACAAAATCCAACAAGGCAGCGTATAACAGGTTGCCAAAATCTGTTACCCTCCTCTATTTCACACAGAATGGGTAAGATGTTACACAACATCCCACTAGAAATGTCTAATCTCCTCTGTTTCATACTTTAGAAAGCGTTTTAGTCTGCTGTGAACAGTTGCAGATATATAGCTGGGTCACCAAATCTGAAGAGGCAGCGGAACACCTCTCTATTTAATAAGGTGAGTGCAGATCAGTTTATGATTGGTTGTTTGTTTTCAGTTCACAATGTGGTGTTAAAGAAAACTACAACACAGATGAATGGTGATTTGATTGGACAGCGTATAATTCATCTAATTAGCACAACCATCTGCGTAATCATAAATCACATACTGCATTCTATATGTGTGGTTTTCCTGCTGGATTGGAAGATTATTATTGAAAAATTACATGTTGCAACTGCACCCACGCTGTTCCTTCACTTCAGTTGCCCAGGGTGATGATTTGTTTTGAAACAACCTTGCAAAATGAGCAGCAAGCAGAGGTGTCTTGAGAACGCCTTGGCTGCCCTTTCAGGGTCCTTAAAGTCACTGTAGCATGTAATTGTGGCAGGAGTGCCAGCGAAAGAGAATTGGATGGTAGAATGTATTGGTGCAAACTGGGTTTTCAACAGTAATAGATGCTTCTTAATAAAGACTGAGCAATTTTGTGTTCAATAACAATCCGGTTTTCACACCTGGAAATTGACTCAGTGGTATGAACATGTGGAAAATACTTGAATTGCTGGGGAAAAAATAAAAAATAAAATTCACATATAGTATGTACATGCTTGGCTCAAATAAATCTGCATATTTCTCTTTACTACAGAAACTGGGCTGTAATGATCTGACTGGCTCATCTGGATGAGTAGCATTTCAATATAAAGTTACCAAATAATCCATTTAAGCTTGTCAGAGTGTGAAATTTCAGATTTGATCTGAAGCTATATGAATCCACATGTGCAGGGTGAATGACTTATTGATTGCAGCAATTATATACTGTGATTATAGTGAACATGTCAAGTCATTTCTCTTTTTGAGACATGTTATATACACATGCAGTATTTAAGAGAGCAGTTCAAGAGTGAGATGGACAGTTAAAGATATGTGCATGTGCTTGAAGTCCAGACACTAGATTTGTTTGAGGAAAAGGCTTATTCATTGAAAATCCTCCATGAATTCAAGATTCACTGTGACCAGAGTCAGTGAGTTGAATTATTGAATGGATTATTCTTTTGAGATTTTCAGTACAGCGTTTGGTCTCCACATCAGATTTATTCGCATATTGGATGATTGGTTAATGGCAATTTCTACATAAACTAAGTTTGCACATTACAAAATGCATTATGATTGCACAATGAATAATAGTATAAATAGTATAAATAAATTCTAAATTAAATAATAATTTTTTTTATTAAATATATTATTATATGTAATGCATTATTTATGTTAACGTACAGGATGTATAGAAGTTTATTGTGAAATATCACTACTGAAATGATAAAATAATATTACTTAAATGCACTTTTTTTCAGAGTTCCCTCGAAAATGTTTTTAGATCCCAGTTTTTAGCATTTCTTCCAGGATATAATATATTTGAATATATTAAAGCGGAAACAATCCTTTCTGTTGCCCAAAATAGCTGATCTTCCAGCAGCAAAACCCTGGAGTGTACTAGGAATTCATTCTCTCTGTAGAAAAGCGTGCAAACCCACGGCATCCTCATTACAGCAGACCTGGAGGTGAGCCTGAAAGGAGTCGTCCGTGTCATATTTACAGAGTTTGAGCTGTTTGCTTTCTCTGATAGACTCTGGAGCTGAAAGCTACACTTTTGTGAGAGCAATTGTTACTCACGACCTTGATTTAAAAAAAAAAGAAAAAAAAAAAAAATGACAATGGACAGATTTATATATCAATCGCTCTTTTATTCTATCATTCTATCTATCTATCTATCTATCTATCTATCTATCTATCTATCTATCTATCTATCTATCTATCTATCTATCTATCTATCTATCTATCTATCTATCTATCGTTCTATCGTTCTATCGTTCTATCGTTCTATCTATCTATCGTTCTATCTATCGTTCTATATATTGTTCTATCATTCTACCGTTCTATCTGTCTATCTATCTGTCTGTCTGTCTGTCTGTCTGTCTGTCTGTCTGTCTACCGTTCTATCATTCTATCATTCTACCGTTCTATCTATCTATCTATCTATCTATCTATCTATCTGTCTGTCTGTCTGTCTGTCTGTCTGTCTGTCTGTCTGTCTGTCTGTCTGTCTATCTATCTATCTATCTATCTATCGTTCTGTCTATCTATTGTTCTATCATTCTACCGTTCTATCTGTCTATCTATTGTTCTATCATTCTACCGTTCTATCTGTCTATCTATTGTTCTATCATTCTACCGTTCTATCTATCTATCTATCTATCTATCTATCTATCTATCTATCTATCTATCTATCTATCTATCTATCTATCTATCTATCTATCTATCTATCTATCTATCTATCTATCTATCTATCTATCTATCGTTCTATCGTTCTATCGTTCTATCTATCGTTCTGTCTATCGTTCTGTCTATCTATTGTTCTATCATTCTACCGTTCTATCTGTCTATCTATCTATCTATCTATCTATCTATCTATCTATCTATCTATCTATCTATCTATCTATCTATCTATCTATCTATCTATCTATCTATCTATCTATCTATCTATCGTTCTATCTATCTATCGTTCTATCTATCGTTCTGTCTATCGTTCTGTCTATCTATTGTTCTATCATTCTACCGTTCTATCTGTCTATCTATCTATCTATCTATCTATCTATCTATCTATCTATCTATCTATCTATCTATCTATCTATCTATCTATCTATCTATCTATCTATCTATCGTTCTATCTATCTATCTATCTATCTATCTATCTATCTATCTATCGTTCTATCTATCGTTCTATCTATCGTTCTGTCTATCGTTCTGTCTATCTATTGTTCTATCATTCTACCGTTCTATCTGTCTGTCTATCTATCTATCTATCTATCTATCTATCTATCTATCTATCTATCTATCTATCTATCTATCTATCTATCTATCTATCTATCGTTCTATCTATCGTTCTATCTATCGTTCTATCTATCGTTCTATCTATCGTTCATTCTATGTATCTGTTGTTCTTTCGTTTTACCGTTCTGTCGTTCTGTTGATCTAGCAGTGTATCGTTCTGTCTATTCTATCTTTCTATCATTAAGATGTATGTGTTTTTGAAGGAGGCTATTGATGAGCTGTCTGAAAGCAGTAAGACTTGTTGGTCTTAGCTCACTGCTCTGCAAGCAGGCAAATGCCAGCCGAAACAATGACAGTGTCACCAAAGTTCTGCTGACGTCTTCCTGTCCCTGAAACTCCTGCCACCTGTCAGCTAAAGATATGAAGCGAGTGGCAGATTCCCACCGACTGGACACAAGCAGGTGACATCTGTCAATTATACAGGATTTACCATGGACCTTTTTACTGCCTGAGGTGACAGACATAGACTTAATGTGGTGACAGTACATTCTTTATTCCTATTCTTAGTGCTATTTTTATTTTACAGAAGGTAGGATTTGTTTCAGCCGGTAGCAAAATATACTTTCCAATCTGTACTCAATGTTTCATGCTCAGTTTAATTTGGTTAAATCCACCAAATGGCCACATGGTTTCATTCCACACAATACAAACATGATGAGCTCTGCAGATTGTGCTGTGATTGACCTTTGCACCCTATTCAGTCTCTAATAAATTCATTACTGCCATAAGGGCCAAACAATTTATGACCTTGATCTAGAATACAGCCATCGGGGCCAATGTGTAGGCTAGAAAATATTGTTAAATATAAATATGTTGTATCAGCACATCAGAGTATGCTGTTGCTTCTATTCCCTCAATGCTCAGTTCCACGTGGGACAGGTCAAAGGTCACTGGAGGTTGTTCATGTGAGTAATACAGGTGAAATAGTGCCTGATGAGGAATGCAGTATGAGTGGCCCAGTGATGTGGAAAACTGTGACATGTGCCCAGTTTTTAACTAAGTGGAGCAGTAAGGTTTTGAAAAATATTGCAAGCACACACACAAACCTTGAGTCACTAATGTGGCGAGGGACCCCGTAGCCCCAACAAATAGATTACATTTCAGGGTAATTGCCAAAAGCACTGCTGATAATGTTCTTTTCCCATGTCTGTAGTGTTCTGATGACCATCGCTCTGGTGTGGCAACCCACTCAGGAGTTTGTCTTCATTGGGCTGAGAGTCAGAGCGACCACTAGAGGTGCAGAAATGTAACAGCAGCACCTGCAACAAACAAACTGGGTGATTCTCTGGACAGTGTCATCAGGTAGGACAGCCACAACACTTTTTGTATTGATACAGTGAATGTTTTAGCACATTTTATTGCTCTCTGTGGTGTGCTTTAAGGTTTATTGCAACAAAAAACATTGTATTTTTGTTTCACATGACCATTTTTTAGCCTCTAAAGTAAACCTTCTAACAGGCTGCATTTGATAATGTACTCTTAAAACTTCTTTAAAGTGAGAGTTCACCCAAAAATGAAAATTCTGTCATTAATTACTCAACCTCATGCCGTTCCAAACCCGTAAGACCTTTGTTCATCTTCAGAACACAAATTAAGATTTTTTTGATGAAATCCGAGAGCTTTCTGACCCTGCATAGACAGCAACGCAACTGACACATTCAAGACCTAGAAAGGTAGTCAAGACATCGTTAAAATAGTCCACACGACATCAGTGGTTCAACCTTAATTTTATGAAGCTACGAGAATACTTTTTGGGATATTCATTACACTCAACTTTTTAAGCAAAATAATGACATTTGCTAATATGCTCATTTTTATGTAAGATTATTGGAGTATGTTTTACTCCAAACAAAACTAAGACAGTAATTAAGACACTAACTAAGAAAACGAATTAAGACAAAACTATTTCAGTCTTTCTACTTTAAAAATGTTATGTTTAACTCAATGTGCTACTTGCTCTTTCTTTTTAATTTATTGAAAATTTCTAGTTATTTCTGAGTGAAAATTGATTCAATTTTTTTGTGTATAGCATGGGCAGTCATATATTTACATGTTCAGTTGTGACATCATGAACATAGTTTCTGAATCACATGTTTTTGCAGCTTAATTTCAAATGGGCTGTTTCATCAGCTGAACAATCAGTATGTCGTTAAACAATAATACAGTTAAACACACCATACTTCTATCCCTCACAGCATTATTTTCATTCCTGACAGAAATTAAATATAGCAGTGACCTTTCTAAAGTCTATTACACTGCAAAAATAGTTTTCGAAGAAGTAAATAAAGATCATTGGAGTATGTTTTATAAGAAAATACTATTTCAGTTTTTCTACTTGAAAACGTCTCATTTAATTCAATGTGTTACTTGCTATTTCCATATAAATGTTTGTGAAATTTACTATCAATTTCTGAATAAAAATAGCTTCTACACCAAAATTCATGTAGGCCTATTTATTTACCAGAAACAATGAACACATTAAAGCAATGATTACATATTGTGATCATAATAATTACAATATAAGGTAAACTTGGCAGTTTTGTATTCCAAGTTGGTGTCATTTATTAGTATTTTTTTTTAAATTCATTTATTTTTTGCTTTTTGCCTTTGTTTATAGTCAAGTAGGTGGGGAAGAATTGTGGGACTCGAGTCCTTACGAGCCAGCAGCTCAATTACTGTATGTCCTGAGCATGATCATAGTCCACATCCCCTTCAGATGTTCCTACTTTAGGCTAGAATATGCTACACAACTTTTGACCAGATTTTACCCCAATTTACAATCTGAACTAGTCGATGCTAGCTGCTGACAGTCAGAGCTAGTCTGCAGATCTGAGTTGGCAGATTACATAGAAAATCACATATTGCATGATGGTCACAGACTATGATTCCATCCAATCGTTAGATTTCAGACATGTTTGATATTTTGAGCCAATTTTAGAAGACAATGTTTAATTTGTCATGTATGTATCTCCTAGCTACAAGTCCCGTGTTTCTGCATGAGTTTGTTGCGTTTGGAACAATTCAAAGTCTGGTAGTGTGTGATCCTCAGCTATTTAGCCAGTTTTTCCTCTGTAACTGTTTACAAAGTCAGCAAGTGTATGACACCTAGTGTTTTACAATCTGTTCAGAAGTCGTGTAGTGAATTCCAGCCTGTGTCAGTGTTGTGTGGTGGTCCAGTGAGCCAGCAGAGGGCAGTCCTGTGAGCTGAGGCAGGGCTCCACCCCAGTGTGCCTCAGAGAGCTGTCTCTGAAGCTGCTGCCTCCGAGCCTGTGGGCCAGGTGCTCTCACACTGACTAAAATCCGGTGAGGTTACATTTTCTTTTTCACTCTCCAATAAATCACCATTAATATTGACTTTCTGTGGGCTGACTCACTTTCTTCATCTAAATTTAGAAGACAGAGGCAGCCATCTAAATCCGGTTAGAGGACAGAAAATGCCATCCTTTGAGAAAGAACTATTCATTTTGGCTTTTGTGTAATAAATAAGTCTGTCCGAAGCACCTGGTGGAAGTTTTATCTTGTTTTAGATGTTTAGTTTTCTGACACGTCTCCTGTGAGGATCGTACTGGTGTCTGGGATTCATGTCTCGCCCTCTGAGATCAGCAGGTCACATGCAATAACAAAGTGTGATTTCCATAAATAGCCAACTCTCCTGAGTTTCATTAGTTTTGGTTCATCCGATGCAGTTATTAACTACCCAGTTGAAAGGTATGTGCATGATAGTCTTCCAAACATGTTTTTTACACACTTGAACAGCATCAGTCACTTTATTGTTTGTTTGTGCACTGCATTTCAGGCTTGAGGTTTGCTCATGCAATCATACAGGCTGGGCCGTAGGTGACATCATCATCTCTCATTGACCGAACTGCTATTTGATCCCCTGGTAAGAGCTCCATTAGTGAGCTAAAAGAAGCTTCTAGCACTGTACATGAACTAATTATGTATTGGTTGGAGATCCATCCAATGAAGAAGTGCAGCAAATGATTGAGTCCAGGTGCAACACAGTCACTGATAGATTTGCCACCCTAAAACTAGACAGAAAAAATCGTATTAACAATGACATCATCAATCAGAGTAATGTCAAAAGCTAATAATCTGAAACGTCAATAAGGACTCTTCAGTAATTGCATTAAAGTCAATATGAGCCAGCATTCACAACTAGATGTACTCTCTAATGTATTTTCAAGTGAAAAGTAGGTTGTAAATCTCTATCAAACAAAAATACGATGGGAGGAAAAATTATATTTATATGGTTTTACATTCTTTTGCAAATCTTTTGTGTTACCCCGAAAAAACTTTGCGTTTGCTTACAGAACTTTTGAGAAGTTTCTCGGATTCTGAGGGAATGCAAAACTTTTGCAAGAAAAAAAACGAGAGCACTTTAGTACAGGGACCAATTCACAGTATTAACTGCTTATTAGCATGCCTTTTATTAACATATTGGCTGTTTATTAGTACTTATAAAGCACATATTCTGCATGAGCATATTCTACTTCCCTAATGCTGCCCAACACCTAAACTTAACAACTACTTTACTAACTATTAATAAGCAGTAAATTAGGAGTTTATTGAGGGAAAAGTCGTAGTTAATGGTTTGTGGACAGCGAGAATTTAACCAAAATTAGTGAGAATTGGTGTGACCCAAAAAAACTTTTGCAAACAGCATTTAAATATATATATATATATATATATTTTTTTTTTTTCTTTTTTTTTTCCCCAAGACCATTTCTCTTTAAGGGCTCTTTTCATACCAGAATGGAGCCGGTTGTGAAGTCATTTAAAGATGAAGTAAGTAGTAGTCACATTTTGATGAAAGATTGTGAAGACACTTACAAGATCCAAAAAGGCCATAAAGGCGTTGTAAAATGAATCCACATGAGACAGGTGGTTTAATTTAAGTCTTGTGAATAGATATGAATGATGAACAGATTTGATTTAGGTTTTATTTACATCTAAACTATGATCGACAAACATACATAGAGCACATCACAAATGTAACTCTTGGACTGTGCCATAGATAGAGTTTCATGCTAAAACTTTGTATTTTTATGGTTTGGAATGACAGGAAGGAGAATGATGTTATCCCTTCAAGGAAGTCAGTTTTGGTTTAAATGGAGATGTGTTGCTATCATTAAATATCTTTATTTTTATTGTTCTACAGATATTTAAACTGTTGCAGTAACTGCAGTTACTATTAACTGCTTTTCATTAAGGTGTTCCTGTAACTTCAAGTAAAACACAGTTAGATGGTCGAACCTACTGAGATATAATCTTGGACAGCTACGTCAATGGTTACGCTCAAGTAAAGGACCTTGAAGAAAATGTCCCATATTGCCTTTCATTTTGGACTGGAGAAGAGATTTCAGGGCTGTGGGGATTGAGCAACAAGAAGACCTGAATCATAAGATCAATATTCTTTTGTCTATTTCTGCAGTGAATAAAAAACAATTGGTTATCTTGTGGGCAGTGAGCTGAAATGTATTGCTGTAAGGAAAAGCGAGCACTACCTCATGGTGACAGTGAAGAAATTAAATGATGTAAACTGACAGTAATTTATAAAGCAATCAATATGTGCCTTCAGGATAGAGTAGCACAACAGCCTTCGGTACATCATTTAATCCATTTGGTGGTAGAAGTCTATTGTTTTGGAGTTGCTCAAGTCGATAGACAAAATAATGTCATAAATAAAATTTGATCGACAAGAGAAAGCTTAATCAGCGTTGTGTTATAGACTTAAATTGTTCATGCAACCAAAAAAAACCCCACTGTTTAATGGGCTTGCTGTATTCTAATACCTTGGTAAAATAGGGCAGTGCTGCACAATGATATCATTCTCAGTTTCATAAATTCACAGTGTTCCTTTAATCTCTGTCAGTCCCCAGAGTCTGAATTTATTTATGGACTGTATATTTATTTATAGACTCCTGTCCAGCGTCACAAAGTAAACAGAGTGTATTTAGATGACATAACAGTGTTATTTTAGTATCACTGAGATACTGTTATAGTTTTTGTTAATATTTAGAAATTTTAGCTAAAGATTTAGCAATTTTGTTTGTTTTTAAATTTGTCTACATAGTTTTATGTTTTTATTACTTATTTATCAGTGTTAAGTTATATGCCATGACATATGTCCATAATTGTAATTTATTTTTTTACTTTTATTTTTTATTTTTTTAAATAGTGTAGCTGTATACACGATGGTTGAAATTGTAACTAATTAGGTAATACATTGTAATAATATATTAATAATCTGAATATTTATATAATTATATATAATTCTTCACATATTATTAATGTACATTCAAGTAGTTATTTTAATGAAACTTTGATGTTTATATTTGGGCCTTTAAAAGGTCATTTATTTGTAATATTAAATTATGAATTTCTAAAAATTTTAAATAACAATAATAATGTGATTAATAAGACTGGATTGATTAGTCTATATGATAATTTTATTATGTAATGCAAGAAAATGAAGAAGATGGAAAGTAATATTCAAACAACATTCATAAATAAATAAATATTTTGCAACATTTATATTAGGGAAAATTAACAAACATGGCTTTTTTATTATTCTTTTTTTAAAATTTATTTTCATTTTAGAAGGTGCATGTTAAAATTGTGAATGATGTGATAAAAGAAAACGTGATAATATGGTTTCCATTCTTAAAGTGTGAGTTTAATATTTTATCCAGTATATTAAAACATGGGGATATGAGAGCATAAGCAATGTCCCATTTAATGTCTGTTAATGATATATATGAAAGTTACTATGTTACCCAATTGAGACATATGATGACCTCTCTAAATTAGAGCGATCCTGTCTTTGAATGCCAGTTCATTCGACCCGAAATGAATTCTATCGTCTGTTACAAAACATGCCAAACTTGAGCTTCGTCAGACTTTGATGGGTTATTACAGAAGCTGTTGCTTGGCAATATCAGCAGCAGCATCGGTGTCCCTAGAGAGCGCGCGAGAATAGAAGCACAGGATGCGCACGCCCAACACACACGAGCGCCGCGCGAGCGTTCACATCTCTCCAAACACCGCTGCCAGCCGCTTTAAAGTTACACTCCGACCGCAGATAGCCGTTTTATCGCGGGCTACGTTTTATTTACGTGCCATGCTTCAGTTACTAACTCGCTACTGAAATTTGAACCGTTGAATTCATCCAACCCAAGCGAAGTGGAGCGCCTACAGCGACACATTTGAGCCTTATGAAGATTGTTGAGGTAAGTGTTGCGTGTGCTAACGGTTTTTTTCGTGTTTATTTCTACAGGAAAGAGTAGAAATAGATCCTCCAGGCCAGAAATTTGAGCTTCAGAGAGGTAAGAAAGTACAAATGTCCGAGTCTGGACTGCGATGCTGAGGAGAAGTGAGTGAGGAGACAGAAATTGTGAGAAGAAGTGGAAACGCAGTCAGTATCGGTAGTTTGGGTGGCAATTACTTATATTGTTTGAGTGTAGGACAGTAATATTGTTTCATTCGATGGGTTGTTCAAGTGGAAATGATTAATGCCACTTTAATGAGTTGAACAAGTCGGCTTTCTAAGCATCCGTTGGACTGAAGACTGACTCTTCTAACCGTTAGACTGACTGTCAGCAAGTCCGTGTTTTTAAATGATGCTTGTGTATTTATTTTCAATTGGATTAAAGGGGTAGTTTGCGTAAATATTACAATTCTGACTCTGTTAAAACTGTACATGACTTCCTTCTGCAATAGAAGCATCAGTCATTCACATTTAATTTTTTTCCTCCATAAAATGAAAGTGAATGGTGACTGCAAAGAAAATCTTTGAGAATGACAGAGTTGTCATTTGTGGGTGTACTGTCCCTTTAAGAGAATTTCGTTCTTATTCTAACATGCATTTAAATTCACTTTTGAAAGTTCTTTTTTTGAAAAAGAGCTTCAATATTTTATTGCCCGTCACAGTTGGAAACAAGCGCCATGTGTGCTGTTCTGTCTGTCCAACAGATGCCACATCCATCACTGTGATGTTCATGATATAACTCACACCTTTTCAGAGGTGTGCTTCACTGTCTCATACAGATGGCTTTTGAGGCAGAAAGAGACATTCCCCTTTTTCATTCCGTGTAGGACTCTGAAAGGGAAGATTTAAGAGATCTTCACTCTGATTCCTTTGAATTATTTCTCGGCAGGCTATAAATAGGATGGTGACATGCTCCCACCAGCTTCTAGTTAAGAAATAGATGGGCTCAGAGGACAAGACCTTCTAGCACATGTTCTTTGTGTTTTCCGAAACGATAAACGAAGTACAATTTGACCTGGCACTCATACAAATAATTTGTGACCCTGGACCACAAAACCAGTCATAAGGGTCAATTTTTCAAAATTGAGATTTATCATCTGAAAGCTGAATAAATAAGCTTTCCATTGATTTATGGTTTGTCATGATTGGACAATATTTCAGAATCTGGAGTCTGAGGGTGCAAAAAAATCAAAATATTGAGAAAATCGCCTTTAAAGTTGTCCAAATGAAGTTCTTAGCAATGCATATTACTAATCAAAAATGAAGTTTTAATATATTTACAGTAGGAAATATACAAAATATCTTCATGGAACATGATCTTTAATTAATGTCCTAATGATTTTTGGCATAAAAGAAAAATCAATAATTTTGACACATACAGTGTATTTTTAGCTATTGCTACAAATATACCCCAGCGACTTAAGACTGGTTTTGTGGTCCAGGGTCACATTTGATGAAATTAAATTACTGCTGAATTTTTAAAATGCATTTTGACTTTTGCATTTACCCTTATTTTCTTAAAAATAAATAAATAAAATAAAACATAATGTTACTTACTTGTTTGTATTTATTTGTAAAATTAGCAATTTGTGAAATTGGTTTAAAATTAAACCCTACTCCATTTTTTTTTTTTTTTTTACAGTGTAGTTTAATAAAACACTTAAACACTTAAAAACAAATTCTAAATTCTGTATAATTTAAGCTGGAAATTTGTTTAAAACCATTTTATAGGAATTTTAGGGCTAAAGCATTACATTGTCATGGCAATAAAGTTGTAATATAAGAATATGACTTTACACAAATGTTAGTAAGGAATTGTTTTGCGCACATAATGTTAGCACATATTTTGTGTGGCTATACTATTGAAATGGTGATTATTTTGCTAATATGCATTGGCTTCATTCACTTTAATTGCTGTCGATTAAGCTTAATTTGTACTGAACCCAAAATATTTCTTTAAACTCACTTTATATGGCAAATCTCCAAAATGTATGTCTCTTTTAACACTTTAAAAAGAAATGTAAGTTTAATCTTTAATCTGTGTCATCAACTATTCACCCATGAGTGAATTATGAATGTCAGAGATCTTCTTTTCTCCCACAAGCGGATTGATTTTATTGGCTGCCCAACATTTGGTCATTATCAGATCACTTTGTCTAGTAAGAGTTTCTTCTGTATTTCACCCTGGTCTATACAGAGGGTTATTTTTACTTTCACTGCCATAGAAATTGCCTATATTATAGCCTCCTGAATTCTGTGGAAATAATACTTGTGGGACAACTCATGCATTTTTTAGCATTATACTAATGGATGTTTGCTGTTTGCGGAGGCCGCAGAGAGTCGTAACATTTTAAAACAACCACTTTAGAACAGAAATCACTTTGGTTTCTGTTTTGGCTATATACTCTGTGCGTTTAAGATGACGGGATCCTAGTTGTTTTCCATCATACGCTGTAAATATGTTTGTGATACTTTTTGAATTGCCTTTATCTTTTGCTACTTAGTGTTTATTTGTAGACCAAGCATATTAACAACAGTATTAGTCATCTGGCATATTAATTTAATCTGATGTTGACTTAGGTTCAATTTGTTTGTTTTTTGCCATTGTTTATTAAAATAAATGAGCTGTGCACTTAATTGGAAAATAAGTCTGAAATTTGAAACATTTTTTATTTATTTATTATTTTACAGTGAAATATTACTCTTAGTAAGTAATAGTAATATTTAATATTCTATTTTTATTTGAGGATTTTTTAAAATAATAATAATAATAATAACAACTTTTATTATTATTTTTATTTTATATACATGTTGATGTATAATCACAACATTCTGGCCAAATTCTGCAGCCCAAACACAACAAACCAAATTTTTTAAAAATAAAAAATTTAAACCTGAATTTTGTTTTTATCAGAAAAATCACAATTTGGTTTTTCCCCCAAATCGTGCAGCCCTTCTACAGACTTAAGTTTGTTGTTTTGTTAATCTGTTACTATGGAGGTTATGAATTGTTATTAAAACCTCAAAGGGCTCTATGGGACTGGTGCACGTTATTGACTTCTGTAGTGCTACAGTAATTGAATGACTTTAGACATTTCTTTCTATGATGCATGTTGTATTCAAAAGTGGACTAGTAACTCAACAATATAATATCAATTTATTTTCTCAAAGCACTGCAGTAATTACTAAGACAGCAGTTCAGCCCTGCTTGACGGAGTATCACTTTAATGTTTTGTAATAGCTGCAGAGAATCCAAACTGGAGTTACGCACACACACACATTCCCACACTAACACAAGTCTTCACCAGCTCTTCAGCCCCACACACCTCGCACCCACACAGTATTCCTCTGTGAGCCTCATGACAGACTCTGCTGTCTGAATGTCAAGGACAAAATCAGAAAGCTCCGAGAGAAGGTAAAAAGACAAGTTCTCACTCTTTATGATTAGTCAGGCCCTGAGAGGATGAGGGGTTTGACATTCAAAAGATCTGCTCGTCACACTGTCTGAATGGAATATAGGCTGGTGACATAGGCGATGCAGGGTAAAGCTATGAAGATTGCTATGTGTAGATCTTCCAATGCATATCTTATCATTTTATTCTTAAATAATTCATTTAAACATGCTCTCCATGAGCAGGGTATAAAATTGGGCCTGATATGCAGTATATATGTGTGTGTGAGAGAGAGAGAATGGTTTAGCTTGATGAATTAAGTCAACACAACAATTTGTGTTCAAATTTCACTTTCACTTGCCGTAATGCTGTAGAAGGGTCAAGATGATGTTACTTCTCAGATGTAAGGGATATTACATTGGATTATGGATTATAGCAAAATTATGCATTTGAATTGACCTATCAGTACGCCCCGCCCCCCCTTAGTTACTTTTGCTCACTTGAACAAACAAACAGAGTTGTTCACTGTCTTACAATGACAGCTGCTTGGGCACTTTTCCATTGAGAATGGGTAACAAATTTCTATCTGGATACTTTAAATCGGTTGTGGGCCCTGTGTCTCACCTGATTGCCCGTTGACAGCAACACTGCTCAAAAACGTGCCCCGTGTATCATCAGGCTTTTGGTCATCACGATCACAGATGACAACATCCGGGATCAACACTGTTCATGTACCACAGGGTAAGATTAAATTAATTTACATTTAACTAGTTTAATATGGAGAGGCACTTAAATGTAGACTTTTGTTTATGTGTTTTTGACCTGTGCATGAAGTGAGGACAGTTAGCTATTTAGGTTTGTATGTTAGCATGGACTCACTATCTTTAACGTTTGCTGGTTTTAGCCAGAGATCCCTTGCTGAAGCACAAGATGACATTAACGTTCTGCTTGAGCAGATGAAAATTGTAATTTAATGAGAGTATGACGATCAGAAAATGAATTTTGAATAATAAAATAAATTCCAAATTCCATTGCATATCCTCTCAGGATAGCTGTTTTACATATGTTCATGTAAAGTCCCCCAGGCACATCGTTTTGCCATTTTTGTAGCATAAACACAATCACACTGATGAGAGCTTCAGATCTTTCAATGTTTCTCTATGGCTTTGAAACCTAAAGAGGTCTGATTTCCGGTCCCCATGCAACTTTTTTTCAACTGCCACTGGATCATCTGCGTTCGAGGGGAGGGGCTTACCGATAGGTCAGTTGTTGATAAGGTCAAAAACTCTGTGGTGGGACAGACCAAAATCCCCATTTTAGGTAGGAATGTTTAAGTCAATTTTATTTTTATAAAACAGCTTGAAACAATGAGATGTTAATAAAACTGGATACTTTTCATTTTATGTTAGATAACAGTCCTTCATACAAAGAAATGTGGTATTTGTGTTTCTAATGCATTTATAAAGTCATAGGACACCAAAGTGTGCGTCATTAGTGGAATGCGCCTAAAATAGATTTAATGCCATTTAGAACCATACATTCAGATTGCTGCATATAGCGGTACTCACCTCGCTTTTGCTAATTAATGAAGCAACTGAAGATCAAGCATAATGTAATGTGTTTTCCACTGTCATGGCAACCCACATAAAGGATAAATACAAAACCCTGTCCCACCTACCACAGCAAAATGTGTTAATGCGTTAATCCGCAAATTGCACTCCTTTTGTTTATTTAAAATTTGCTTTCATTTGTAAAATTATTTCAGCTCAGTTTTTCCCTTCTCACTAGTTATTAAGGTTTAGATAAGGGGTGAGGAACCTGACTTAGACCAGCAGTTACAGCAATATTCATGGTCAGGGGACAGTGAGCTTTGACCAGCATTAAGGAGAGGGAAAGATGTGAAAAGTCTGGGGCTGTTGTTTAAAGATCATCCTGAGTAAACATCTGTCTTTTGGAGAAGCTTACCACTGCACAGTAATATTAGTGTGTAATTTATTTCCCTCCAGGGCCAGAGCACCTCATGTGTAAGGGAGGTCAACATATGGTGCTGAGCTGTGTGTGTGTGTGTGTGTGTGTGTGTGTGTGTGTGTGTGTGTGTGTGTGTGTGTGTGTGTGTGTGTGTGTGTGTGTGAGAGAGAGGGAAAGAACTTGAGTTGTTAAAACACAGTTGGTATTAGGTTGTGAGCAAGTAGAGTGTATTTCGCGTGTGTATCGGATGAGTGCACGAGCGTGTGTTCGCCCCAGTGCAGTGACTGATGTAATTTACACTGTCACAACATGAGGCCGGTCACAAGATGACAGGGGAGAGAGGGAGAGCAAGGCATAGTGATGACTGACCTGTCAGCACTGATCATTTTGTGTGTCATGTGCAGTTTGGTAAGAGACGAGAACCTGTAGTGCTAGAACAGGACCTGGATAAGAATTTCCTCTGGGTGATGGTCATATGTGTTGACCATGATTTGGCCAAGCAGGTCATGTATTTGGATCAACGTCAAACAAACATGGTAACTATCAAAGGAATATTTCACACATAAATGAAAATTTGCTGAAGATTTACTCAGTCCATCCAACATTTGGTGGGTCGAAACAGCTAATAAAAACATACAATAATCCACATGAATCCAGTCCATCAATTAACATCTCGTGAGGTGAAAAGCTGCATGTTTGTAATGAACAAATCCATCAAGATGTTACTAACTTTAAACCATTGCTTGCACTTAAAATATGAGTCTTCTATCCTTAATATTTGTCTTTGGTGAAAAGGTTGTAATTACTGAATCAGGAGAGAAATATGCACATATTAAGCACAATTTACAAGTGATAAAACCATCCAAAACTGTTGTAAACAAATATGTTGGTGGATTTTGATGTGAGCAGACAACGGGATGGATTGTTTTCACTGCAGGTATAGCATTATTATGAATTATATGGACTTATGAGTATTTTAGCCAGAAGCGCCATTTCAAAGTTGGTTTTTACACTCATGCAGATTTGAACTTCATAGGACATTAATTGATGGACTGGATTCGTGTCATTTACTTGTGGATTATTGTGATGTTTTTATCAGCCATTCACTGCAGAGGATCCATTGGTGAACAAGTGATGTAATGCTAAATTTCTCCACATCTGTTCCAATGAAGAAACCATTTCTTTAACCACTGTTATATTTAGAGGGATATGATAACTAACACTATGATTTTGTTCTAGGACCAGCGTGAATGTGAAAATGTCCTGCTTGAAAAAAATCACCATAAGGTCAATGGAAGGATAAAAGAACCTGAGTGAGAGGCGAGCGGTGGCAGACAGTAGCATCTGGAGACTCGCATGGGGCCGGTTACTATGGCAGTGAGTCTCTTAGGACATTAGGGAATATATACTCAGCAGGTTGCATCTTAGTCGAATTAGATGCCATACTTAATTTGATTCAAATGGAAAAAGGACTGTTAAAGATTTATAGTTTCATTAAAACATTTTATTAAGGATATGATATATGTAGCCTTCAAATGGAGTCAGAATTTTTGCGAGAAATTGTATATATTTATTAATTGCAATTTCAGATGATGCCCAAATTGCCTGTGTCTGTGTGAAACAGGGCAACAAACAAGTCTGTGGTAAATGTTAATGAATCATTTTGAAATTTATTGTCATTTTCTGTCCTGTATTTAAATAATGCTAATGCCTTATGTACACATGAACATATGGACAACAAATTTGTAAAGTTTCCTTTATGCAAAAAAAAAAGGAAAAAAAAAGAAGTTAAATACCATGCATAAATGATAGAATTAAAAAATCATGTAAAAGTAAACATAAAAAACATAAAAAATGTAGAAGAATTCCATATTTATATATTTTTTTTCCAGAAATGCATGACATTTTGTAATAATGAATTACTGAATAATGAATGCTCAAGGTTCCCACATAATGCATAATTTGTCTTGGTGATTCACGCCACACAGCACTCTAATGACTGATGAAAGATCGTCTCTACCTCATGACAAGGCGTTTTGTAATAAACAGATCACCCTAAATCCCAGTTTAATAATCACGTGGTGCAAGTAATTACTGATGGATGACAGCTATGGATTATAAGATGTAGCCTACAATAAACTGTCTGCAAATACAGTGCCAATGTGTTTGATATATGAAACCAAAAAAGGTGGGCATAGATTTTAGAGATGCGACGAGATGAGAAAGAAATTGAGGAGATTTTTGAGATTCATGCTCTTTTTACAGATTATTCAGTATATCCATGCGGAAGGCGGTTGATGGATGAGGGTTCTGTGTACACGTAGGACCAGGTTTAACCTCCCTCTCTGTCCTTCCTTTGATCCCCAAGTAATCACAGCCCTTCCTGCATCATGTTCTAGCAGCAGTTTACTTAATGAAAAAATGCTGTGATCTGTAAATGAAAAGGCTTTGGCTGGTCTCTAATCATTAATCCACACAGGTTAATATCACACATGCCTGGGAATCAATACGGTTCTTCCCAAGCAGAGGAAAATTGGACAAAACTTTTTATTCAGGATTTCTTTTTTTTTTTACTGAATATCTAGAATATAGTGATTCCCAGCCTTTTTTGAATATTACATAACCCCATAGTTCACTAGCAACACTCAGACCAAAAATGTGCTCCTTTTAATCTTGGTTTTGAACGGTGTATCTATTGTTTTATCATTTATCCTGATCAGATTTTCTTATATGTAAAACATTTATGCATTTTTTTAAAGTGTGGATCAGGTGTCCATATACTTGTCATCCCCACAAATAGGTATCTTTTTCTGCTTAAAAAGTGACTTAAAATGTTGATTAATTACCAAAAGTAATTGTTGTTGTTAAATAGAATTTGTATAATTTGCTTATTATATTTTATAAAATAATACTGTCACTACTACTACAACTACTACTACTACTACTAATAATAATAATAATTATTGTTAGTAGTAGTGTTAATATATGTATGATTAATAACAACAATGATGATTATAAAAATAAATATGACATAAAGGTAAGCTTTTATGGTCATCAGAATATTAAAATATTTTATTTTATATGAACAGATATATACAATAAATATATAAAAATATTATTAAGCAATAATAATTACTAACATGGCTAATTAATTAATTCTTATTTATTTATTATTAATTATATATCTGTTTATTAGTTTTATATTAAAGTCGTTATTTCTTTTTCATAGGTTTAATACCCCCTGGTGTACACATACCGCTGGTTGGGAATCAGTATCCTAAAACCCTGTATGATTGGAAAGCATGAGCCGTGAGTCATGCATGCCGCAGTATCATTTTTATTCAGTGTGAGAGAATCACTATAATGAGACATCTTTCATTCACTCCAGTAATACCTAAGGAAGTGGGCTGGAGAATATTTCAAGGATAAGCTATCTTCTCCTTTGATGTAACGTATAGAAGATAAATGCGCAAGTGGGCATGAAAGCAGATTTTTGATAGTCAAGTTAATAATGCAAAGAAGTCCCATATCTCATTTATATAAAGATCAATTGATTTCTGTCTGTGCGGCAAGAGTGATTTATTTCACCATTTCGATATGATTAGGGAGGAAAAGTTATTGTAAAATCAAGTCATTTGGGTTAGCGTACTGTGGAGATTCTTCACTTTTCATTTACATTCACATTACATTTCAGTTGAAAACGGCTTTTTCTAATAAGACCCAATCATTGTAAAAATCTCTGATTCAGCTCTTTTTTTTTTTTTTTTTTTTTTTTTTTAGCAGATCTGCTATTGTTATGATTCAGACTGTACATTTAGCCATGCTTCTTGAAGTTGAAGTTCATGTAAATATCCTAAATGCTCAGTAGATACCATAATCCGTTAATCCAAAGGTTCTTTCAGAAGGCTCTAGAGACTCTTTTTGATGATCAGTAATTATATTGTAGGTAGGATTGATTTTAATTACATATAGAAAAACTTTATTTGACAACTTGAATTAAATTTACTAATCATATAATTTATCACAGATAGCAAATTTAGTTTAGTCTCTCTGTGGTTATTGAAATTACTGGACAAATCCCAGTCCTGCAGTGCCAGTTTTCTGAACAAAACTACCTAAGCACAGAGAATCATCAAATGATTTTACCTTGGAAAGGGAATTATTATTCAAAAAAGCTTGTGGAGATAAACGCTGCTTTTTTAATAAGATTACACTGAGATTATGTTGACAAATCAATGCAATATGGTTGCTGTGTTTGAATGTTGTAAACTGGATCAATGGTTTTAATCATTTCTAATTTCAGAGTACTGATTCAACAGGGTAATAATTGCAAAAGTGAGGTATAATATTCAGAGCAATGATGAATGTGTGTTCGGCAAGGAAGGACGTGGAGTGGGAGTGGGGAAGAGAGACGGTGGGGAGCTTACAGTGGTATTGATTTGGGAGTATGTCCTCCATCTGTCACTGTAATGAATGTTAATGTGACACTACACGGCATACAGAAGCTTGGATTGGATACACCAGTAGTTTAAGAGTCAATGCTCTTTTTAACTTACCTTTACTAGGAACTAATCTTTTGCAGAACTCAATTTGCTGTTCATGTTACATCTACACAACCTTGCATCTTTTGTAATTAACAGCTGTCCAGACAAGTGAGACAAATTTGATGTTGTCTGTTTATGTAAATACACAGATTTAATTTATTATGGGTAATTGCGCACATCTGGTCTTTGCGAGTCTGTGATGTGGTTACAACTTCCAAATTTCCATCAAACTGCAATCAAACATGATTGAAACCAGTCACTGTGCTGTACCTGAATTTCTATACACAATTATTAGCATTATCATATGACTTCAGACTTCACAGAACAAACCAAATGGACCCTATTTACTTTCTTTATACATGTTCCTGGTCTAATTGCATCATAGGTGCATGTGAAATGTTTGATTTGTGATCTTTCATCAGAATATAATAACTTGCTCTGCCTCTGGAATTAAAAAATCGCTACTTCACCTTCACACAGAAGGCACTCTGGCAATTTTCCGGGACCAACGTGCAGTGTGAAAGGGGCTTTTATGGCAGTTGTGACCACAAAAAATATTGAAAAAATCGAAAAAACTAAATGGCCGTAAAAAAATAGTCACGCTTGTGTTGTTCACGGTCACAATCTACAAATCATTCACGATGCAGAAAAAGGGTGCACAGCAATGAAGGGGTGACACTCTAAATTATCAAGAGTGCAAAATAGACACACTCTGACCCCCCCCCCCCCCCCCCCCGATTCTATATATGAATTATTGTGACTGTAACACAAAGTATGTTTCTGCAAATGCATTAAATAAAATCAATAATTCGGCCAAAAATGCAGTCAAAACACAGACACCAAGGAAGGGGTTACACACTAAAACATCAAGAGTACAAAACAGACACACACACTCAAATACACACTCACTTACACACACTCACAGATGCATACACACAACACACTATTATACACACACAAATGAACTGGTGTGGCTGTAACAATATGGCAAAATTGAGCCAGAACATCAGATTTGAAATCAGATTTATTCATCTCTGATAAAGCATTCCTGATAAAGCATCCTTTTTTTTTTTTTTTTTTTTTACATTTTTGTTGAATTTTGATTTACAAAATGCCTTTGCTCTGTGTTCAGGTTTGACTGTAGTAAAAGTAATGCAAAAACTAGCATTTCAAACCAAAATTTCAAATCAAAATAAATCTAAACCTTTACAAAAAGTTTTGGGAATGTCTAAATATATATCCAGATCCACAGCTTGATAAAAATAAGTCTTTTTGCCTGAAAATCACTAGAGAGTCGATAAGCCTTTTATAGAGAGTTATAGGAATCTAGTGGCTAAACCATGGAATTACAGATGTTTTTCTTTTTTTACTCTGACCAGATTAACTTACATCGGGACAAAAATATATTACATTGATTTTACTGAAAATGAAAAAGTTACATTTTGGGTGTTCGGTCAGTTTTGACCGCAAACAACACAAGTGTGAGCCCCAAATGAACAATACCAGAGGGTTAAGGAGATTTCAAACTTTCTGATGTGGTGAACACCCTAAAATGATCCCTCCATGATAAAAAATATACTTATGTATAAAATATAATTTGGAAAAATATTTAGTTTCTATTGATGTTTTTTTCATTGCTACTTTAAATGTGAGCTCAAAATAATTGTGATTAATCTCTGATAGATTAACCAGCTTTTAGAAGGCAAAAAAAAAAAAAAATCTAATTAGGTTATTTTTTGTATTTTATTTTACTTTACTTTTCTCTGAACCCTCAACTGAGCTTGAAACTACTTCTTTTTTGGCCAAATGGTAATTAGAATAAAACTTCTTTAAAGTGACTTCTTTAAAGAATAACTTTAAAATGATCCAACCATCTAATTTCCATATTTCACATGAAAATTAGAGTCTGACTAATGGGCAAATACAACAGTTGCATAAGAGATCTTGCTTAATAAAAGCAATAATTATAAAAACTGTCAAAGTGGAAAAAATGTAGGCCTTTTGACCTGGGTTTGGATTAGAAGTATAATCACAAGTGGATGTCAAATCTAAGATCTTAAAAGGCAGGGTAGCATCTGGTGAGAGAGCTGCTTTCATTAGCAGAAAATCCTCTGGCTCTAGTGAGGAGAGCAGCTCTAGATTACATCCACAGGTTTCCTTGTGCTACTCAAGACCTTTTTAAATCCCGCTATCATACAGGTCAGGGATCAGCAATATCCTGGGACTGGGGTAATGGGGGAAGTGGGGCAATCCAGGGAAAAGCAATCAAGCCCAGATAAAAGGAAAGGGGACGTCAATGAAGGAGCAGGTGCATGGGGTGTTTTTTTACTCAAAGCTGTTGTTAAAGAAATCTAACCCCCATCACCTCAGCCGTGATTGCCTGCAAAGATGCGACTGTACACATCAAGCTGCAATTTTGGTGTTTTGATGTGGGAAGATGATAAGGCCGGTTTCCATCTGGCAAAGGCTTGATGTTCGGTTTTACAGTGGAAAATGTGGCACTTACATTTAAGTGCTGAATAGAAAATGCTTTCAAGCAAATGAAAATGACTTTGCAAAGCAAATGAATCTACATTTACAATGCTACAAATAGTTTCTGTAATTGCTAGGCTTTGATTTATTCTGATGACTCGGGACCAATTAAAATTTTTGTCCCATTTCAGAGGTCTTCGCTTACATTTATATATATTTAGACATGTCCCAAATTGGGTAACAGGTTTGCAAACCTCATATAAAATGAATGGAAAATAAAACACCTCATGTAAAATTTAGTTTGACCTCCTGAAGTTGACTTTAGGAGTCATTTTCTGAAGTTTAAGCACTTCCTTTACGCTATTTGTCGAAAAAGAGTTTCAGGCCCTATTTTGCAGTCTATTTGCACAAAAATGCCATTTAATGTTATTATGCACAGTCCTATTAATAATGTTAAAAGCAAATTAATTCACATCAGTCTATAATTTCTTCCTCAGTGCACCAGATTTGTTTGCTGTTAAGCTCCGTGAGGCACATTCTATGATGAATGTTTGTAATAAGAATTTATGTCTGTGTGGGTCGGTTGAGTCAGGCGGTCTAATCTCACAGAGTGTAGAGGATACACGTGGAACAGGCAGGGCAAGATGTTTCGTGTAGGCTTCAGGTCCCTATAGGCTCGGAGCACATGATTCCTTATGCTGCTCTCACCTGCTGAGAACAGCAAACCTGGCAAACACTCGACACACAACTGTGCCTCCCTTTCTCTCTTTCTTATTCTCTGCCTGCATCCTCTCTTGTGGGAAATGGGACCTTCCAGTCAGCAGAATATTCATCAGATAAATCTGCGAAAACACAACACGCTATTTATATAAATGCATGCGCATTGTAGTACTCGAGACACAGAAATAAAAATTCACAAATGCAGACTGCCCATTGTCCTTTTCAATTTTTGAGTGACTGAAACTAATAAAAGTTTTCAACAGTTCTCAACAGCAGAATTAACTAGATTTTTTTTTCATTTTACAGAGAAAATGTGAGTCCTGCTTGCGCATACAAAACTCGCCACTGTAGTTTTCTGGGTGTTGCAAGGTGTTAAAAAAATGACCCTAGTTCCTGACCCTAAGCTTGCTGTCTAGCTCGTCTTGCAGAAGTAAAGCAGTAACGACTGCCTCGGTTTTTTTTCTGTGCGTGTGGATGTGTAGGTCCCACCGTCAGGGCCGTGCGTCACAGGCCGTGATGTGGGTAGAGTGTAAGGTGCTGGAGGCCGGCTGTGGAGGCAGAAGGAGGTCCCTGCGATCAACGGTCATGAGACTCCCCTGCTCCTTTTGGTTCCTGCTGCTGTTAGGCGCTGGAGGTCTTCTTCTGCTGCACTTACAGGACCTCACAGAGACACTCCTACAACAAAACCAAGGTCAGTCTAACATGTGACTCACTTTTGAAGACAGTGTTCACACAGTTAAAATGATTGTCAAAATATGTTTCGTGTTTATCTAAATTAAAATATTTATTGTGATTAATTGGAGGAATCTCATAACACTTGTGGAAAAGACATTTATCCAACATAACCAAAACATAATAGACACGTGACAAATAATACTGATAATTAAACAAAAAATACTACATGTAGAAATCTTTTAAAAATCAGAATATTAAATCATCTGCTTGAAGCTAAAAATAAATATGGATTAATAAGTTATCCTTTATATAAGGTATGGTGAAATCCCAGTGTACACCACAGTTGTCCTCTGCAAGAGCTAATGCTGTGTTTGATTACTGCCATTTTTCAGTTTATTTGAAGTGCTAGCATGCGGTGAAGTGGGCTTTAAAACTCTCTGTGTCTTCCCTGCAGAGCCATCAAAAGCTGCTAATATTGTCTGTTTCCATCTAGCGACAGAGGACAATTGTTAGCTGAGCGCGGGAAGCTCATGAGAATGATATTATACTGATTGCAAGAGACGCGGGGGAGATATTGCGACGTTGTCTTTCGGAAATGTGGGTCAATGAAAAACTCTACAGAAGGTCTTAAAGGAAATTTGCCTGTCAACCTCACTGCTGTTTTGTTGATGCAGTATTTAACCTTTTCTTTTTAAATCAAATTGATTTGCTGGGAAACGATTTTAAAAAGCGTTTATGACGACGCATGCATTCTTTTTATTGTAGTAACTCCCACAGGGACACAGTCAAGTTCAGTTTTAATAGAAAAAAATCATTTTAATACATATAAAACAGTGTTTTACTGTAAACTGTTCATGAGTTGTCATTCTTGACATAGCATTCCCTACATATCCTCAGTAATTGAACATTTACATGAGCCTCGAGCTTGACAAGACACAAACAATTTACATAGAACTTCCCTAAATGCATTACATTTGAGACGTTTGTTGCCAAAAAAGTAGAGCACTTTAGCGCATTAGAATCTAATTAGGGAATGACTAACCTGAGATGATTGAATCTTACGTTACTATTGACTGAGGGATTGTGTTAGCAGTCATTGGTGGGGAAGCTAAATAACAGTTCAATAGTGCCCTGGAAAGGGAGTCTATTCAGTTTCATCTCTCCTGCGCTGATTGATCTGTCTCTCCATACCCTCTGATCCGACCCGCCCAGTCAATGACAGCTGTCTCTGTGGACCCTGAATCATTGGCAGCAAAACTACGGTTCAAACTAAGTTTTGGCACAGAGCTATTTCATCTGTTGAGGGCTTGTGGGCTTTTTCCATTTTAGAAGAGAAGATTTTTTTTTATATATTTCTGCTAAACTTAGCTATATTTGTTAAAAATTATATTGGGGTCAGGCAGATACTATAATATAAAATACAAAAAGATGTTTTTAATGAACTCTTTTCCCGCCAAACACTGATTTTTCTGGGTTTCCTCATGCTCACTGTTATACGCTATAGGGAATGCTATTAAGCATCTCCTGAATGAGTCCCGATCAAAAACACAGACGAGGAAGACGCAGAAATGAGCGATCTGATTTGTAATCAGATGCATATGAAAAATAATGTGATCATCAACAATATACAGCATGTAAATGAAAACTGCCTAATGTTACCGAGTGAAATGGCGATCCAGGAAGTGGCAATGGAGTGTGCAAGCTTTGGGGGTGCTGATGGAAGCGATCTACTGCAATGCTTTGATCATTGTACTGAATATGATACTGAATTATATTTGATAAAAATGCGATTTTCTCATCTTTTTTTTGCTCAAAATGTTGCTTTTTTGATGAAACTTACCTACATTCAAGTGTTGATAAAAGAAAAAGAATGCTTGAAGATAGAATAAAACTTTAGGCTCTGTTCTTTATTTTGATGTATTGCGTGTTCAGATATGCATACAACGAAATATTCTGGGGGTCATGAAATTTAGGTGAAAATGATCAAAAATGCTAGCAGTGACTTGATCAAAAATGACATTTATGATGTGATTATGATTTATGACAAAAGATTTCTATTTCAAACAAATGCTGTTCTTTCGTACTTTCTATTCATCAGAGAGTCCTGAAAAATACTTAGAAATACTCACTTATTCACTTTCATTTGCCATTGCGCTAAAGAAATAAATTAATAAAATATTATCTACAATTCTAAAATTGAGATATATTTGTGTACTTATTTGTTTTTCCCCAGAAAGTCATATTGCATTTTCTTTTTCCTTCTGTTCAAATGCATTTTGTAATTTTCAGCAGACCCCCTAGTAGCCCTCATGCAGTCTGTCCTCAGTGTAATCTAATTTTAACTTCAGTTTTGCAGAACTACAGTTTTAATGATTGGCTCTTTGTAAACATGACTTGGTCTTCTGACAGATTTATAAAATCGAAGGGGTTAAGTTTTGGTGGGCATTAGCATGACCCCATTAGTCCCCTCTGCTACTGTAGAAACTGTTTAAATACACTATGTAGACACAAAAATCATATTTTGACATTCACAGCCATTAAAAAGAAGCAGTGGATGGACTGTCTATGACTCTATTAACTTTCATATGACTCTCCAGTCATACTGTATAATACTAGCATTTATTTTAGAGCAGTTACAGTCAGTGGTTATTATACACTCGCCAGTACAATGATCAATTGTTTTCATTCAAAGACATCAGCAGCGATGCATTACACAACACTTTCAGCAATGAGACGGTTGGTGAAAAAACTAGTGGAGGATTTTGAGTGTTGGAATATGGGCCAACAGAAATCGAAAGAAATGTGACAGGCCCTGGAGAGGGCATATCTCTGTTCATTAAGACTGACTTCTTGTGCATGAAAGAGAATGAATCACAATTCGGTCTTAATTATCCAATTAAAGCTGTGGCTCTTTTAACACTTGTTTAATTTGATGTCTTGCTAAAATGTACAGCTCTTGCATTGTTTCCTTAGACTTTGTTGATGTGTTTAACGAGACGTAGAGTAATTAAAATGCACCAGGTGTATTCTTACATAGGGTTTTATGCAGAGAGGAAGCAAACGGACATTTCCTAAACCCAGACATTTAATGCTGTGAACCTTTTAGCCGTCTTCACAATTATCAGGTCAGTGATGGACACTCCATTATGAGGTAATTACAACAGAGTTACAGCGATACTGTTACAAACTGCCTGAGCAAGGGTTCTCAGCTACCAAAAAAGGATGTGATCAGTCACAGGCCAATCAATTGTATTGCTTTCAGACGGTCTATTGCAGTCAATGGGATTATAAAGAACTACATCATAGCACATGCATTTCCGACCGTTCCCCCCGCCTAATTTGATTGCCGTTGAGCTCACTTTGCACACCACTTAAACAAGATCAATACTCGTTTACAGCCCTGCTAGATTTACAAGGCAATTTGGAGCAATTATTCAAGTCAATTTTAACCCCACCTCTGCAGAACATTAACAAACTCCACTTCCCATTTAGGGTATCATTATTGTCAATAATTTGATCAGTGCTTAACCTTTGACCCATAAGCACCAGCCTGAAGAGTGAATAAGTGAATAAATAGTGAATAGTGAATACCTAATATGTTAGTTAGACACATACAAGAACATTGCATTATGTATTGCATACCATTTTCTATAAATATTTCCATAATATAAAGACTGAATACTTCTATTCAGCGAGGATGCACTAAATTGATAAAAGCGACAGTGAAGACATTTGTATGATGCATTTAAAATCTATTTAAAATAAATGCTGTTCTTTTGAACTTTATATTCATCAATGATGAAAAAAATACTTTTTGTTTTTGATAATACTTGCTTACATTTAGAAATACTTTTATTCAGCAAGGAATCAAGAACTGATCAAAACTGACTGTAAAGACTTTTTTTTTTGCTATCACAGAAATAAATTATAGCCCTATTGGAAAATATATTCAAATAGAAAAAAGTCATTTTAAATTGTAATTATTTTTCATAATATTACTGCTTTACTATATTTTTGATCCAATAAGTGCAGCATTAGTGTGCATAAGAGAGTGCACACCACTATATAAATAAAGATTATTTATTTATGATTTATTTAATTATTTTATCTATATTAAAAGATTATGTTCATAAATATTCAAATTAATTATTTATAGAAAATGGCATTAACAGTGTGTTGTTTGACTTGCCTCATGTAGTTCCAAACCTTTGAATTTCTTTATACAAAAGGAAATATAATGTTGTCTTCAAGTCCTTTAACTTATGAGTTTAGAAACAATTATGACATGATGTGAAGTTCTTGATACTTGCTAAACCAACTAAATGAGTTTCACTTAGTTTCTTTCATGGTTCTTTAATTGATACGCCTCAGCTCAGGAGGTCAGGATTGTAAGAAATGTTTCTCACTGGAAAATCACATGACATTCCTTTCATAAATGCACTCATTCCAATGTGACTTGGCAGTATCTGAGGAAATATAAACTTTTGTTTAAAGCTATACATGTTTGAAACAACATGAAGGTTCGTAAATGATGACAGAATTTTCATTTTTGGTTGAACTATCCCTTTCAGCCAAACTGTGAGACATACAGTATCATGTGACTTGATAGCATTTTCCTCCTTTCTACTTCAGATGTGTGAGGCTGTAGATTACATTCCTTCCCCAAGGTTCAAATCTCAGAGAGGTGAGAGGTGTGTGAAAATCTCCAGCATCCCGGATCAACACACAAACATGTCTCTGCATGGGAAGGTCTCACCGGATCGTCTTGGTTTAATTAGAGTTCACGCAGAGTGGACTACTCCACAGTCAGGTTTCAGAGGAGTCTGCGGCCTGAGAATATGAATACATACTTGCATTAGGCTCCTCCGGTGCTTTGAAGCAACTGTTTCTCAGATCTACCCATGGCTCACATCCTCACAATTCTGATAACATTACGTAATTATATCTAGATAAACCTGATTATGAGATTCCAAATCCAATAATTTGTATATATTTTTTAAAATAATTCAGTCAGTGTAAGAGAGTGGTGATTGTGAAAGATAACTTTATTAGGAGCTGTAACTTAATTTATTTTTAAAGGGTTACTCCACCCCAAAATGAAAATTTTGTCATTAATCACTTACCCCCATGTCGTTCCAAACCCATAAAAGCTTCATTCGTGATCATTTTGGATGAAAAACGGGAGGCTTGTGACTGTCCCATTGACTGCCAAGTAAATTACACTCTCAAGGCACAGAAAAGTATGAAAGACATCATCAAAATAGTCCATCTGCCTTCAGTGGTTCAATCCGAATGTTATGAAGCGATGAGAATACTTTTTGTAAACAAAGAAAATAAAAATTACAACTTTATCCAACAATTCGTCTCCTATATATATATATATATATATATATATATATATATATATATATATATATATATATATATACATATATATATATATATATATATATATATATTATATAATTTTGAATATTTAAAAAAATGTATTTTGATATAATATTAAATGATACACGCACAACTTAAAACTAGTACATTTTCTCAGTTCCCTCGGACCCTTTGGGTACAAACGTACCTTTTGAAAAGGTATTGCCCCAGTGACAGCTTTTGTACCTTTTTTTCTGAGAGTGTGGGTCTTTGAGGGCCAAACTAGCTGCATTTGTCTCCAAACAGGTTTTTTTTTTTTTCACTTCACAAACTGCAAACAATGCCTTCTTTGTCTCCAGAGGTGAAGCACTTTTTTCAAGGAGATCTCAAATTTGTACTTGGCTTGTGTTTATTTATTTCTCAACAAAATATCTGCAATCTCAAATCGGTATGAAACCAGTTCAATGCACCTCTCCTACATACAGCCACTGCCTCTTACGTGTCCTTTTAACCTCAAGAAAAGACTCATTGGTGAAGAAATGAGGAAAAGCACAAACCATGGAAAAGGAAGCAAAGAAAGACTGTTAATGGTTTTGCGAAGCGTTCTGTCAAACCCACTCAAAGCAGTGGGCATGGAGGTCGTCACATTTAAAAGATGTTTTTCTGTGTCGAATATACGCAGCTATTTAACATTCTGTCATACTGCTCGGTAAGTTCGTTTAGGCTTATGGCACGAAGGTCAATTAGTATCGCATTCACTGTGCAATTACGGTTCTTACAGGTTGGTAATTTTTAAAAGTGCACATACTGTGGCTCTTGTCCATTTAACTACGTGACACCTATAACAATGTATGATGGGAGTGATATTATGTTCATATAGCACTGAATTAATGGATATGAATTACCAGACAGCTTTGATTAAGGCCATGCGCTTTTAACCAGCCTCATTCTTCACCTTGCTTCATGCATAAATTGCAGTGTTAAATCAAATGGGTTCGATACTCTACTTCACACGGCAAAAAAAAAAATGCAATTTCAATCTCTTTATTTATAGAAATCCTGATATTCGACCCCCTCCCGTGGCCCAGTGAGGGTGCTGTGCTGTGTAGGTGCAGCGGTTTGTGGCCGGGGTATTTATAGATGAAAGATGACAGAGAGACTCTCGCACTTTCTATCGGCCAGGCATGACTTGTGGTATCTGAACACAAGGCTATTGCTTTCCTTTGAGAGGGGGCAAAACTTTCTCGGCCACTCGTATTTGATCCCTGTTCAAACGCACAGTAGCTGCTCCTCCTTGCACCCGATGTAGAGTCCTGTGAAAGCAGAGAGTCTTGACACAATTAGGCCACTGGCTGCTGTCCATACAGCAGGTGTTTCCTTAATTAAGATGAGAAATGAGGGAGTACACAGCATACATACGTCATTATCCAGCTTATGACTTACTTTATCTCCATTTAAAATACCCAGATTTTAGATATATTTTGTTATATTTTTAGCCATAATGAATCATTTTAGCCACAAATTATTACATTACACTATGCATAAGCTTGTGTGTATATAATGCGTGTATTTATATATATATATATATATATATGAATATATATATATGAATATATGTATATATATATGTGTGTGTGTGTATATATATACATATACATATATATATGTATATGGTATATATGTATGTGTGTGTGTGTGTATATATATATATATATATATATATATATATATATATGTGTGTGTGTGTGTGTGTGTATGTATGTATATGTATATGTATATATATGTATATGTATATATAAAATATTTGTGTGTGTGTAATAATATTGATCAAAAGTGACAGTATAAATTATGTTGTTACAAAAAATTTATACTGTTAATTCTTGGAAATAAATCGTGGCCTTCACAAAAAATATTAAGCAGCACAGCTGTTTTCATTGATAATAATTTAATCATATTTTCTTTGATGATAATTTTATTTTCTTATTTTTTTGGAGCAGCAAATCAGCATATTAGAATGATTTCTGCAGATCATGTACTGGAGTAATAATAGAGATGAAATTGTAACAATATTTCACAATGTTATTGTTTCTACTGCATTTTTTAATCAATTAAATGATTAGACAGTCACTTCGTTCCTGAAGGAATCAGTGTTTCTGAACAAACTTATTGTGTGAATGATTCCTTTACTTGTAAGAACAATCACTTGTTTCTTTTCTGATTGAATAATCATTTTTAAATGAATCGGTTGAGTGAATGATTCATTTACTCACCAATAAAGACTTGTCGCCAACTATTGGTGTAACAAAGTAACCGCAGAAGTTTTTTTTTTTAATTAAATGAATTACTACTATTGCAATATAAAAATGACTTTCTATGAGTTTCTATGAGACTCACCAAATAAGAATATAAATGCTTGTGGGTATTTATCACTTTTAAGACATTTGTTTTGATAGAAATGACAGTCTCTGGCAGTGTAATTTTGAGCTTAGTGCTTCTTCATTATGATTTTGCCTAAATTATCTCACGGCTATCCTCCAAGGCCTGAAATACGCTGATGCTGTAGAAATGCATCTCAGGCATGTGGACGAAGCATTTATTCATGGTAGGAGAAGCTTCAGGCTTCTATATTAGAGACTAGCTGCATTGCATGTAAATATCAGTGTCACATAATGAACAAAACACCTGTGTTGACAGTATCTCCTCCCGCAATAACTTTCCCATAAGCTTTACCGGACACAATAACAATCTCTGCAAGGCTTTGATTAAATCAAACCTCCAGGCCATATGTGAAGTGATAGGGTTGACTAGCATAAGCTGATTATGTGTTCATCTGAAATGCAGCATCAAAACAACAGGTTATTTCAAATGATGCCAAAATTAACACAAAGACATTATCCAGAATGAACGAGCTACATATTTTAAAGGAATCGCTCATCCAAAAAATACAAATTCTGTTATCATTTATTCACACTTATGTCGTTCCAAACCTGTATGACTTTCTTCTTCAGTAGAACACACAAGGAGGAATTTGCCAATTTACCAATAACAGCAAACAAAGCTTTCAAGCTTCAAACAGAATGCAAATGCACCATAAAAGTAGTCCATATGAATCATACAGTACATATGCGTGAGAAACGGACTTATGTTTGTGTGAATAATCACACATAAGACTTTTTCTCACACTACACAAATCCTTCAATAAGGGAACGAGTATGGTTCAGCGGGTTAACGGGGTCAGGTAGATCATAATGGACAGGAGGAAGGCGCTCAGCTGTAAGTCTTTTATCTGATCTGTCTTGGGGATTCTGCATCATCAGAACAGGAAGCATCGCTCAACACGTAGTTCAGGCAGAGTTCAGGGGCATGGACGTTTTTCTCCCAGAGATGGCCTCTATGTGAACTTTAAATTGGCTCTTTGATCTTTGAAGGCAGCTGAACTCGGTACTAGCAAAGGATCAAACATGTATTAATTTTGTTGAACAGATGTTTCAAGTTTTCTATACGTTTATAGACATTTTATGAACAGGCTGTGATATACAGTTTTTATTTTATTTTTATTTTTTGCCAAAGTTGTGCCAAAATTTGCATTTCAGTACAAAAACCTGTACCTTATTGACTGATCCCACAAACCAGTTTGAACATTTTTAACCGTTTTTAAATTAAGTAATTGTTGCTTTTCTCAGAGCAAATACACCAAATTATTAACTCTCTGTTGTCATTTTAGATGAAAAAAAAGTTTTACATTTTTAGAAATATTAAATTTATCGGAGCACTTGCTATGTGAACAAAAAAACTTAAATACTACATTAATTGAAAAATAGTAGCCTATAATGTGTTTTAAAAAAATATATATATTTAAAAAATATTTTATATAGAAATAATTGGCCCTTAATTTAGATATGAATACTGTTTAGTAACACGAATGCCCTCAAAATAACAAATGATAAAGAAAAAACATTATTGAAATAAAAATAAAATTATTATAGGATTAAGATTTCTGAACAACATGAGTGTGACTCTTAAATGAACAATACCAGAGGGTTAATATTAATATTAATGTCAAGATTAATATTGATATCATTAATAACAAGTATTGCTATTCTTGTTGTTACTATTATTGTTATTTATGGGTATGTTTTCACAGAAAAGGAGGGTAATGGTACTTTAGTGAATCTGTGCTAAAACAATGCACAGCATGTGCAATAATGTGCGAAATTGGTAAATTTCCCCTGGAAGTGCCGTCAGTGTATGATCTTTGGTTTTATGTCACTGACAACTCTTTGAAAATTCAACATGTATTCTAAATGTGTGAAATCCTGTCATATTGTCCGCTACCGTTAATTAATTTGTTGCATGCACACTCGCTTAAGACTCAGCAGCCAGAAATAAATGTCAGCTAAATGTCACATTTTAAATTACTGTGGATAAATGGATCCAGCAGAAGAGTGTTGCAGTCAATGATTTCACTAATTAAATTGAAGAAGAAAAAAGACATGGATGCTCTCATTTGATGGTAAACACGTGACCACTACATATTTTTTTCCAGCCACATCATTATTGAGGCTTCTGACTCCCTAAAGACCTTAATCTTTCAAATAAGACAGTAAACTTTCAAATAGTCGTGACAATTTGGTGTTATTTCTCACTAACTAATGGTCGTTACTCTAATTAGATGAAAGCAGCATCCCTACGCATCACTTGTCTTGTCTCACTAAATGAAGGGAAATTATTTTAAGAAGAAAGCAAAGGACTCTGTCATATCTTCCTGAAATATTTTTGAAGATACCACTAAATGGCTGTCTTTTCCACTTTAAACTCTTAAAATAGCTCTGAAAGGTCATGATTTTTTTTTATTTATGCCTGATTCATTGGAGCTGTAAAGCAATGGCCTGGACTGAATTTCATTGTTAGCCCAGATAGAATTTCATTTCAGCGACAGTACAAAGACTCATAAATGTAATATATCTCAACCTTTTAATCTGTAATCATGGCATTTTATAGATATGCATTACAGTAAAAAGATTCATAAAGCAGTCAACCCTCTTTGTCTCCTTAACTGCATTAGAACATAAAGTCACATTTCACACTTTTGCCAATATCTCTTTTTTATTTAAAGAAAATAACCCCTTATGCTGTACTTTTGCACTGCAAATAGAATTTTAATAATTAGTATATTGATTTAGGTTTTAGAAAAATGTCTAATTATCCTTAAAACAACAAATTTGGGGGGTGAATAAAGGAATCCATGCGTTTTTGTAAGATAAATAACCATATTTCAAACATGGTAAACACTTTTTTCTCACTTCCACTGACTTTCATACGCGGAAACCATCCAGGCGGCAATCCTGAAAAAAATGTATCACAGTCTCCTCAAAAACATTAAGCAGCACAACTATTTTCAACATTTATAATAGTAAGAAATGTTTCTTGAACAGCAAATCAGCATTAGAATGATTTCTGAAAGATCATGTGAAACTGAAGACTGGAATAATGATGCTGAAAATTCAGCTTTGCATCACAGAAATAAATTGCATTTTAATATATTAAAGACAAGATTTCACAATATTACAGTTTTACTGTATTTTTGTTAAAAGAAATGCAGCCTTGATGAGCACGATAGACTTATTTCAAAATTACACAATCTCGTTTTAAATTATATGTAAAATAAATAAATAAGGTTTATGCTTAAAAGAAGAAATTTTGCCATTGGGATAACTTAAAGATAAATTCTTACCCTGTATATTTTTAATCTTAAAAAGTTTTGTGACCCTGAACCAAAAAAAAAACAGTCATAAGTAGCACAGGTAATTTTGTAGTAATAGTCAACAATACATAGTATCAGAGTCAAAATTATAGATTTTTCTTTTATGCCAAAAATCATTAGGATATTAAGTAAAGATCATGTTCCATGAAGATATATTGTAAATTCCCTACCGTAAATATATCAAAACATCATTTTTGATTAGTAATGTGCATTGCTAAAAACTTCATTTGGACAATTTTAAAGGCAATTTTCTCAATATTTAGATTTTTATTTTTTTGCCCCCTCAGATTCCAGATTGTGAAATACTTGTATCTCAGCCAAATATTGTCATATCCTAACAAACCATACATCAATTTCAGATGATGTACAAATCTCAATTTAAAAAAATTGACTGGTTTTGTGGTCATGGGTCACATTTATGATTAAATATTTAGACTTAAAAGAAGACATTTTGACAATGTCATAAGAAAAATACTTGCAAATGAATATATCTTGTGCAGATTTGCTTCTCAAGTAAATATATCTTGTTTTAAGGTTGTTTAGTTTTGGTCCAGTTAGTTTTTACATGAAACAGGTCAAAAATACAGATTTTTTTATACAGTGGGAAAGGAATAATGCTTCTTTATATTAAACAGAGGCTGCTGTGTTGCAGGTGTTCAGTTTCCTACAGTTTCTGTACGTATGTGTGATCATTTTATCTCTGTCTGTCCATGTGCATTGGTGCATATATTTGTGTTTGTCCATGCGCAAGTGCATTTGTGTTTGTCTCCGCGTGTCTGAGTCTATCCCCCTGTGTTCAGAGCTGCACAGTCCATCTCCCTACGAGAAGTTTGTGCACTGAAGCTGTTTACAGATTCCTAGCAGACGGTGGTGTGATGTACAGCAATGAGGCGTCGCCGGGTAAAATTGATAAATGGATATGGGTGGGTGACCATAATGGCAACAGTAAGAAATTGGATACTTGGCATTTCCAGATTTAATTTACTGTAGGCCCAGTGTTAGAGTGGTGTGCCACAACCCACTTTCTCGTGACAAGCACTTAATTATTTTCACCCATCCAAGTGTGGACCCTGTTTCAGCCGTGGCTAGGAAAACAGCTGCCCCACAATGGAGCTGGAGATTGCTGGGATAGATGAATATCACTGCTTTATTCAGACAACGAGAGAGGTGAAAATTAATCATGCTTCTGATGATGTAACTGCCAAAATCGTTAAAGAACAAGAAGCATGATTTTAAAAACTTTCCGTCTGTCTAAATTACATATATTTTATTTTTAAATTTAGATTTTTTTTTTTTTTGTTCTTTCAAAGATTACTGCAAGATGTCTCAGACTCAGGATTTCATAATATTGAATATGTAATAATGTGATGTAACAATCAAATTGTTCTCTGCTTGCGTTGTGACTATTTTATGCATGATTCGTCCTTTCGGTCCCCTTGAGTCCAGCAGGACGTGTTCAGCCTTCTTCCATTCTCTTTTCTCTCTATCCCCTTACTGGGAATTCATTGTCGTTCATTCCCTCAGGATTTCTAATCCTTGTGTGGGCAGCATGTGCTCTGAATTTCAGCTGAGATCTGCTCAAGGCCTCGGGTTACAGAGGCGACAGTCAGAGGTCAAGCCATTTCTGAAATCGGTGGCATCCCCATTTCATTTCCAATCAGAGTGACCAGTGCGTCAGTTCAACAAAAGTCAGGTTCAGAGGACTTCATCCTGTCTTATATATAGATACCACATGACAACTTCAAATAACGGCCAGTAGTCAACTGTAGCCTGAAGTGTTTGAATGGGTGCCGTCAGAATGAGAGTCCAAACAGCTGATAAAAACATCACAATAATCCACAAGTAATCCACATGACGCTAGTAATCCATCAAGACATTTTCAACTTTAAACTGTCACTTCTGACCAATAACACCAATAACTCCAGTGTAAAAGTCCATCTCCTCTTCATCAAAATCCATCAACATATTTGTTTAGAACTGTTCTGGACCGTTTTCACTTTGTAAACAGTGCTTGATATGTGCATATTTCTCTCCCGATTAAGACAAGATGACTTTTTCAAGCAATATTGTTGATAGACGACTTGTATTTTTGCTGGAAGCAACCGTTTGAAGTTAAAAACAAACATTTACATCTTGGCTGGCCTGAGGGTAAGCACATTTTCAGCAAATTTTCATTTTTGGGTGAACTATTCCTTTTAAAAATGCCTTACGAACACTTCTAATGATACAGATAATAATAATCTGTCATAACTCAGCAGATAATGGATGTGATTTAAAAAAAAAGAAAGAAGTCTCTTAAGTTAGTGTTAAATAATACAATAGTTTTAAACTTGGGTGACTTTTGAAAACTTGAATAAATGTGAATATAAATTTGTACGCAACAGTGTACCTTCTATTTTGCAAAAAATTATTCGCCCCCATCTGAATTTGTGCATTTTGACATCATATGAGGTCAGGTATCTTTTTTTTGGTTTGTTTCATGTTGAATGTGTTAGTATATTGATACAATCTAGTCATAAAATGGCCAGAAAATGTTGGTGCTTCTTTCATTGCTTTTCAGTTTTCAAAAAGGTCTCAATTATGCAAAAGGTGTGAATGGGGCACTGGGTGTTATATAACTTTCTTTAATAAATTAATGAAGAATGTGTCATGATGCATCACTTTTATGTATTTATAGGCTTTGTGTGAAGATCTGCCAACATTCAATGTGAAAACAGGCAAAAGGAACAAAAAATCAGATGGATGAAAACTCAATATTATTATTTTGACATCTTTTGGGTGATGATCTTCATGTTGTTCAGATATTTACTGTCATAGCCTATATTGCACAACATCCAGTGTAACATGTATTAAACTATGTGTATGTGTGAAGTAAAATTATGTACAGTAGCCTATAGACTTCTAGGATCTAAAAATAGGATCTATTAACGATCAGTTAAGTCTGTGATTTAAATCTGTTCTGTCAGTTAAATATGCTATTTACAGCTTGAACACACCCTGACATTGACATTACTGAATTCCCCTAAACTCTAAAAATGAGGTTAATTTAATCATTAAAAATGGGCTGCTCATCCTTAAAATACTCTGGTTTAACACATAAATCATTTTTACTAATATCATAAACTCACACTCCAAGCCGAAGGCCGAATACACACACATGCACATGTAAAGCGGGGGTGTTTTATGAGACGGTGTCATAGGACTGATGTCTGATTTATGAAGAGTGTCTCTGCGAGGACAACGGTAGGCAGATCATTAGTGTTGGGTTACAACTTCATCTCTCTCACTTTTCTACAATACTGATGATGTTTGACAACTCTTCTGTTTGAAATATTTAATATTCATCTGAAGATGCAGATTATTCCCAATTATTATGGCTTTCTGGCTATGATTTCTTAGATCACTTTGTGTTTTTTTATTTTTTTATTTTTTTTACATAAATAATGGGGAGATCTTTAATAACAGAAATAAATCCTGCAGGTGCACATTTTGATGTTTAGGAAGGATGTTTAGGCAGACATTTTCCATATTTCCAGTTAGTACATATCATGAGGGCTTCGAAATGATAAAGATACATAAAGTTTTGCCTAAAACCAAATTATATATGACCGGTCAGCAGTTGGTAGCAGTGTTGTCAGCAAAGTTCTGCTTAAATGCACAGATTGAATTGCGCCCCGCTGAATAGGTTTGTCACAGCCGAACTAAAGGCTTCATTTACTGCATAAAGATTTCACTCTATTGCATCTCTTTTCCAGTGACTTTTAATTTTTAATTTTTTTTTTGTGCCATAATCTAATACCCCATTTGGATCAATCTTGCAAGGTCTTAATTAACTGTAAAAACCATAAATGAATAAGAACCCAAGTTGGATTGACCTGGCACTGAACCGGTTTTAGATGCTGAATCAGTCTTCTATTGAAAAACTTGCAAATGTAAAACTATTATATTAGGTCTGTCGGCTGATTATGCTGATTAGTTAATCAAATTAATTGCATATGTTAATATTTGCTGATTAAAAAACCCCAGATGATGATATTTTAAGACAATACATTATGTAATAAATGAGTAAAGCATTGAAAAAAGATACAAATGATCAATATTGTTTGATTTATTAACATATTGTCCTGCAGTCCACAGCAATACATTTTGCTGTGTATGATTTTAATGCTTATTTTTATTTTTAAACGATCCTAAATTAACATGTGAAATATAAAAAATTGATATTTCTTCACTCGTTGATGCTTTTTTTTTGCAGCATTAAGGTAGTATTCAGAGGACAGTAACAGATGCTATTGTTTGTTTTTCAGACAAGTGTGCTTGACAGGAGATTTTTCAGGTCTACATTATTTTGGTTTTATGTTTTGGGAAAACAAGAACTTTGGACCCTTGATATTCAGCTCGCTGTGATTCACAGCAGACATCCTCGGCAGACCTTGCTACACAATAATCCTTGTGTCTCTGCATGCAGCAATATCCCGTGCAATATCATTACAAGAGAGAGAAGGAAGTTGCTTAAGATTTCATTTTACTGCTATGACATTTATTGGGAGGGCAAAGGATTTTGGCTTTAATATAGAATAGCTTTGCAATGCTGCAGCCCAGATTTCACTGTTTCCTTATGAAACGCCTCAAGGTCAGTGGAAACCAGCCCCTTACTCAGCCATAGAAATGTTCAGTTCTCTCACCCTGGCTAAGAGTAGTCTTCAGTCTCATCTAATTTGTGGCGCGATGTGGATTTCAATCATGGAATAATCCATTTTCATTACTTATTAAAATTGATCCATGCAAACACAAGGTGGTGCGGGGATGTCGTCCTCTGGGAACAATTGTAGCTCTCAAGACTCATAAAATCAAAAGCTAGGGGTTATATGTGGAGGTTGATGTGTATTGGATTTTAAAAGACTCGGTTATGATCGTACATACTGACCATCCAGTTTCCAAAGGAAAAAATCGACCATTTGCCTAAATGTTAAAAAAATTATTATACTTTTTTTTTTTTTTTTTTTTACTGGTTCCATGTTTTATTTTTGTGTTATTTGGAACATTTTTTTTCACATACAGCACAACAACTTTTCTGTTGGAGAGGTGGATTTATTTTGTACACAGAACTTGGTCAGGGTCATGGTCTGTATGCTGGTCTTGGAGGTCTCGACTCCAGCAGAATTCAGGTTGTGTTTCAGTGTGCCGACTGGCTCCTCCTTCATGTGACTCCACTGTGAATTATACATGCTGTATGTGTTCTGGATGCAGATAACAAATTAATGGAAGTCAGCAGGAGAATACATACAATAGAAAATGAGGGGAAAGCAGTTTTATATCTAGTGGCCTCGTTAGTGTAAATAAAAAAAGGGTATTTTATGGAAAAAGTAATAAGAGTAAGGATATGGCCTATAACCCTACAGCTGTTGTTCGTAAACAAATTTGAGTGTAAATAATGCACAGCCTGGTAAATAAAATATTGCAGCGAGTAGCTTCTCACTGTAGTCAACCTGTGGGAAGAAACAAGAAGACAAAATGGTCAGGAAAGGTCATGGATTCAATGTCATGAAGGATGCAATAAACTCTCAGCTTTTCCTGCCTGTTAAGGATTCGAAAACCACAGGTTTGTCACAGGTTTTTTTTACTGGCATCCCTGTAGCTTCCTAAAAACTAGTTCACCCTAAAAATTTAAATTCTACTCCAAACTTGTATGAATTTTTTTTGTGGAGCACAAAAAGCAGAATGCCCAAGATGCATTTTTCCACACAATGGGGAGAGATGCTGTCAATCTTGCAAAAATGACATAAAACACCATAAAAGTATCATAAAATTTGACTTTGTATTCTAACTTCCAAGTGTTCTGAAAACAAATGATACCTTAGTGTGAGGAACAGATTGAAAATTTGTCAAATAATGGCAAGGAAACTCATCTTATTATTGAGCTGTCTTCACAGTATGTGTGAACAAACAAACTCTTTTGAACTAGTTCTGTTTAGTGAATCAAAAACAGTATAGGTCAATTCATGAACAAATACTCTTATGAATCTTTTTAATTAATTATTTTAAAATTTGAATCAGTATGAGGATCCTTTACTATCATTACTTTATCAAATAAGTTATTTAAATACTTTAAAAATTATGCACTACCTCTAAAAAGTTTGGAATAATTACTTTTTTATGTTTTTAAAAATAAGTAATTGAAGTAAGTGAATTATTATTACAATTTAAAATGTTTTCTTTTTAAATATATATTAAAGTGCCCCTATTATTGGTTATGAAAGGTTCATATTTTGGTCAAAAAACACTTTCATTTTCTTATAATATGCATTTATTTTTACTTTATTTGCTCAACGACTCCCAAACTATTCGTTAAACGATTTATTTTTGCAAAGCCCTCCTTTGCGTGACGCTAATCTACGGTGATTGGTCCGATTGGTCGAATTCATTTAAAGCAGCATTTGTGAGCGCAGTGCTTCTTTGTGTACAGCGTTAACAGGGAAATTGCTATTTTTAACGCTCCAGAAGCAGCACCTAGTGGCAAAGAATGAATTAACATTTTCATTCAGACCAACTTGAAAAGACCAACAAATGGGCGGGCAATATGCTAATGTTTCATGTTGACATCAACATGAAACGGCTTGGGATTCGTTTTAAAAACGACTTAGAGTCAACTCCTTCTTTTGAGAGACAATAACTTTATACACGGTGCACTTTCAGATTTAAAACTTTGCAGAATGTTTTCATTCACTTAATATGAAATTTTCAAAACTCCATAATAGGGGCACTTTAAAATATACATTAACAAGTTGAATTTTCATCAGCCATTGCTCCAGTCTTCACACGATCCTTCAGAAATCATTCTAATATGCTGATTTTATGCCCAAGAAGCATTTCTTAATATTATCGATGTTGAAAATGTTGCGCTCTCTGTAGGTAATGTAATACTTTTTTTTAAACTTTTTTTCTTTGATGAATAGAAAGTTCAAAAGAACAGCTTTCATTTGAAATAGAAATCTTTTGTAACATTATGGATATCTTTACTGTCATTTTTGATAAATTTAAAGCATCCTTTCAAAATATATTGAAGTATGTATTAAATTCTTTTTTAAAAATTCTTACTGATCCGAAACTTTTGAACAATAGAGCATATGTATCAAATTGAGAGTTTGAGACCAGGAAATTTGATACTCACCCCTTAATATTATAAATGTCCAGTAAATATGTATTAAAGTACACATTAGCTTGAAGTGGGCCGAAAGACAGTACCAATGTCAAGACAAACTCCCAGCATTCAGGTCTAGGGGGTGTGTAAGTTAGTTAAGAAGTCGGTAGCTGACAGCACGAGGTGAAGGAAGGTGGGACATGAATGTTAATCAAGCTAATGAAGTTCTGGAGAGAGTGCAGGCTCATGCAGAGAGAGCCAGATAACACACACACACACACAGCAGCTAACAACAGACGGCTGTGCCACCAGGGGGCCTGCTGGTACACAACAGGAGTAAACAAGTAAACAGCTTACAATAAATGAGTCTCTTTACACATTTCCAAAATGTCCGGGTTAGTCAAGGACAACAGCTTCGATGAAAAGAGTGCATATATTGAAAAAGGAGGCTATTTGTAAATAAACGGGCGAGAATGTGTGTGTGTCACTGTGGGACGATAATTGGATGTAGAGTCGGCAGCATGTTCATCAGACGGCAGAAGGACACTTGACTGGAAATGGGCCGGATTTGAGCAGGAAATGGCCAGACACAAATTGCAAACTACATTCTTAACAACCATATCCATCAGGTCATCCATCCTTATAGCCATCTAACCGTTCCTCTGTCCAATCAATCACAAAATCTATCACCCCATCACTCACTAAATCCCTCCATCTCACTGCGATTTGCTCATTTTCCCTCCCTCTCATGCACTTCATTCATTCGCCCCCTTCTTGATGGTGGCAGTGAGAGGTGTTTACTCTTCCTGTGACTGCCAGGTATAAATATTGATGTGTGGATGGTCCGATTGAATGTCACGGTCCGTTCAGATAGTGAGAGAAAGAGAGAGAGACGTTGTTGTGATCTTTTATGCACTTCCATAAACGATCAACTTGAAGTGTCCGTTCTAGACACTCGCCTGAAGATTTTTCAGACAGACATCCATAACACTTCATATTAACAAAGAAACTCATGGAAGTATTAAAGGCCACCCAATTCAACCAAAAAATGAAAATTCTGTCATTAATTACTCACGTTCATAAAATTGCGGTTGAACCACTGATGTCACATGGACTATTTTTGTCTATGGAGGATCTGAGAGCTCTCGGATTTCATCAAAAATATCTTCATTTGTGTTCAGAAGATGAACGAAGGTTTTACAGGTTTGGAACGACATGAGGTTGAGCAATTAATGACAGAATTTTCATTTTTGGGTGAACTATCCATTTAAGCGTTTTCTTTATTTTCCATTATAACTTTTTTTTTTTGGATTCATTTAAAATTTGTTTACAATCTGTCTGGAAAGATATATATACACTGCTGTATAGTTTGGAGTCAGTACTTTTTTTTTTTTAAAGGAATCAATACTTTTATTCAGCAAGGATGCTTTAAATTGATCAAAAGTGACAGTAAAGACTTCTACATTGTTACAAAATAAACGTAAATAAATGCTGTGATTTTTAACGTTCTATTCATTAAAGAATCCTGAAAAAAAAGAAAGTAGAACATTTTCCACAAAAATGTTAAGCAGAACAACATTTTTAACATTGATAATAATAAGAAAGATTTCTTGAGCAGCAAATCGTCGTATTAAAATGATTTCTGAAGGATCTTTTGACACTAATAACTGAAGACTTTCCATGAATACATTTAAAACACTTATTTTAAATTGTAATAACATTTTAAAGTATTACTGTTTTTTCATCTGCATTTTTAATCAAATAAATGCAGCCTTGGTGAACATAAAAGTCTTTATAAAACATAAAAGACTTTCAAAAAGCATTTAAAAAAACTTACTGACCCCAATGTTTTTGATTCATATTCCTGCAGCCAGGAAACAAACACTTCCAAAGCAAGGTGAAATTCTTCAACTCAATTCTGAGTTTTAAAGCTATTTGAAAGACACATAAACACACACGTACGCCCACTCTCTGTCTGGCAAATACGTCTTAACATGCATACGGACACATACCTGCAGCCTTTTTTCATTCTTGTAAGTACATCTTGCCTTGATACCTGATATAAGCTGTTTTCTTGTTACATCTTTGCTTATATATATACAGTGGAGACTGAGCATCCCATATGGCCTCGACTTGAGCTTGTATTTCAAGGTGAATTTAACTAATCTCTAAAGCACCAATTGGCTTACATACCATCATTTATGGTAATACACTAAAGTCTTCCTGATTTAGTTGTTGCTGGAGTCTAACAAGGTTAGACAGGCATACGAATCAGTTGTGTGAAGTGATGGGAGATTTTCACAGTGCATTAAGTCTTATGAAGAGGACTAATATTAGGAAGCTACATATATTAGGTCACCTCAGCTCACACATACTGTACAGTGTGCAAGTGAAGAAGTTGACAGCTGTGTACTGTACCGCTAAATTTAGCCTCATTATTGGTCTCAGTGGTTGGACACATGATACCTCGCTGCCCTCCAACTGCTAAACAACAGTCCCGTGTATTAGTGTCTAGAAAGTAAAGCCCAAAACACACTGCACGATTTTAACAGTCCTATAAGATCACTGAATGTCACACTGTGCGACATGGTTCTAATAAACTTGGCCACGTTGTGTGTGTAGACTGTACAATGACTTCTACGATACGACACACGTTACTACACGAAGAATAAAACGTCATCAGTATGCGCTAGTGTTAAATTGAGAGCATGATAAATCACACTTTAGCAGTTGTATTTTTTTTGTGTGCTGAAAAAAAGCGGAAGCAGCGAAAGAGGAAGCATAAGAGCTTGAGGTAAGTTTTTATGTTTTAGCGAATGTCGCATCAATTTCATGTCGCATTTTTATTGGTTGTTCGATAAATGTGGATAGTAGCAGCAAACACACTGTGCGATGATCAGACTGTATCATAGGCTATCTTTGGTCGCAAGACCATGACAACGGCCGTCTTTGAACCTGTTCCTACTTGAACAGTAGGACACAGGACCACCAATTAGAAGCCACGATCACAGAAATCGTTTTACGATGTTTTACAATGGCAATCTTTGGTCTGGGACAGCTGAAAATCGTGCAGCGTGTTTAGGGCTTAAGGTATATAATGATAAAGTATCAGTAGTGGTGACACATTGTTTGCGGTTTTATTTTGTGGACTGTTTACTTGCAGGGACTAACTGTACCATGCTAACTAGCCAAATCTTTACCCTGCTATTTAAGCGCAACCCGCACTTCTCTGTTTCTGTCAAATAAGTAACATCTCATCCTGCCGGTGACTGTTGCCATGTTTATGACATATTGATTTGATTTTGTGGAAAGCTGCATTGTGGTAAACAAAGAACTCCTGCATTAGATGTGACAGGAACTCTGCTTGCTTTTATTGTTCTCTACCTCTTCAGATGTCTATTGTATAACTTTATATGTATACAGCTGCACTCAAGCATCAGTGAAGGAGTAACTATCAATAACATGTGGCATAAAAGAACCCAACAAGAGGGTGTTTTGTTTCATACGATGGTTAGCTTCTTCTAGTGTTGGGATATGTTACCTTTAAAAGTAATGTTATGTTATTGCACTATTACAAAACATTACGAGTTCTTATTGTTAATTAACTATTAAAAAGTGTTTTAATGAATTCAAAATTAAGGTGAAATAAGATACACAGTAATCTATATATAAAGATTAAAAACTTACGAAAATTAGAAATGTTGCAAATGACAAGTTTTAATTTTAGTTTAGTAACTAACGTTACTGAAAAATAAACAAATTAAAAACTATAATAAAATGACTAAAGCACCTAACAAAATCACTAAAACAAACTAAAATTAAAATAAAAACTTAATATATATATAAATATAAATTTGAAAAGTAACACATGCTATAGCATTATACAGCTAATACTAAACACTGGTTTTGCGTTACATTTGCATCGAACATTTGTGAATAATTTTTTCTAATATAGTTAACATACTAGCTCTTTTGTAAGACTACATTATTACTTTGTCAGATTAGTATTTTTATGATTGGTTTTGTTCAAAAAAATCTTCCTTGAAATTTTGTCATAATTATTCATTTTATTTTGTTTAGTTAGCAAAACTAAACTAAAATGGATAACTAAAGCTAACTAAAACTAAAATCTCATCTAATTTTAGTCACCAGAAACATTTTAATTGATGAGAAAGTGCAAAATGACACCAAATATTCAAACATTTCTAGATTTGAAACATTTCTAGATTTTTCTAGAAAGAACACCACTCTACACACTGTATAAAAAAAATTCTGTAAAATTTACGGTAAATAACTGGCAGTTGTGGTTGCCAGAATAAACATTAATTTAACAACATTAGATAGTTGAATGAACACAACTGATAAGAAAAACTAAAATTATTTCAACGAAAAAAACATAAAATGTGAAATGTAATGCAGGGAATTCTGGGAATGTCAATTCATGGTTTTTCACTGTAAATTATACATTCTTATTCACTTTCAAAAACTGCATATTACCATACAGTAACATGTAATGTCCAATACAGTTTTTCATCGTATATAGTAGGGGAACTTACCGTTAACCAATTAATAGATTTTTACTGTAGCATTTTTACAGTCTTTTACCATTAATATCACAGTCTCCAAGAAGTAATTTGTTTGAATTACAAGTAGGGTGTTACAATGACCCTCAACGCTCTTTCTTCAGTTTCTTTTATAAAAATATAACTTCGGTAAGGACATGTGTGTACTAGAGTGTTCTAGAAGATCAGATGGTGGTGGGACCAGTGAGAGTCCCTCGTTCCATGTTCCTGCTCTCTTCCCGGGATTTGAGTTATTCATAAGCTGTGAAGTCATCGGGAGCGAGGCTGTCTGCAGTGCTCCATTACTGCCAGCTCCCACCGTGCAGCAGCGTCGCTCTCCTGCTTCGCCTCATGTCGTTTAGGTCGGCCGTCTCTGACGAGACTCTGATCTAATAGACCTGAGTGATCTGCCAGTAGCAGCAGGAGGGAGACGCACAGCGGCAAAGACATTAGCTGTTTACAGGGATCGTCTGTTATCTTTCACACAATCTCTCCTGCCTTCGCCTTTCCTCCCTGTCTCACCTCCTCCCACTCAAGTGAGAGATCTTGCAGACCCATAGAGCGTGAGAGAATTGCTTGCAGTTGGGTCAACGCGCAAGTCTGTGCATCCGTGCGAGTGCATACTATCTTTTCATCTTATCTTTCATTCCGTGCTGCTTGATATTCATTTTATAACTTTACAATAGAACTTTGATACCTCTGAATTGTAGCCGTTTCATTTGTAAGTGCTCAGTATTGAGGAATAATAAGCTGTGCCAATTTTTACTTAAGTTAAATGACTGCAATCAACAGAAATTCCAAACATCTATTAAACAGAAATTAGAAATTTAGAAATATGACTTTTCAAAGAATTAATCATTGGTAAGTCTTAATACAATTTACATTTCAATTAAAAATAACACATTTAATGAATGAATGCACAAGCCTGTTTTGATCACATTTTGTTGCACATTTATTTACATTTTCATAAACCACACAACTGGCACAACTTACCCCGACCCACATCATTTTGGAAAAAATGGTTCATTTAATAATTCATGACAGATTTTTGACATGGGTTTATACATGGGTGATTCACCATATTTTTAGACTTGAATAATATTTTATTTTTATCTGCAGTGGGGAAAATGCACTTTGACGTGCAAAAAACAGCATAAAAACTATTTTTATGTGCATCTCTCAATTATAGGCATGAATAGGTTCTTGGTTACATGACACAAATTATGCACAGTTTACTAGATTAAAGTAGCAACGGTATGTGTTGATCCTTATGCTTGTGTACCCTAACGTACCACAGCACACAGTATTGCCACCAGATTAAGTATAATGCATTATGACACAAATTGTGCTGCATGGATAAAACAGGCTCACCAGCAGGATTCTATGAATTTATGAATAAAAGAGAAGAAACACCATGAATATTTTGCAAATTCTCTTTGAAATTCATACTCTCAGTTATCTATGGGAAACTACAACCTACAGTATACAGCGTCCTCATTACAGGGAACTTCCACATCAGATTAGATGTAGGTTTATGCACCAGTGCAATGAATTGTATTGTTTTCCAGAACTTTGTGAAGACAAGTTTTTATCTGTTATAATTCCATACACTAAACAGATTTTATTAGCATTCGTTATACATTAAAATATAGGGAAATATATGATGGATTTTGATTAATCAGTCAAAAACCTAGCAACCCATTTTACTTAATATCATGGATGTCCAAGTGCAACAGAAAATCAAACAGGAGAAATGCAGGTCAGGACTTGATTTTAGCCATGAGGAACTGATTGATTTTTAATTACATTTTCAATATCAAAGTCAATAAACAGACTAATTTTACTAACAATTACAGGTTGCAAATCAGACGTTGTGTGCAGGAAACACCGAAGTAAATAAACTGCACATGAATGCACACAAAAAAGACTGCGTGGATTTTACACTATTGAAATGGGAAAATGTTCATTTTTTGGTCATGTGACCAATTTGTGACAGATTTAGTTGCAGTCTGGGTCCCTGAAATGCTGTGAACTGAAACATTTCAGAGAATTAATAAAGTGAGGTTCTCGCAGAATGTTTTTTTTTTTTTTTTTTTTTTTAAATGTTTGTCTGTGTAAACGTGCTAAATGACATTTTTTTGTTCTTTGTGACAACGTGCACCAATGAATCATTCACAATAGGAAATACTTTACAGAAGTAACTCTTACAGTCTTACAAATAAAGGTTCGTTATTGGCATTTATGGTTCCATGAAGAACCTTTAACATCCACAACATTTCCATTGCACAAAAGTTTCTATATAGTGGGAAATGTCTTCAGATTATTGACTTTTTTTTCCTGCTTAGAAAAAAAATGGTTCTCTTCAGTTTTGATTTAATGTACGAACAGATTACAGTAGAAAAAACAAACAAACAGGCATCTCCCCAACCGCTTCTCCTGGCCTGTAAATAACCTGCTCTAGCTCTCAAACCCGTGTCAGAGCAGTCCCTGCAATGAATCCATCAACCAAAAGTGTCATGGCTTTGGCATCTAATCGATGCTAGTCTCTGCCCTTCCATAGGTCAGTGTCAAAGAATTGAGATGTCTCTGCCAGAGCGCCAGAGTCTCTGATTCAGTATGACTCAGGCCATCATCCTGTTTCGTTCCCTATTAAGAAGACAAAGACTTCGGACTTCAGATTTTTCCCATGGTGAAAATGTTTCTGAATATCTTTGGACACACACTTCTGCTCATACACAATAACCTTTGATGTCAAGATGATGTTTGTCAGGCTGCTGGGAGACCATCTGGAGCTGCTGCATGCAGTGGCACATAAACATTAGCAGTCGACCACAGGAGTCAACCTCCCTCCGTCCACCCGCCCTTTCTCTTCACTCTGTCTATGTAAGAGATGGAAAACACGAGCAAGGACACTACTTCACTAAGCCATATGCCTCTTTATTTCAGCACATTAGGGCAGACTGAAGCTTTCAGTATAACTTCTCGTTGGTTGCGTTTTGATTGTAAGCAGCTCAGTGAAATTTCCTGAACCCAGAAGTTCACTTTCATGGTACACTGGTTGTAAAAATGTAAAAGACTGAAATGTCATCCTAATGTTCCCTCTCTTTCTTTTCCCTCAGGTGCAAAGGTCATATTCCACCAAGAACAGGCCATAAGAAAGGTAAGCCTATTCGTCTGAACGATCACGAGGTTTTACATAAGTGCTTCATGGCATGTGCTACGGCTGCTGGAATTACTGTGCACTGGCACCACTTGGTGGCTGCCATTGGAGAGACAAGACTTTATAAAAAACAACAACAACAACCTTATAGAACCCGTGAAATAGTTCTTTCATGTGTCGACACATTTTCTTTTTAAACATTTTAGCCATGTGGACTTTTATATTTGACAAAACATTGTGTGGAAATGATATTCTTAACTTTGGAATAAAATATGTAATTGTAATGATAAATAGGTAATGCCTTATTAATTTCATCAGCTAGTATTTATGTATCATAAACACATACACAAATAATTTTTATTTGTATTTTCTACACTTTTTGCAAACACCCCGGGACAGTTGTAATTTTTACACAATAAATATTAAATGCTTTATCATTGTTTCTCACATTGTTTAGATTATCAGTATCAAAATAATATTCATATATTTATGATGGCTTTTTATAGTTTAAGATTGAATATCTGGGTCTGGGACAAGGGCGAAACAAAAATCTATGTGAAAAGAGTGAATGATGATTGAATAAATCCAAGTTACTTTGAATAGAAATCAGCCCGTTACATAAATACCCCTGTGAAAAAGTAGTAAACCTTAGCATATTTTTAATAAGAGTACTTATTACACGAGTAAATTAATACTTTAAAAGAAAAATATTCAGGTGCAAAATTAATGTAATATTTTTTGAATGCTTAATTGTGTTAATTGCAATTAATATTGATAAATGAAAATACAGTTTACATTTATGTTATATGCAATAAGATAAACTTTAGAGTTCTTTAGAGCATTTTTTTTTCATTAAAGCATGGAAAAGCTTATTAAACAAATTGATTCAAATTGTTCTTTAAAGTAAAACTTTTCATTCGTCATTACAAAGTGTACTTTTTAAGAGTGCACTTAAGTGTGTTAAGAAACAAGTATATTTAAGTGTCCTTTTATTTTACTTTATTTTTTTTAAATACACTTTTAGGATTTGAAGTAAACTACACTCTAAAAAAATGCTGGGTTAAGAACAACACAACTTGGGTTATTTGACAACCAGCGCTGGGTAAATACTGGACAGAACATGCTGGGTTATTTTGACCCAGTTGGTTGGGTTAAATGTTTTTATTTAACATGGTGGGTCAACTATTGTGATAAAAATGGGCTGGAAATTAAAAATCACACACAGAATTACTAGAGGCAACAGCAATAATCAAAAGATAAACATTTATTATTATGCAAGAACACCCATGTAAAAAAATATAAGACAAATTGAATTTATTTGCACTCCAAAAAAAATGCTGGGTTAAATACAACCCAGTGCTGGATAAAATATGGACAAACCCAGCGATTGGGTTACTGCCCAGAAGGTTGGTTTGAACATTTAACCCAACTGTTGGTTGAAAACAAGCCAATCGCTGGGTTTGTCCATATTTTACCCAGCACTGGGTTGTATTTAACCCAGCATTTTTTAGAGTGTGGGTGAATAGAGCATAGTTTACGATATTACATACATTTAAACTCATTTAACTTGCATTTTAGAAATAACAATGCTAACATTTAAAAGCAGCATTTTAATTAAAGTTTATTTAACCGTTCTCTGTAATCACTTTTCACCAAAATAGTGGTAATTCTCATGCCGGTGCATCACCGAAATCTGAGCCGGTGATGGGCTGCTGTTCGCTGGGGGAACTGTGAACCTCAGACCGCGGCCTCGCGTTTCACTTATAGCTGAAAGATGCCGCGACTGACTCCATAACCTGCCCATTAACAAACAGTACTGAGATTAGAGAACATACTTAAACATCAAATTAAATTAAATTCTGTATTACAGTATATCAAATAAAATCAGTTAATGTAATGCAAGGCAAAATGCGTTTCCATCATGCGAAATGACCGCAGCTAACTGACATCTCGTCCTTATGTTGCGTTGCGTAAAATAATATAATTTACAGCACAGTAAAGACTTTATAAATGAAATGAATTGTATACAAACCTTTATTTCGCTGAAGAAGTGCACCAAATCAGTGGTGGCGGTGCTGAGAACGGACTCAAAAAGCCAGCGATCTGACTGTTACTCAGCAGCTGGGTTGTTTCATTGAAGACAGGCTCAACCCAGTGGCTGGGTAGAAAAAATAACCCAGCATTAAAAATGACACAGCACCTGGGTAAAATTATTAAAAACAACCCAATAAAATGACCCAACAGGCTGAACCCAGCATTTGAGTTAAAAAAAAAAAAAAAACTGCATTTTTTTTACTAGTCCACATTTAATACAATTGAGCACACTTCTTTTTCACAAGGGTGTGTCTGAGTTTGAAGAAACACTATTATTGTTGCTGACTGTACTCTTATTCTATAAATTACAGGAACCGTGTCCATATTGTCCTGACAATGACAGACATTCTGATCCAACAGAAGACAACTTTCCTAGACCTGCACAACCGGTCCAGCTTCCAGTCTTCCCATGGGTCCAACGTTCCTCTCTAATCAACCCCAAAGACATCACTGCTGCCCATATCACAAAGAGCCACCGTAAGCTCCTCCTTAAGAGCGGCCCGCTTGTCCAGCAGCTTAATGCTGACCCTCCTGGCCAGATCAAGGAGAACCCAGAGCGAATGACTCAGGTGCAGCTGTCCCGTCAGAGACTGATGAGGGAGGTCTGTGCCAAATACACAAGCGGAACAACCAAACAGACTATAACCCGAATGCACGTGTCCCGTATCTTTGTGGAGGACAAGCACAAACTCCTCTACTGTGAGGTGCCCAAGGCGGGCTGCTCCAACTGGAAGAGGGTGCTAATGGTGCTTCAAGGTCTCGCTTCTTCCACCGGAGAGATCCAACATGACGAGGTGCATTATGGGAATCATCTCAAGCGTCTAGACTCGTTCGATCAAAAGGGCATCATTCGTCGTCTGAAGACCTACACCAAAGTCCTCTTCCTGAGGGAACCTTTCGAAAGGCTAGTGTCTGCTTTTCGGGACAAGTTCGAAAGTCCAAACTCATACTACCACCCAGTGTTCGGGAAGCCCATCATATCGAAGTACCGCAGTAATGCGACGCAGTACGCCTTGCGCACGGGAGCGGGCGTGACCTTCAAGGAATTCATCCAGTATCTGTTAGATGTGCATCGGCCGGTTGGCATGGACATCCACTGGGAGCCCGTAGGACATCTTTGCAGTCCCTGCTTGCTGGACTATGATTTCATTGGGAAATTTGAGACTCTAGAGGAAGAAGCCAATTTCCTTTTGAGAAGTATCGGAGCTCCTAGCAATTTAACATTCCCTAGTTTTAAAGACAGGAACCCTAATGCAGAAAGGACATCTTTGGATATCACAAGGAGATATTTTGCACAACTAAATGTGACGGAGAGACAAAGGGCGTATGACTTTTACTACATGGACTATCTGATGTTCAACTATTCCAAACCGTTTAAAGATTTATACTGAGGGTTTTACAGTAGTCTAAAGAACTTTCTGTTAACCCGATCTTCACATTTTGTCCTAGTGAGGTTATTTTATTACTGTCAAATGTCATTGTTTATTTGATAGCAAATTTCAATGTGAAATATTACTCACATTCTGTACTTATCTCTGCAGGCTGGTCCTTGCATTTATCTTGTTATTTACAAAACATATTCAATTCTATTCAGTAAGAAACCTCTTAATAGAATAATCTGCCCCAAAAATTTAAATAGGACATAATTTACTCACTCTTCGTGTCGTTTCAAACCTGTGTGAACAAATTATTTTGAAGAATGTTTCAGCTGCTTTTGTAAAAACAATGAAAGTCAATAGGGTTCAAAACAATGGTGGACAAAAACAAAATACCTTTTTCAGAATATCTTCTTTTGTGAAGGTGAGTAAATAATGTCAGAATTTTCATTTTCGGGTGAACTGTCCCTTTGTTGTGTGTGATTTGTTTTCTCAGACTGCCTAGAATGAATAGACTGTACTAAGAGTGTCTAAAAGTCATCATAATGTTATTTATATTAGTGTTGAAGGAAAGTGTCCAGCTATGAGTATGACTGCTCGATATAACATTGTGAAGCATTTTCTACAACGAGCAGGTAATGGTAAAATCAGATTTTTTGTGAATGTATAAAAAAACTATTTGTCTACAGTGTGTCATGTATTAGAGCATGACCTGCTACACCTTTGCCTTACTTTCACATTTCTCATATTACGACGTTTTCTGTATATTAATAAATGTAAGCACAATATTTTAATGTTAGTTAGATGACATCTCTGTGCGATTACCTTCTTTATTGTCTATGTACAGTAAACTCATCACATCTTTCACCCTTTGTTTGAAGGTTAGTAACATATTTTTGATTGTTATCCAATTTATTTTTCATTGAGGAAGTAAGCTAGTTCCTGTGAATCTGCAAGACTTTTGATTCATTAGCCACTAATAATGTAACCAGAAGAATAACAAAGTGCAGTAAACGGTAAGTATTTACGCAACAAGTCAGTGTATTTTGCAACTATTATGATAAATTAAAAATAACATAAGAAATAGCCAACTAGCTTGTAAAATCAAGCAGCCTAACGGACGGTTTTTGCCGCCAAAATAACTTGGAATTTGTTGACACCGGAAGCCTCGCACATTCAAGTTAAAAATGGCCGCGCCCGCTCTTAATTTAAAAATAATTGATCCATAGCCTGTATCATATTCCTGCAGGGCGCTCAGGAATGCTTACTTCTGATTGGTGAGTTGTGCCAGTAGCCTAATATAATAAAGAAACCGGCGCTACTTTCACGACTCTCTTGTTTCATACAAACGCGACTGGTATCAACTGTAGTGAAACTGACCTTAGAGGACGTAAGTATTAATATTACTGTAATGTTATAGCAATGTTCGTCTTGTTGCTAGGCTGATTGTTGTGTAATGGCTTATACGTTTTTTTTTTCTATCGGACGCATCGAGATACAATTAAGATTATTAAAATAATTATTACAAATCTGTACACACACAGACAGACACAGGTTATAGTGTTGTTATTTTTCTGCTACTTCACCCCAGTTTTGGAAACAAAAGCTGCAACCCCCCTCTTGCAGCAGTCAAAACTGGTGTTGATCTTTACATCTTGTCCTCCCACTCCAATAAGTCCTCTGCCGCCTGGAGCAACTGCGGCTTTTTTAGCTCCACCCCCTCGTTACCCCCTCCTTATCTCACAGGGCCTGGGGCTTTGACATCCTGTTCTCTCTCACAATCTACAGACTCAAAGGGCACATCAAATCAGCTACCATTTGTCACGTGGAAGACAGAACAAAGAAAATTCTCATTTTTCTTTCTTCAGCACCAAAATCATATTTAAAAAGGAGGGGGGTAAGAGAAAAATTAGTCTTTCCGTATGATTGGGTTTTGGAATGGAAGGAGCTGAAGGCAAGAGAATAAGCTCTGAACTAACTTTTACAAATTAAGTTATTACAAAAAGACTCTGGAAAATCTAATTACCAAAAGAAGTGTAGACAAAATGCAACCGCATCAAAAATGTTGAAAGTTGTTTCAGGTGAGATGTTTGACGTGGCGAGTCACGTCCAGGAGATGGCGCTGTGGTCCAATGAGGAACACGGCATCATTTGAAAACTACTTCCAAAAGGGAATATGTAGATTTATTTATGCATTTATGAATGTTGCACAGGTATTACAGCTGTCTCTCTTGGCAAAACAGTGGCTCGTGCCTCCAAATGTGTAATAATTCATCATACTAGAAATACATATATCCTACATAAAAAATAAGTGGCTACATAATTTAAATAATATCATTTAAATTTTAACACTGTAATTTAAATACTATTAGTGGTTATGAATTAACAATGTTAATATTAATGTTAATAAAGTCCTACGGACCACTGAGGCGAAATGAGTTCGTGTGAAAGTTTTAGATTTAGCTTTAGTTGCTATTGATTAGCAGGACGCTTTTGTTTTTCTGTCTTCAGGCTGTTTTATTTGACTCGCTTGAATATAAGCTCAACTGTAAGACCAGGGATAGTAAGTGTTACTCAGATATATAGTTTTGTTGGCATGATGCACATCATTGGGATAACCATTACTCCCCTCATCTCTCTGTAAATTAAGGAAATGAAGTGCAGGCGCTCGAGGCAACATTCTAAGCTATTTAAATCTTTAAATTTACATCTTCCTCCAGCGTCAAGTAATTGAACTAACTCCGGGCTTGTTCCTTTAATTGAACAAAAATATCTTGTCTTCCTGCTGCTCGTCTGATGTGGGAAACTAATTTCAGCCAAAGGCGAGAAAAATTCGGTTGTTAAGTCCAAATAGTTTGCAACATATTCCTGTATACAAACAGATTTGCTTTGCTGTGTTTTCACTCGAGAATGTGGGCTATTATGTCGAAGGTGATAACATTAGCTGTGTGCCAAAAGATTACTGAAGGTAATTGGAAAAGAAATTTTTTTAAATTCAAATTTGTGACAAGAAAATGAAAGGGTTCTATCATGTTTCCCCTTTGCGCAACTGAAAACGGAACCGAAATGCATTGCTACATAGGCCTGTTTATTTAATTAGGCTATGGAAATCTTAATTTGTAATTTGTTCTCTTCGTAGGTTATTTGAATTCCCAACATAGCCTGCTACAACTGCGTTTTAAAAGCGTTTTAAGGTCATGAGCTGTGTTTTTGTAATGTTTCATTTAAATGCGCACGTTAATATACCCAAAGCGTCTGGTATGTTTTATTTTCATCATAAACATTAGTTGTATCGACATCTGACGTTATACTGATGTTTGAGGGCATCTTACCCTTTAGATATTTTCAGACCATTACTAAAACATTCTATTTTAGCTGCATTATTTTAGCTGTTCTCGTGCTACGTTACCTAAGGAAAGGTTTTGGTAATTTTGTAAAAACGTTTTTTTATTCGCTGCGTTTAGTTTGGTCACTGGTTGGCGCCAGATGTCAAGGTAAAGAACATTTTAAGGAGAATGGGAACAATATTACAGTGGTCCAAACCTGTCAAGTATCCTTTTTGTAAAAATGTTTTCAGCCACAATGAGCCTGTCTTCCACCTGAAAGCTGTGTGCCATCAAGGCAGACATCTCTATCTAGCCGCGCGCAAAAAATTGAAATGGCGCGTTTGGCTCGAGGCGGTTGTGTGGGCGCCTTTTGCAGAGGCACAATGCATATCGATATTCGTCATTTAGTTTTCATGGCCAGCAGAACATTATTAGAATGCTGAGAGAAACATATTAAACCAAATTAAGAAGATCAATTCTGTTAAGGCTGTAAGAAATGTCTGGAAAAGAAACATAAATCAAAAAGACCGGAAAAAAATTACAGAATTCATAAATCATAATTCTGTGTATGTAATGGCGTTTAAAACAAAAGAGTGTTTCTCTTTTGCTCGCTGAAGGTTAATCAAAGACATGCACACAGGTAACCTAGTAAACCGTTATCCTGGCGCATGCACATACTGTATCTTTGTTCAGACCCGGCAAGTAAATGTCGATAAATGCGATTAAAACGCACATATACGCATACTTCCAAATGTGAATAGCAAGATCAAATGTTGTTCTTGTAACTCGCCCCAGCTCAGGCAGGGTTGAGCTAATTGTAGCCTAATCCTGCCCCGGGGCGTTTGGAGAGCCTTGAGCAAGAATTCTTGTTCAGCTGTCCTCTGTTATTCGGGCTGGAACGCTGTGCCTTCAACGCACTCTCACGCTTCAACAAAAAAGGAGCAAGAAAGAAAAAAAGCGAGGCTAAGACACGCCACGATCGATCTCATGTTTTAAAGAGGGCTGAAGATACATTTACAGCTATGTCTTCCAAGGTAAGGACGCAGCCTTGACTGACTCCCCTGTGTAGCTTTTGTGGAAAGTGTCTATAGCAGTCTATGGTCTGTGTTTTAAGCGAGTTTTTAAAGCCACAGCGACCTATATAGCGCTGCGTTTGCACCGGCGTTAGATTTCGCTGGATTCTGAACGGAATTGTCTCCGGATTCTGTACGAAGAGCTCTTGGAGTGCCGAGAAAATATTACGAAAAAGTTCTTTCTAAAGGACGAGCAACCTTCATCAGAGACTATCTGCTAGAATCCTCCTCAGATTGCGTCGGACATCCTAAAATGTTTGAAACGGTACGGTGGATTCTGTCAAATTCTCGAATGTTTCTGTAGTGCATCTTTGCGTTCGTTCTCAGTGTGTCGTGCTTTTGCAGTTTTAGATCAGGGAGGGCTGATTTGAGTATACAATGAGAGGTCAGAGCGCTACTGTATGCCCATTGCGTACAGGAAGTGCGGTACAGAGAGTTGTAGGGCTATTTTACGCACTCCGGGGACCTGGCGCAGTTTTTGACATCACAAACTATTATTTCTGACTTTGATGATGTCTCATTTTTCACTCACACTCTTAACGATTGCTTCCGACATAGTGTGTGTGTGTATATATATATATATATATATATATATATATATATGTGTATATGTATATGTGAAGAGTTCAGATACAAAAGCCTCTAGGTGCAGTCTAAAATGTTCGTCTAAAATGAGCATTTTTTTTTTATCAGGCTCTTATATTTATGTTCAGTTATTTCACTTTAAATGCACAAGAAAGGACCTGTACATTGCCATTAGAGTAAAATTACTGAACCTAAACATGATATTGAATATAAATTTCATATAGGCCTATATATGAAATTTACGAAGTTCGTAAATTTCAGGGCTGGGCAATTTCGAGACGGACATCACTAAAACTAATGATTACTTGCACTTACTAATTGAGTGAGATGTTGATTCATACTGCTTTGACGGATTCAGCGTTCATTCAGAGAAGAATCTGTCAGACTGATTCTATGTTATGATTCTTTTTGAGTGATTCATTAAAAGAACCGGCTCATAAGAGTCACTTTTTCGTTGTGGGACTTTACTGGTATAGTTGAATGTTTGCTTTTCGGATTTTACTAGAAATGTAAGATTTATTGACATTATTTCGCGGTTCTCGGTGTTTTAATTTAGTCAAACGCAAACACTCACAGCTCCGAGAAAAAAAAAAAAAATATATATAATATATATATATATTAGCCGTGGCGCTGTTGATTCACAACTGATTTTTTAATACTGTGAAAAGTGGGGCAGTTCTACCTAGGCCAGAAATCCAGTGTGTGTGCGTGTGTGTATTGTGTATATACTCCTCATAATATTTCAGTTGTTTGTCTTTTATAAAAAATAACATTTTAAAACTTTACTATAGCTGACCAATTTCATTTTTGAGATTTAATTTGAAACCAAAGGGTAAACACAAGATACATCGTCCTATACAGGACTATGTAAGTCTCTGATGGACACCATGGGCACACATTGCTCCAGGCATTGTGCCTCTGGAAATGGGGCTTTAACCATCTGTTTAGGCAGAATTGTTCGTTACTCCAAACAAAGGTCGATTCATGCCACAGTAGCAGTCAAGCATCATGGTCCCTATGGTTTTAATGTAGAGCTGTTTTAATTACTCAGGAGAGGACAATGACTTCAAATATCTCAATGTTGCATGATTTAGAACCTTTTGCACTGACTGAAACTTTATTATGACGCAGCATCATTTAGATTTTTATATTTGACCTTGTGGGAGTTTACCCTCATTTTTGGCTTCAATTCAAAATGTTGATTCATTTGCTCTCAGAAACTTTTAAAGAACTCAAAAGCCGTTGGTGAAGAGGTGTTTTGCGTCTCACACATTCATCCAATATCTTTAATTAGGAGTTTACACTTTTTCCCTCTCTTTCCCTGGAGGTAGACACCTACAGTACTAGGATCCATCCCTCTCTCTCTCTCTCGCTCTCCTTCTCTCCCTCTCTCCCTTTCGTGCTCGCTAATAAGCATCACTCCATTTCTCCCCTCCGGTTCTATGAAAAAAGGAGGGGAAAAAAACGGCAGGCAAATTTTCTTAATTAGACTTGTGGTGCTAATTCTTAAGGTAAAAACGCAATTTAAGGGAAGATGTAAAAGTGATCTCCCGTGTGCTTGCAGGCCAGAATCGCACCTTAGATCTCGGAGATTGAAGGGGAGAGGGGAACCAGGAGCTGTTTATTTGATACTGTGCTGTTTGTACAGGAGGGAAGGAGCATGTCTCGGCTGTCTTTGACCCGGTCCCCAGTGTCTCCTCTGGCCGCTCAGGGAATCCCACTGCCGGCTCAGCTGACTAAATCGAACGCTCCAGTCCACATTGACGTAGGCGGGCACATGTACACCAGCAGTCTGGCCACCCTCACCAAATACCCAGACTCCAGGTAAGACCTGTTGTGATTTGATGCTAACCATTTTTTCGGGGGGGGTTTATGATGTAAAACTGTGTGTCGTTGTCATGTTTAGCTGTCGTGAGAACTTATGTTGTAGTTCTGTGGTCCAACTTAATTTTTGCTTTTGTAACAACTTCAATTTTCTCAATTTAGCAATGCATTCATGTATAAATAGAGCGATACATTAAAATGCTCTACTTTTAAATGACTTATTAAAAGCCACTTGTAGAGTCATGCAATTCCTACCTGATGCTTCCATCCCAACTGTAATCAAACGGAGGTTTGCGGATAAAGTGAGGTGAAGGGACACCACCTGTTAGAGACGTTTGTGTGTGTGTGTGTGTGTGTGTGTGTGTGTGTATAAGACGGGAAAAGAGTGTGAGAGCTTTGCCACATCTGTTCAGGTTAACAGAGAGCGTGGCTCGCTCTGATTTATTAATGGATATGGAGCGAGAGAGCAATGGGAAGGAGGGAGGAGAGGAAAATGGGGGGAGGGTGAAAAGCAGGCAGCATTTTAATTGCTTTTTGGAGGAAAAAAAAGAGAGGCTGAGATGAAAAACTAAGATTGCCTAAAGCTATATGGTGAAATTCTAACTGGGGGAACGGCAAGACCATATGAGAAAAGGACCACCCGAGGCACAAAAGGGGGAATTGGTTTTCTTATTAAGTGTTTTGCATCGGTTTCCAGAATGAGGGAGAGAAAGAAAGAACGGAAGAATGAAATAGGATGAGAGAATGAAATAAGAACATTTTGCAAAGATAAAGTCGATTCATCCAAAGAACAGAAATAGCGTACGACATAATTCCAAACGCTTGACCCCATTCCAGCAATTAAATCAGGTTAAATAATCAACTTGTACGTTTGCCGTTAAACTTATTTCAAATGTAAAATGTGAAGTGAAAGCAGTTTTTTAGAGAATCATTTTTAGTGTAGTGTAGTGCTTGCATAAAACTTTAAAACAAAATACTTCTTTAAATTGAAAATCATTGATTTACTTTTTTTCCCCCTCTAGAATCAGTCGCCTGTTCAACGGCACAGAACCGATTGTTTTGGACAGTCTGAAGCAGCATTATTTTATCGACAGAGATGGAGAGATATTCCGCTATATCCTGAGCTACCTGAGAACCAGCAAACTGCTTCTTCCTGACGACTTCAAGGTAACGTTCACATTCCCAGTGTCTCTTCAGCAGGTCAAAACTTTCATTTAGTTCCTCTTTTAGCATCACGTCAATAGCCTTGAGCTGAAACACACAGGAAGGACCCAGACAGAACTGTACGGCAGTTTTATTCCATTCCCATGTGTTTGGAATTATCTTAAGCTTTACGTCTCAAATATTCCTGGATGCTTGTTGAATACTACGATTATCAATTTCCAAGGTTTGTCATGTGCCATTTTGAACAGATTTATGTTTCCTTTTTTTGGGACATTGCTTGGAAAGTTTCTGCAGTCTTCACTAAAATGGCCTCAGATCATCTTGAGATGAAGCTTCACAAACCTGAGCAATTGGATTTTTGTTGTATGACATTTTTGCTGGTAAAGATGGCAGGCAGGAAGAGAGGAAGTGAAGCTTTCCACATTGGCAAAGTACATTTATTGCAAAATGAAATAAAATAAAAATAGAATAGAAAAAAGTCTAAGGAAATTCAGATTCAAAATAGTGTACAGTACAATTTCTGATTTCAAACATGCTTCTTGGTCATTCCTTTGCATTTTGGTAGAAATCTTTCCAACTTAGCCTGCGAATGCCAAGTCTATTTATAGCAAAACAAAATAAAGTAACATAAAAATAAAAACTAAATTCTAATTCGCAAACATTTATAGCAAAATAAAATAAAATAAACTGAATAACAAAGAACCCTAAAGTCTAAGGTGAAGTTTAAAGTTGGACTCAAAATAGTGTGAAATGTAATTTCTGAGTCTTTTCTTCAATGCCAGTAGATAAGTTGAAGTATTATGCCCGCCTCAGTCAAAAATCAGATGGGTAAAGGTATTTGTGTCAATGGGATTAATTAGTGTGAGACTAGTCATTTGTGCCTCAGGCTCGTGGCTAGCTTTCCTCCACTGTGCGAGACCGTTTGATAACAGAACATAAAATATGTAACTGCACAGAGGCACATCATTACATTCTTAACTTTTCACACTTTTCAAACCTCACCGTGCCTTGACCTGCGAGAGCGGGAAAACTCGGAATAGTTTCCGGTGAAGCTGTACGTAAGCGAGAGGTGATGGGATACGTTTGGTCTCCTCCCAGATGTCTGTTACGTCTGTGAACTCATTAGACTCGACTTATTGGCTTAATTGACACCATTTTGTTCTTCTAGAAGAGTTTGCGCTTGAAAAGCGTGCAGCGCATCCAGCTTCATTCGTCCATATGGATATGGCCTAAAGACTAAATTCGCTCTTCTGTGGGCCGTTGCTTTAACATTCTCTTTCCCAAAAGTGAGTCACTGAAGGAGCCCTGTTAAAACATACCCAGCTTTCGCTGCAGACCTGGGAAAGAAGCGCAGCTTGTTTTTCTTTGAATTAGCAAGAGCCCGAAGGCCTAAAGTCTCTGTATCCATGTTGTCAGCACCAGTATGGGCTAAAGAAAGGAACATAGGGAATAAAGAGGGAGAGAAAGAAGAGAGGCTGAGGGAGGGGTGTGGGTAAGAAAACAACTCCTTTTCTTGTGGTAATTGTAAAAGAGCGTTGTGTCTGAGATGGTCGGTGCTATTGTTCTCCGTGGCGTAGCCTGCAGTGGAATGAGTAGTCTTACAGGGTGGGGATGAAGAGCCAGCAGGGTCGAGATCACAGCTATCTCTCACGGCCACCAGGCACAGAACCCAAGAATGCTATCGGAGTTTGGAGCAGAAATGGCTTTCGGGCCTCATGTTTGGGGTCTGAGAGACCCCAAGGCCCTTTTAATATCTCGGAAAACATTAACATTGAAGTATCAGGTTAACGCTTCATGACTTTTGCTAATCTAATGAGAACTGGCAAAATCTGAACTTGATAACATCCATCAAACATTCTGCATGAAATAATTTACCTCACTGTTTGGGGTCTCAGGACCCCAGGTATATTTCACGTAATTTCAAACAAATTTTTTTTTTCCCTTGCAAATGTTTGCTTATATAATATTAATAGCAGTATATAATTTGATATTATTAAAGAAGCTTTAATTTATTGGGCTTTTAATAGGTCAAAGGAACTTATTAAAAGAGTTTATGTATTATTTGTATATACAATCTTCATCATTTTCATCCCAACCCTAAATTTTTTAAATAATGTATTATATATATCTTATGGTTTTTTTTTTTTTGTGTGTGTTTTGTCATATTTAATAGTTTTTTTTTGTTTTGTTTTTTTTTTTAAATATGTTTTATTCATTTTTAGTTTGAGTTATTTTAGTACCTGTGAGAATGAGAAAAAATGAGAAACATTGCCTTGGCAACTAACTAAAAATTGTTTCAAGTACAATTTAAACAGAAGTAACAGAAATATTTTTTTGAATATTTTCAAAGATGTTTTTCAGAAATGGTTTTAGTTTTACTTTATTTAATATATTTAGATTGAATTCAGGTAAAGTGGGACATTTTTTGGCATTGATATGACTGGAAAAATTTCCCAGTTAACATGAATTAAACCTATGTATATAATTTGTATTATTATTTTAAAATTTAAAAATAAAGTAAGTATCAACAGAACATCAGGTTTCATATTTAGATGTTTTTTTCAAATCAAACTTGTAGTATTGGTAAAAATGAAGATAAGAAACGCTTGAATTGCTAAATACAATTCATGCAGTGTTCATGCAGTATGTGCAATACTGCATTAATTTTAAATTTTAGTTCAAGTAATACCGCTAACTTTGGTTTATCATTCGTTTTCCTCAATATATGCCTATACCACCATGTTTACAAGTAAAAATGTTAATATTTTCATGTTTGCAGTGTTTGTAATGGCAGGACTGAGGCATGTTGCCATCTGGTTTAGTGGTGAATGAAAGGCGAGTGTAAGTGGGGTAAATGTGCTGGAGGGTGAAGGACGCCTCAGGCAGAGGCAGCAATCTGTGCTGTCCGACCAGAGAGTCTGTGAGTGAGGGGAGAGCTGGGGGGCTTAACCCCCCCACCCCTCGCCCTGTCCTGGCTAAAGACGGGTCAGATAGGCACAATTGCTCCATGTGTTAGTCTGGGTTCATGCTCAATGCTAAACGACATGTGCTTTGAAACATGCAATATTCAATCATCATGTGGTATTGAATTTCTTGTGTCATTTTCTGACGTTATTAGTCCATCATGTCTTTCCTAGTGGAGAATTTAAATCTAAAAATATCTTTATAGTGATGGAGTAACAATCACTATAAGTATGGAAAATAACAAATTTATTTTATTTTTTTTTGCTTGTTTCTGTTCTTTCACTTGGTGCTTTGCTTGCTCGGTTATTTCTTTGGTTAATGGGTTGTTTGTGTATTTGTTTGTTTATTTGCTCATTCATTTGCTCACTTGATGGTTTGTTTGTTTGCTCATCCGTTCACTCACTTGGTGGTGTTTGCTCATTTGGTGGTTTGTTTGTTTGCTCATTCCTTCACTCACTTGGTGGTTTGTTTGCTCATCCATTCCCTCACTTGGTGTTTTTTTTGTTTGCTCATTCGTTCGCCATCTTGGTGGTTTGTTTGCTCATTCGTTCACTCACTCAGTGGTTTGTTTGTTTGCTCATCCGTTCACTCACTTGGTTGTGTTTGCTCATTTGGTGGTTTGTTTGCTCATCCATTCCCTCACTTGGTGGTTTTTCTGTTTGTCTCATTCGTTCGCCATCTTGGTGGTTTGTTTGTTTGCTAATTTGTTCACTCACTTGGTGGTTTGTTTGTTTGCTCATCCGTTCACTCACTTGGTTGTGTTTGCTCATTTGGTGGTTTGTTTGCTCATCCATTCCCTCACTTGGTGGTTTTTCTGTTTGTCTCATTCGTTCGCCATCTTGGTGGTTTGTTTGCTTGTTCATTCTTTCTCTCACTTGGTGGTGTTTGCTCACTTGGTGGTCTGTTTGTTTATGTCCTTGTTCATTCGTTTGCTCAGTGGGTTGTTTTTTCATTCATTCACTCACTCAATAGCTGGTTAATTTTCCATTTGTTCAGTCATTACTTTGTACATTTGTTTGTTTTCTTATTTGTTCACCCACTTGTCGGTTCATTTGCTCAGTGAGTTGTTGTTCTGTTTGCTCATTCATTTATGTGTTTTTACGTTGTTTTGGCTGCTCATTCAATCATTTGCTGGATGGATTATTTGTTTCTTTCTTTCTTTCCGTGCATACATTCACTTCCATGTGTTGTTCCCGCAGGAGTTCCAGCTGCTGTACGAAGAGGCTCGGTATTACCAGCTGACGCCCATGGTGAAAGAGCTGGAGCGCTGGAAACAGGACCGGGAGCAACGGCGGGCGGCTCAGCCCTGCGAGTGCCTGGTGGTGCGGGTGACCCCTGACCTGGGCGAGAGGATTGCCATCAGTGGGGACAAGGCCCTCATAGAGGAAATTTTCCCAGAGACAGGGGACGTCATGTGCAATTCAGTCAACGCCGGCTGGAACCAGGATCCAACCCACGTTATTCGCTTTCCACTGAATGGCTACTGCAGGCTCAACTCTGTGCAGGTACAGCACTGTCACTGATCTAATACTATCATCACTGACTAATACACTACCGTTCAGAAACTGGGGGTTTTTGAAAGAAGTCACTTATGCTCACCATAGCTGCATTTATTTGATCAAAAATACACTAAAACACAGCAGTAAAATATTATTACAAATTAAAACAACTCTTTTCTAGTAGATTATATTTTAAAATGTAATTTACTCCTGTGATGGCAAAGCCTAATTTTCAGCAGCCATTACTCCAGTCTTCAGTGTCACATGATCCTTCAGAAATCATTCTAATATGCTGAATTGTTGCTCAAAAAATATTTATCATCATCAGTGTTGAAAACAGTTGGGCTGCTTCAGATTTTTTTTTCAAGATTTTTGATAAATAGAAAGTTTAAAAGAACAGCATTTATTTGAAATATAAATATTTTGTACCATAACAGTACATTTGTCTTTACTGTCACTCATGATGAAGTTAATTTATTCATGCTGAATAAATACATTAGTTCTTTCAAATAAACAAAGAAATCTTTTAAACGGCAGTGTATACTTATACTAAAAAATTAAAATGATAAGAATCTGTTGCAATAAAGCGTGTAAAATATCCAGACACATTATGGTAATAAAGATTTTGGAGGAAAATGTGATTGTCACAATGAAAAATTTTTTTTTCACTACAACGCATGAGTTGGAAATGCTGGTTTGAACCTGGATAAGATAAGATAATTCATAATTAAATTTAAATATTGAAATGACATTTTTAAATTAGGCTAAATAATACTGTCAGTCACTGCTGAACTTGAAAGTTTTGACTTTAGTTGATGGCTGGGATATTGAGCGTGCTGCGCCGATGTGTCTCAGAGACAGCTTGACTGCTCCCTGCCAACCAGACGAGATGTGCGAGGGTGCAAGATGTAGTAGAGGCAGGTGTGGATGAAGGTGTGGCTCCACAGCTGCAGAAGTGCAGTTATGCCCATGCCACCTTCTCACATACTCCACGATTTGGCTGTTTGAAAGGTGCTAAAACAGACACGCATCCCATCGTGCACACAGACACATCCACATACATATACGTTTTATAATGTCCGGTACCTTGAATCCTGGAGGCGATGCTAATGTGGGGAATATGTAGTCATGAAACCGAGAGGAGAAGAGAGGGAAATGATATGCATAATTTATTTTTAACTCGTCCTTAAGACAAATCTCTCCGTTTGAAAAAGTGCTCCAACATTTCTGTGCCTGAAGCATTTTAAACACACATGCTACATTTTTAATACTGTACTTTGGTTTCTTTGAACAACCTAAACTGGTTTACGCTACTTTTTTACACACGCCTAATTGACTTACTGTATAACTAATTAGTGTGTCTGATAACACTTATTTTTTTTGCGCACTTAACCGACTGAATCATGCGGGTGGATTTTTTTTTTAAGTGCGTCTTTGTCACACATCTCGGGTGTTCGCAAAAACCCACCTATGAAATATGAGAAGATAGATCAGAGAGGAATGACAGAGGACGAGAGATATGGAAAAAGACAGAGCGAGAGAGCCAGTTTGTTGCCAAGAAATTGTAGCCGTTTACTGTAAGAAAGTTAGTAAGTGATGCAACCATCAGCGCAGTGAGTGTAATGTCAAAATCATAAGCCTTCAGATATCGATGCCTGAATACTTGAGAGGCTTGTGACACTCTATACATGTTCATTCTGTCTTTAGTAAGAGCTCTAGATATGGATGTATTGGATTAAGTACAAATTAAAGGTATATTTCACCCAGATTTCACTCTGTAGAATACAAAAGAAGAAGATACTGTTTTTGATCGTACAATGAAAGTCAATGGACTCATTAAATGATCAGCAAATACTGAGGCATTTTTCGAAATCATCTTTTCTTCATGAGGGTGAGTAAATCATGACACAGATTTCATTTTTCGGTGGACTATCCCTTTAAGACAAATTTTTGAAATCCACTGGAAAAAGTTTGAAAATCGCACAAAAAGAAGGAACTTCAAAGTCAAACGATTTGTGTATTAAACCCGCTTCTGTAACACTGACGCAACCGAAACCTTACACGAGCCTTAATGTCGATGTGTGTTCTTGAAAAGATGCTTCAAAACGCAATCTTTCTTTGTGCACGGTAGGCCCTTGAATCATCTGCTGATGTCTTTTATACCTCATCTGTGCGTAAGTCGTAAGAAGTGTTCATTTCCTCTACAAGTTTTTCCGCAGCCTCAACTTCCAAAGTGAGGATAAGGGTGGACATTTTTTCTCAGGCCCTGTGCAGTTCAACTGATTCCTTCATCTTCGTCGTCTTCTCTTTTTTTTTTTTTTTTTTTTTGCGGAGGGACTTTTATCTGGCTCTGTAGCCCCGAGCCAGAACTTTCATTTTCATGTGAAGCACACTTGAAAGAAGTGCAGGAGTAAGTGAATACTCAAGGCTGCATGTATTGAATTTCAAAAAAATCTACAAGCACTCCAACAGATAAAACATTTCGTTGGCTTTTTGCGGCGGCGGGAATGACAGCGACAGCGGCCGCCCAGAGACGGCTGTCGGTGAGGGATCTCTGACAGTAGCCGAGATTGTGTGTATTGGGTTTGTAATGAAAGAGCCGGGCGGCTTCAGTGTGGGCTGTCAGTGGGGGAGCCTATTCTCATTTGACTCTGCATCAAACCCCTGTAAACAGCCCAGGGGATGTCTGCTCGCTCCTTCTCATCCCGGGTGGATGGTCTGGAGTGAGAAACGTCTGAGGGTAATGCAAGCGTGAAGTTGTTGATAGCACTGTTACTGAGATTGCACATTTTAAATGTGTCTTGATGCAACTATGTGAAGTGCTGATAGAGTGGCATAAATAGGAGTTTACTTCCAAAAAAACTCGTACCGAGTTTCTCATATTCAACGGAGAACTTGAACTCTAAATACAGACAAAAATTTCTGTGGTTTCTTTTAGGTCTTAGGTGCCGTCTCAATGCAATTATCTGAAGTTCTAATGGAGTAGCATGAATGAGAGTTTATTTTATGGAAACGTCATCTTAAAATCTCTAAATAAAACGACCCTGGTTTTTCTTAGGTCCTGGACAAATGGTGCCAGAAAGGGTTGCCATCTTGATGCAATTATGTGAAGTATAAATTGTTTACTCCAAAAACTCATACTGAGTTTCTCAAATTGAACAAAGAACTTCTCAAGATACTAACAGGGAAGCTCCGGAAAGTTTCAACATGGGATTTGTCTTGATGCAACTATATAAAGCACTGATAGAGAGGCATAAATAGAGTTTGCTTTGAAAAACTTCATCGCAGAATATTTATAATTCTACCTGGTTTCTTCAAGGTCCTGTAGAGACTGTTGCAGATGGGTTCAGTCTGGTGCCGTCTTGATGCATTTATGCAAAGTTCTGATACCTTTGCATGAATAGGAGATTACTTAATTTATGGAAAACATCTCAAAACACTGTAAAACTCCACTGGTTTCTCTTAGGTCCTGGAGAGACAGTTTCAGAATGGGGTGCTGTCCTGATGCAATTATGCAGAGTGCAGCGTAAATTATTTACTCAGATTTAACAAAGAACTTCTCTAAATAATAAAAATGCCCCTGGTTTCTTCTGGGTCCTGGAGCAACAGTTCCAGAAAGTTTCAAAATGGAATTTGTTTTGATGCAACTATGAAGCTCTGATAGAGTGGCGAAAAAACATACCAAATTTCCCATATTCAATGGAGCTGAAAATGCTGAGAAAAATTACCTTGGTTTCTCTTAGGTCCTAGAGAGACTGTTGCAGAAGGTTTCGTCTTGATGCAATTATGTGAAGCGCTGATACGAGAAGTACAGGAGTTTATTTTTTGGAAAACACTGATTCCAGCTAGGTCCTGTAGAGGACTGATTGCAAATGGTTTCAGTCTGGAGCCATCTTGATACATTTATGTGAAGCAATGATACCATTCTATAAACATGAGTTTAGTTCATTTATTTTATGGGAAACTTCATCTCAAAATACTTCAAAATACCACTGGTTTGGGTTAGATCTTGAAGAGACTTTTTCTAAAAGGGTTCAGCATTGCATTTATGATTTGTTTGTAGAAGAGCATACATTTTTATAACTCACTGTCCCTGGTTTCTCCTTGGTCCTGTAGGGTTCGATATGGTGGTGTCTTGTCGCAATTAGGTGTAGTACTGATACAGAGGTTCTCATATTCTGTGGAAAACTTCTCAAAATACTCAAAAATGGCCCGTTTATCCTAGGTCATGGAGAAACTGTTGGTCTATAAATTCAACTATATGAAGTACAGAGTTTCTCATATTGTAACAATATACTAATAATGTCCCTGGTTTCTCCTAGGTTCTGGAGAGACTGTTCCAGAAAGGCTTCAACATGGTGGCGTCGTGCGGTGGGGGTGTGGACTCCTCCCAGTTCAGTGAATACATCCTGAGTCGGGAAGACAGACGGTGTCAGACCAGCCACACGCCCATCAGGATAAAACAGGAGCCTCTGGACTAGCTGGCTCTTGTGCCAACCACAAACACCTCAGTCTGCTTTCGAAAAAAAAAAAAAAAAATGCCAGCGGACAAATAGAAGACTTAATTTGCAAGAAGAGTTTGCTTCAACTCTTCGGACTCCAAGAGGACTCAAATCTTAGTAAATGTATTTCATAAATGACCCCAAATCTGCTCCAAAATATGCTTTACAAACCCAAGCGAGTCACAGGATGGCTTTTCATCTGCTGACCTCCAGTTGAACTTTTTAGCCGTTTCTTTGGCTTGAATCATAAAAAATGCATTCATAGATCTATATTTCCACAGTGCAGATCCATATAAGTTTGCCGTTGTATGTGCATAAAAGAGCGAAAAGAGGAACTCTACCAGGAAGTTGCGTTCATGGCGAGCGCTCCTTCCGGCTAGAACACTTTCAAATGATGCAGCAGTCTGATCTCCAAGCTCCCGGGCGAAATTAACCACAAAATACAAAGTCTGTCCTCTGATCCATTTTTAATCTAGATATCTAATGTTCTCATTTTCCAGTCTCATCTATGTAAATCAGTTCTTTTATGACCTACAGGTTTATTGCTGTTGTCTCACTACATGAAGGATACGAGAGCAGTTCTCAGAAGTCATTTGGTTGTAAGTGCGGTCTGGATTCGGCCGCATAGACGCTTTGACTCGAGGCTACGTGGCGGCTAAAGCGGACAGTCTGGTAATGCATTCAGCGCTGGGCAGAGAGGCTTTTTGTTTGAGCATGTCTCAAGGGAAACCTGGACTCATGTGGGAGAGCTTTTCTGATGGCATCGCTAAATCCTCTACTTTTTTTTCAGGTGCCCGTTTTCTTCAAAACTAGCCCTGAACTAGTCGTTAGTTCATTATACATAATTGTTTTGAGTAAACAGTTAAAAAGTAAAGATCTTTTGTAGATACAGTGTCCAAAACAACATCTTGTTTAATGAAGGCACCTTTTGGAAAAATAAGTTTATAGTCAGATTGTTAATGAATACAGCACTTTCAGGGGGCGATACTCAGACCGTTTGAGAAGTGGGGAATTACTGTGCCCCTTAAGGCCTAGAGACGGAGGGGCTACGGGTCAGACTTCTCTCCAGGAGTTAAGGTCACTTTCCCACAATCCCTTTTACTCACTCTCCCTTAGCAAAACAGCGCAATCAGAGCCACTCGGAGAGAGACTGAGGGAGAATAAACTTGAAAGGTTAACTTGGTGGCTGGTAAACAGACTGAATTGCATAATGTGTTGTAAAAAGGCACATTTAATAAGAGTTCTTTGCCTCGCAATTTCAAAAGGAAGGGTCACTGAAATGTCACAGATATGTTGTTATGCTAAGTGTTGTCTTAACTGGCCAGCGTTTCTTTTCAGATTTTCTTGATTTGTTGTACATAAAGGCTCATGGACGCTTTGCAGGCCCCCCTGAATGCAACTTATCTCGCTGCTGCGCAACTGCCGTTTTGTTTTCGATTTCAAGGACAAGAACATTAAAAAGATGATTATCAGAGAAGCTGCGTCGGACGTTACATAAATCTTAATTTAAATACTGCTCTAATGGATGTTGTGTCAAGATGTATATTGCAGTATGGTCCAAATGTATATTATTTAAATAAAACATTTTTTTGTAATGGATTATTATTGATATGAATCATAGTGGTATGTCAGGCATGTGTTTATTTGAATTGTCACATTCTTTTTGTAATCGGTGTTGATAAACAAACTTTTAATAAATTGTTGGAGTTCTTTCCCTATTTTAAACCACTGGCAGTTTGCATGTGAATGTGTCGGAAAAACTTATACAAATGACAGTGAACATAGTCGGGGGTAAGTCAAAAACCTCGCTATGAAATGGAAGATATTTTAGTATTGTGATTACATTCGAGTGAATCTTCAGAAGAGAAAAAAAAAAAAAAGTATTGTGGGGACATCTTTCTATCGGCAGATATGAACTTGCAGTATATTTTAAAAAGGGGCGGAGTTTCAGCAGACTAAATGATTGGAGAAGTATGGCATGTATCAGCAGAGAGAAGTCTGTTGATTAAAATTTTGTTCACATAAAAATGAAAATTCAGCCTCATGTCGTTCCAAACCCGTAAGACCTTCGTTCATCTTCAGAACACAAATTAAGATATATTTAATTGGTCAGAAAACTCTCGGATTTCATCCAAAATATCTTAATTTGTGTTCCGAAGATAAACGAAGGTCTTACGGGTTTTTAGTAATTAATAATTTTCATTTTGGGGTGAACTCTCCCTTTAAACATAAGATTGACATTTTGATTAAAAATGCCAAATTTTTGAATGACACATGGATGAATAGTTCCCAATACAATCAATAACAGCATTCATTTTCCAAACAAAATATTCAACTACAAAAAAATGATGGCAGGACTCGACATTTTTAAATCAGAAATTGCCTGAATCATGAAATGTGGGCGGTAAATACCAGAATAGAGCCTCACCTGATGGAGTTTTCACTCATCTGTGAACAGGAAAAACACATCCCAGAAATCAGGGCACGTTTATTTGATCCTTTACTTTCTGGTTATGTTGTTGACATGTGTGACACATATTAAATGTAAAACAACATTAAAAGAAAGTCTTGGCAGAATTATAATTAGGAACTTTATTCTTTTACAAAAGTACAAATTTAATAGAGATGAGCACTTTTTTTCCAAACCAACCAAACATTCAAAAATTGTTAAATTTAGCAAAAATAGAAATTCTAATAGATATGTTTTTTAGACAAAAGACAATCCCTTGATCAACAATACTGTTTGTCCAAACGCCAGCACAAACAATACGCATTAAAACCAATCTGAGAGATGGAAAAAGATTTTGCCTCAGATCTCAAAGGAATCATTGCACACGACATGAACGCTGACTGTCTCCCAACATACATCTGTACAGCTCCAAAATGTCCATGTTGAACACGTCATTTCCTTTCCTACTGCATGTCATAAAGGGCAATACACAAATCTTCAGTTCTTGAGACATAAAATAATGCCCAATGACAGATACCAAATTTATAGTGAACTTGATTTCAAACACAAAAGTACATGATCCAAAATGCGACATTAGTATTTTAAAATCATTACTGCAGTCTGTCGAAGTCACCTCATTTTGAACGTATTTTTAAAAAATGGTCAAATGAACAATACATACAACCTGCCATTTCTCCACAAATAAGTTACGAGAGATCCTGCTCTAGAATCGTTGGTGAAGCGATGCATATTAGTATTAGCATATTAGATAATTCCATGCCGTGAATTTGATTAAAAACAATGGTGCCCCAGGAGGGCCACGTAAGGCACCATTTCACAGTATACTTAACGCAGACACTAGTGAAACCGTACACACCTATAACCCCACACTGAGTGTGCGAGACAAAACTGTCACTGAATTTCAAAAGACCATCCAATAGGATGAAAGACAGTCAGTGTTTTACAACACAGAGTTTCTTCATTTTGCATAAATCAGTAACAAAAAAAAAAAACAAACAAAAAAAACATCCACACGGATCCTCAGAGACTTAAAAATGCGCTACTTATAAGTTACTAAAAATACTCCCGACTCGTTAGACCTCTAAAACCAGGAACTTTGCATTCACATTTCCAGTGTCTCTATTGCAAATGAGGCTTTCGGTTAAAAACAAGTCCAGCCGCTATTTATATAAAACAAATCTCAATCTCTATCCTGAAACATAAAACCAGTCCGAGTTCAAGTTAATGAATAAAAAGATCAACATTGCTCAAAACGATGGCTCATGAATCCAAAACAACGGGGGAAATAAAACCATAAAAGGGTGACCCAAAGGGGGGGGGGGGGGATTACATGGTGTCCACAGCCGCCGCCGGTTTTTCCAGAACCTTCTCATCTCCAGAATGCCTACGTTTGGAAGATTTACAGCAACGTGCTCGTTATGACACAAAGAGTACATGCCACAGGTGAGTCTGAAGGCACAGACCGGAGATTAATGCGGAGAAGGAGAGGAAGACTTGAACATATTACTGAGAGTCAAGCAGGTGGAGTACCATTAGCGTGGATGATCTCATCCATCTCACTGGATCAGTGCTACTTCAGAAGAGCCTTGTAGAGCAGCATGGACCTGGCTGTGGTTCGCTCCTGCTCCAAGCAGAAGATCAAGTCCCTGAGGTTGACCCGGGTAATGCGCTGACGAGTCTGCCGGACTGAGGATGTGGAGGATGAGGTAGAACCGGTCGCTGATCCGGAGGAGCCTGCAGGAAACTGAAAGGGAATAAGGAAAGAACTGATTAGGTCATTGCCATTGTTCACTCATTTTTGACAGGACACGTTGATAAACCATAAAAACTCACAAACATTGGATTAATTCACATTATTTTGTGCTTGTGTTTAACTTGAAAAAAAACTTATTTTCAAAGAATGTTACGCCAGACTGGTTTTTACTCAATGTAAAACTGTAGAAAATTAAAATGGAAGTCCGTTTCCGCCACTGAATTAAAAAAAAATAAAATAAATAAAATAAAAAATAAAATATCAGACTTTTTTTCCTCGCAGTTGCGAGGTCAACTCTCGCAATTCTGACTTTTTATCTCAAGTTAATGGTTTATCTTTTTCCCCTCAGAACTGGACTTTATTACTCGCAATTGCGAATTTATATCTCACAATTGAAATAAAGTCAGAATTGTGAGATAAGAAGTCGCAATTACCTTTTTTTATTCAGTGGTGTAAACAGGCTTCCATAGAAAATAAATTCAATAAAATAAAAATATATACACAACTTTAATTCTCAAAGATTAAATCAGGTGTTGTGTGTTAAATTTAAAATTGTAACCTTATTTATTATTATTTTCAAACTTAGAATTAGGTCAGATATTTTTTTCTGTAAATTGAAAATAGTAAAAAGGCTAATTTTTAGACAAAGATTAGTTCACATGGTTTTAGCTTTATTTAAAAGTCAAAAATTCAAATCACCCAAAATTAAAAGCAAGTCTTTGTGCTACTTAAATCTGAGACAAACCAGTCCAGCCTTGCTTTGATTCCATAATGCGAGCATTTTTGCAATAAAGACCTAGCAGTCATCAAAGATCCTCTGGTTTTGTGCTTTTGTGTGTTTGTCAGCACACCTGCACAACATGTGATCATCTGTACTCAGCTGGAGGCTAGAGAACCACACCTCACGCCCCGGGCAGCAGACTTTTGATCTCAACTACAGTGTCTCAAAGCACTTCACCTTCAGACTCCACTCAACAAATGAGGGCGATCAAAACAAAGACCATTAAAATAAAATCTACGCTTAGTCAAGACAAGAAAACGGGGAGGCTGGCGACCAGCCGTCGCCACATTAAGATTATTTACACAGTTCACCTCGAGGGAAAAGACCTTCCATCTAATTTCCAGGAGGAGGGAGGAAGATGGCATGTGTATTGTATTCATCAGCCGTACAGGGGGTCTTATAGCGTGACATCAGTCCGCTGGAATGAGGTTAGGGTCTCCAGCCTTCACTGAATACTAAGTATACGTGAGAAGGTGCAAGACGGCCTCCGGGCACAAAACACACACCACACCCTACAGAAACAACCTGCAGCTTTGTGGGATCTATATCACCCTCATACATGCTCTTACACACCCTGAATGATTCCCACTCTCACACACACCCAGGGCTGGCAAAGCTCACGACATGTTTACGCTGGCAGGTCGGTGCGCGGTCTTGTACATTGTTAATGTTAGGTCATTATTTGAAAATTGTCAGGAGCACTTTAAGGGAAGAATGAAATGCAAAACTGAAATTAGAGATTAATGCCAAAATTTTCACTCATAGCCACACCCAGAAGAGACCGTTCCAGGAAGTTTAGTTCAAGCGATCAAGTGATTGTAAGCCTCTGGTTACATACTGCACACACTTAAATAAACCTGAAATCAATGCCAAGCACTGGAGGTCGTATGTGTGTGTGTGGAGACGAAAACATAAGCTAGTGATTTCACATCCGATGCAATGCCACGCAATAGTCAACAAACACTTCTTAAAAACAGACCCTCTGCATTTAGTGATTTCAAATAAATGGGTTAATGTCATGATGCTCATATTTTGGATACGGTCGCCGTCACACACTCTATAACAAGCATAATACAAAGTTTTGTATACAAGTGTAATAATAGTAGCCTAACAGGTGCAGATTGTTTTATTTAGACTATAAATCTACGCTAATTCACAAATGACCTCAAACGCCATACACGGCATTTCCTTTAGATTGGCAGGTTTGAGCGCAGGAAAATACAGTTTATTCTGCGTTCAGCAAATTTATTTCGTGATGAGCGATGGACCTTGTTGGGAAACCAAATACTACATCGCCAATCTGGAATAATTTCCATTCATGTCACCCATCCGCGTTTGTACAAGTGTCTTCAAGGTCATGTGATCGCATTTAAACGCCCGGCTGGTCAGGTTTGTATTGGTGAGGCTTTCTCCAAACTGGCCAAATATGAACGAGACGGCGGTAAATGGAAGATGCTAACAAGTAATGTGACAACATATGCTGTGATTCCTATTCCACAGAGACGCTCTGCGCTGTGCAGACGAGGAGGTAACGCGCCCGCTTGCTTGGTGGCGGAACAGTGAACCATGTCTAAACCGGATCTGCCACCGTCACAGCCCTAATTTTGGATATTACAATTTCTTCGAAATGTAATTAATATGCAATGACTTGAATACACCTCTTCTACAATGAACAAGATTTTCTATTCTTAATTAAAATTCATTTGATTTTTTTTTGGGCGTGGATAAATTAAAAAAAAAATGTCAGGGTAGTAAAAAGGCCCTGATTTTACAATAAAGAAAAAAGACTTTTAAAGTTAAATTTGTGAAATATAAAGCTACTATAGGCATGTAGCGCAACCAAAAAAAAAAATAAAAATAAAAAAAAAATATTAGATGAAAGTTAGTTGGCAAGGAAACATTTCTCATTTTTGTTTTTAAGTACTAAAATCACTAAAACAAATAAAACCAAATACGTAAACAAAAACGAAGAAGAAAAAAAAAGCAAATAAAATAAAAAATAAATAAAAAACTTAAAACCAAAACCAACTGAAAGTATAAAAATAAAAGCTAATATATGATAATTTAATCTATTTATGACAAGGAAAGTTTAAATCAGGTTGTAAAATTTGACTCCCCAAAATGATATTTATAAATTCATGACATTTGCAAAACATACTTTTTAATCTTTAAAAACACTTAAATTAAAAAAATAAGATGTATAATTGTGTACATTCATATGTACTTTTTACATAACGGTTACACCACATGACATTATGAATCATTAAATTTAAACTATAATGAATACAGAGCACATTTCTAAGAACTTGCAACCTGCTTTAAAAGCTACATTTTTATGAAGTTTGAAATTTTTTTTTTTTTTTTATCATGGGCACTTGTTTATCACTGACCCATAATAAAACAGCAAAGCAAAACAGACATTATCAGTAAAATAATTCATTTTTTAAAATAAAAATCCAATATGTAACCACCTAAACTCTAGCCTTCAGTAAGACAGTTGTACTTGCTCAACTCGACATTGCAGTACAGGAAGACAGCGTTTCACAGTTAGCATGTGTGGGTGAACACGCTCAGGGCATTTTGCCACTATCCTAGTGGTGCGTTAGAGATGGAGCTTGTTAAGCCTGCATAAATGTGTAAAGATATGGATGAATATATTACAGATGTGAGCATTAACGTGCCTCAGGCGCTGAGAGAAATGTATTTTTTTAAACCACATTAGCGGTGGAGTGGAATGTGTAGGGTGCACAAGCTATCTTTTCGAGTGTCATTAGGGTTAAAGTGTGTTGTAAACCCTTGAGTTGTGTTTGTGTGTGTTCACTGTGTGTAGGACAGCAAACACCTCCAGAGGAACTGACTCCAAACCCTGAAGAAATGAGGCAGCTTACACTTGTAGGTTTCTGAAAGCCATGAATTGAGCAGAACGGCATGAAACGTATCCTTCAACCAGACGTAAAGGTCTTAAAATCTTCAAAACAAGCACAAGCCAAAGCTACCCTAGAATTGAGAAGCCCTTCAACTCAAAGTGACCAAACCACCACAGAGAAAACCCTCTCCAGACAAAATGGAGAGGGAAAAAACCTTATTACTCCACCTTATTCCTCCAAACGACTGTGAGCACTTCTGGCCTCTAAAGGTTAGAGAGTGCCTGAGGGTGCTGTGTGTCTCCAGCGTTTGGGGAAATGACTCGCCTTGCCTCTGCACGAACACAGCCCAGTCTCTGCAGAACTGCCGCCCGGGGCTACGCAACCCTGCTCTACTTCACTTTAACCCTATACTAGCCAGCTTTTTGATGGCGGCCTTTTACTTTGATCCAGGACCATCTAACCTTGTGCAATTATAAAACTATGAGAGACATGGCTGGGTTTCAAAACAGGCCTTTTCAACCACAACGTCTTCATGGTTCCTCAAAGAAGATCAAAAGTTAGGGTCGCATATGCTGTTAAAAATAACATTCTTTATTGGCACTGATGGTTCCATGAAGAACCGTTAACATTTCCATGCTTCTTTAGAGTGAATAAAGGTTCGTTAGATAATTAATGCTCTTTACACACAGAAAAAACAGCTTGTTTAAGAACCGTTCACTGAAAGATTCTTTGGGGAACCCAAAAGAGTTCTTTTATGCCATTACTGCAAAAAGTGTAAGTTGGTCTAAAAGGACAGCACAAGAGTATAAGAGACTGTGGTCATTTTTCCAGCCAATTTACGACACAATCCCAGTTTGTGGTTCGGTATGTATTAACCATGGATTAAATCTGTAAACTAGTTGACACTACACATAATTAAAAAGTCTTGCTTTGGGGAAGGGGATTTTCTAATTAGAGAAATAGCGGCAAAGCTGCAGTTCCTTTGCCTCCAGTAAAGTTGATGAGCTGAGGGGCAGAACTGGGATAAAATCCAGGCCTGCGGCCCCAACCAAAACACAAGGCTTTGTGGTGTTCCATCATTACCTCACCACATAATTAACTACAGACACAACAAAATGTAGCATAATGTATGCATGCTAGCCCAACTGATGAAGATACTACCACAAACCCTTAATCAACCCTGAACCCAAAGCGTCAACAAATACTTTTCAGATGGGTTTATTCTACCTTCAGTAAAAGAATCAAATTGATAGCTTCAATCACTGATGAATCTAAAAAGCAGATAAAACTAGATGCTGTGAAGACAACTGATATTCTGGGTGGTTGCTATGACCTTTCTTAGGTACTTTGAATAGTTTTACCATGTTGCTATGAAGTTTCTAGGGTGTTCTGGATGTTGTTTTTTTCAAATAACCATAGAAATACCTTAGAAACTACGTAACTAAATGCTTAAATTACCCAGAATATGCCTAACAAGCATATAAAACATGTTAGGTGTTCTAGGTGGTTTTTACCATGTTATTTGTTTCCTAGGTTATTCTGGGTGTACTTGGTGATGGCCTACTTACCACATTTTCAATTAAAAGAACCCACCTCAAGTCTCCAGTCCCTAAATACAGCATGTATTAGTCAATGGACCAAGCATCTATCATTGGCATTTATCAATGTAAGTTCTCAAACCTGCCATAACCATTGCTAACAACCATCGAATATACGACAAATGCCAATTCAGAATAAATCAGCCTCAGAAGCCACTGGGAAAATCTTGAAAGCAATGCAAAAGTGCGGCATGTGTGCCAAACACTTGGGTCAGAGGATGTCAGAAGATGCCATATACACTGTGATTCATCTGGGCTGTGGGAGTTGACATCTCCTCCAGACCTCTCCAACTCTGTTTTTTTCAGGATTAAGCATAATTTAAGTGTCTAATTTGACACCCTGGCAACGCAAGTCTGACAAATTTGTGTGGTAAATATCCATGCTGCAGATTCACAACTATTCTGCACACGTTTTAGAAACAGCATATCCCTTTCTTGCCCTCTTTCACTCTCTCAGCACAAAGAACCGGGATGCTTCAGGCAGCACTTGCGGGAGAACCAACATTCTGCCTACATCTGCCTGCAATTCAAACAGCTCTCCCACATTGTGTTGCCTGTACAAAAAAAACAGCACTTGTCAACAGCTTACATGGCTACAAGGTACACATTAAGCTTGAGGGCAATGCTATACAAACACACGAAGTAGCTCAACAAAGATTGTACTACGATGGTCTCTAAAACACTCTCTTAGTTTGGAGTACAAAAAATGTTCCATTTAAAGTGGACAGGGTGGTGAATGTATTTTGTGTCTTGTATAACTCTCAGAATAAGTTGATATGACATTTTGTTTATCATTGGAATGGATTTAATATACATAATGTTGCAGTTACATTATGAAAAGCAAAATGCATGCCTACTGTGTTTCAATCCAGAATAAACACAATGTATAAATGGCAATAGTATGAGCTGTAATGGTAGCTGAACAGCTTGAGGGAATCAGGAGGGTAAGCCAAGATGGTGCCAATACCCCTCTGGCTTCTACATACACAGAGGGTCATTGCGGTAATATGAAACAGATTATTTACACAACCAACCAGAGATCTCTGGGAGTGGGGGGAAAAGAAAAACGTAAACTTACAAAAAAAAAAAAGGAAAAAAAAAAAAAAAAGTAAACGCAGGAAATCCAAGACCACAATGTATATAACCATTAAAATCCACAGCTGTTTTTACTCTCTAAGCTATCAACAGATCTGCACTCTTTTTCCTTAAATGCAATTTAATACAAATATAAATGGAAATTTACAACCATAAATGTACAAATAAATAATAATCAACACTCACAGTTGTGCTACATAGTGTAAAACCCTGATGCAAGCAACTGTGGAAATTCCAACAGTAAATGTAAAATAATAATAATAATAATAAGCATTTTTACTTTTTTTTTTTTTTTTCAATAAATATACAAATATCACATATAATGAAATAACAAATGATAAATAGAACTGAAGTAATCCACAACCACAATGTGTATACCAAGTGACGAAACAAACGGCAAACTGTCAATCTAAAAAATAAAAACAAATATTTAAAAAGGAAATCCCATGATGTACATAAACTAGAATCACAGCCATTTTATTTTTATTCTAATATCAAGTAACGAACGCTATTGAATCCTTGGATAAGATCGAGTGATTTGCGACTGTGTTCTGGTTAATAAACTCCAGTAAGATTTACATTTTAGGTTTAGATGCTAATGCTTAAAACACAGATAGAGATCAGCCTGTGTGACTTATGTGAGGTTGTAACTTGTCCCAGCTGATGAAATGGAGTGCGAATAAACTAAATGCAAGGAAGGACACGGAGAAACAGGAAGGAAAGCGATAGAGAGAGAGAACGAGAGAGAGAGAGAGAAAGGAGAGAAGTGGTAGAGTACGACTTGAATTTAATATTTCATGATTGCCTGAAGGATTTTTCACAGATCAATGTGACTCTGTACCCAAGCCAGTGTCAGCCAGAGAGCGTCAGGAGAAAGCAAAAGAGCGAGAGAGAGAGAGAGAAAGAGAAAACAGTTGAAAGTATGAGATATATGGAGTAAAAGACAAAGAAAAGAGTTAAAGAAGGACAAGCATAAAAAATTAACGCAAAAAAACGCGAGCAAGAAAGTGACAGTGAAAGAAGTATTTGGCTCATCGGTTCAGGAGACTGTTAGTCTTCTAAACACCAGTGTGTGTTTGCTCCATGAGAGATACACCCTCCACTGCCTCCGTGCCCGCGGGCTTCGCCAGAGGCACACATTACCTCCGTTAATGGGTTTCCATTTGAGCAGCAGAAAGGAAGCCAATAACCTATCCACACTAATGGATTAGTCTACATGTAGGCAACCTCTGCAGCTAATCTTGGACCAACTGTTTCCTTTCTTCACAAAACAAACAGAAGAAACAAAGGATGTCACCATATGTGAGAACAAAAGTGAAATTATTGAGGTAGAAACAGCTATATCAGGCCAATGCATCCAAAAGAGCCTCCTTGTTCTGATTGGCGTCACTCAAGCCAACTTTCTCAAAACTCTCGCAGTTGGAGGGAACTTGGTGAGTGTTGTCCTTCCACGGCCATCATGAACCAATAAACTTACCATTTTAATTAGCGAAGATTAACAAGGGAGGTAATTAATTTCTGAGATGGGCATCTTAAAAGCGCCAAAGGCTTGACTTTGTTGACGGAGCCGAATGCTTTTTCATTGATGTGGGCAAAATAGAGGGGCATCATTATAAGCTAGCGAAAAGCATGCACTTGCATTCTAAAAGAGTCGATGGCTGGAAACGTTCCTCTTTGAGGGCTATTGTGATGTTATTATTGGAACTAAATGTAGAGCACCTTATTTGTCTCACCAAACACCCCACAGAATCTTCATTAGCCATTAACAGGTACATAAAGACGAAAGGGTGCTATGCTAAGAGCGTCTATGCAAACAAGACAACAACAAAGAAATCGGCATGTCTCAGGCAAGCTGAACATGAACAGGTCATGAAAACTGAAAACTGGCACTCGGAAAGTTCAAAAGTGCAACAAAAGATGCTTAAACTGGAGCAAGAACAACACACAAACCCCAAAGCAATGAGGAAAAACAAAAATTGTGTTTCTTCTCTTCTCCTGCATCCAGACAGGTATACAGTTAGATGTTACGTTTGAAGCCAAGATAAGGTCAAATGCATTTATAGTCTGCCCAAGCTGCCAATCTGAGCATCATCGAAGCATCATGTGAAGTTCTCAAACACACAGTAGGAATAGCAAATTCCATCTCCTTCATCCTTCAAGGCACTTTTCCTCATGGAGAATGATGCAATATTCCACTCCTCACACTTCAAGAGTTTTTTAACAGTATTCCAAGAAGAACTGAAAATGTTCTGGAGGCCCTGCTCTTCATTTGATCATAGCTACACACTGCAAGGGATTTTCCATTTTGTTAACTCCCTGTACAATCTACAGTAAGTCCATCGAGTGTTCATTGACTACATTTATTTACCGCAATGAAATATAACAGTAATATTCAGATCTGCAAAAGAAATATGTAATGGTTATAAAATCATTATAAACTGCTTAATACAATAAGAATATCATTGCAATATCTGGTTCCAATAAAGGATAATATTTCTGACATATCTGCAGTCGAATTTTACCTGAAAACAACAAGACCGTAAATAGCCCTCCAATTTAAAATCCTTTTTGGTCTGACACTAGGATTTATCTGGGTCGAACAAATAAACCCAATTTGACCTCCCTTAATATATTGGATGAAAAAATGCCTGTCAAAGCAGGAGTTGATCAATATAAAATTAAGGAAAACAGAACACATCATCACTCTTACAAAGCCCTAACCACTAACAAAGACCTTCCTCTTCTTGCAGTGGTAGCCTGAGGTCAGAAAGAGGCAATTTTTGGCATTACGTTATTCCACGCAACCCCTACAAACTGATAACAGACTCTTCATGCTCCTTCTTATCATGTCAAAACACATGCAGATAACCCACAGATAGCACACACAAGACTCATCACATCACCGCGCATGAAAAAACACTGGAGCTCCAATCAACCGGCAAAATCTGCCACAGGAAACAAGAGAATCTGTGTGAATTTTATATTAATGATATAACCTTATACAACGGTAGTAAGCCACCAAGATAAAGCACGATGTGCAGGCCAAGGTGAAGGCATGTAGAGACTGAAAATGGGAGCCTATTGGGAACCTGAGGAACAGACATCTAAAGCAATAAGACATTTATTAGATTTATGTTAATAAAAATTACATTGACAAATTACTTAACCGAATGGAACAAGAGTGCAAAAAAGATTTGAGAACAAAGACGTTCAGCACATAACTTAAATTTCAGTCTTTTTCCTGAAAAAAAAACAAAAAAAAACAAGCTATTAAGATCCGTCCTATTAAGGTGCCAGTCCGTTATGAAAAAGAACTATTGACATTATGCAAATAGGGATGCACTGATATTAAAATTCTGTCAATACCAAATTCTAAAATCAATTGGTTTTGAATACAAGTGAATTCAGGATATTTTTGGGATTTGCTCAAGTATTATACACCTGAGCAAAAAATTAGGGACTAATTGGTTCTATCAAACAGTTGTTGAACTGGAGGAGGCTGATCTGAATGAGAGTTAGATGCAGTTGATCGTAAGAAAGGGTGGAGTTTAAGCAGACGAAATGACTGGAGAAGTCCGGCATTAGCCACCAAAGAGGATTTTCTTCTCTAGTTTCACCAGAAGATTGAGTTATGATATTAACTTGATTGCTCAATTAAGAATTAAGAAAAAAACAACAAAAAAACAAGATCATTTAAAAAAAAAAATTAAAAAAAAATTTCATGCCAGCAGGTGTGTGTTGGATGACAGCAAAGGTAACCTAATAGTAAAAATTAGGAAAATAAGCTAAAATAAATGAAATATCTGACAATATCAGTCGACATAATCAATTTTAAAAAAGTATTGATCTACTGTGTGTCCCTATCTGCAATTTGTCTTTGAGGTCCAGAAATGAAAGTCATACAGGTTTAGAACAACATGAAGGTGAGTAAATGATGACAGGATGTTCATTTTTGGGTGAATGGCCCCTTTAATGATACATACTGAACAAGAGCACACTCTCAGTTCAATGACTGGTAATGTTTAAACTCCATGCCACTGCTGCAAAAGCTGAGCTTTGGTAGTGCTCATTACTGGCTACACATTTCAATCTGCCTTTGGTATTCCATGTCTGCCCCCATGTACCCCTCCCTCCCCCCATTCAGTCTCTGCCCCCTGGCCGATCTGGCAGAGGGGGAGATTTTAATTGTGGCTATAGAACTCTGCACGGTTCTTTGCCTGTGAGCGAGCCCTCACTTCAGTGAGTGAGAGCTTGCTTTAGTGATATTGGGTCCAGTCCATCCCTTCAGGCTGCTTTTAATGGCCCTCTCCTCTCTTTCATAGCCGGGGCTGAGATTGTTTTCCATGTGATGCCTGTTAATTCTGCTGCAGGGAAGGGCAACCGTATATCCATCCTTATTTTTTTGTACGAGAGATACATTTCTTCTTGCTTTCCATCTCCATTTTTCCTTCTCACAATACTCGCTTTTTCTGACTTGAGCTGAAAGTTAAGGCCAACATGTTATACTTACGGAATGCATGCGGACCGAGAAGGTGCTTGGGGTTTGGTTGGCATCAAGAATCACTATAATTCTTCCTATATTAGGAAGCATCCACACAACACACATTAACATTGTTTATTATAAGCACACGGTTAAAGGAATAGTTCACCCAAAAATAAAAATTACCCCATGAATTACTACCGCTCAAGCCATCCTAGGTATATATGACTTTCTTCTTTCAGACGGGGGGATTTTGAAGCCCAAAAAAGTGCATCCATCCATCATAAAAGGTACTCCACACAGCCCTTAATATAGGCCTTCTGAAGCCAAGCGATGCGTTTATGTAAGAAAAATATCCATATTTAAAAACTCAAACCGTAATCTCTAGCTTTTGTATGACGCAGGCGTAGCGTAAATTCCAGTGAGAATATGCTAGTCTCAGGAGAACCAAGTTTTGTTTAAAGCAAAGGAAAACCATGTGAAGAAGTGAAATGTTTTCGCTATACTCAAAAACAGTTATGGATGGGTTTGTTTTCACAAACGCATTGCTTCGCTTCTGAAGACCTTTATTAATCACCCAGAGCCATGTGGAGTACTTTTTATGATGGATGGATGCACTTTTTTGGGTTTAAAAATCTTGAACCCCATTCCCTGCCATTATAAAGCTTGGTAGAGCCAGGACATTTTTTAATATAACTCCGATTGCATTCATCTCAAAGAAGAAAGTTATAATCAACTAGGATGGCTTGAGCGCGAGTAAATCATGGGGTAATTTTCATTTCTGGGTGAACTATCCCTTAAAGTTTTGCCGTCTGCCACTTTATAGTTGTGGTGTGGACTCAGCTATTCTTTAAATTTAGAACCCATCCTTACTGTGAACAGGCCTTAACACCAACTTTTCAACTTAAGCTAAAACAAAGTCAACATGTTACGGGCTCATGGTTCATTGGCGTCAAGAATCATGGTGATCTTCAAGAACTATAACAGTAATAATACAAGAAGTGCACCAGATACAATACGAAAACATCTTCTCTTCCTCTTTTTCCACATGGATTGTTTCTCAATCCATCGTCCTCTCAGTTCCCCTGGCCTCAGGACTGGGATGAACATGTTAATATGGGCTGCCCATGTTAGGACAGCTCAACTCTGAACTCTCATGTGTGATCTGCCTGCAGGCTCAGTCTGGTATGCAGGCCCACAGGAACTCAGCGGCCTTTATTACAGCGTGCCCTACAACTCGCCCTTCAGAAACGTCCTCATCACCTGCCCTTGTGACTAATCTACCCTCAAGCGGTCCTGCAGGGCTGCCCTCTGGCCTAAACGCTTCATCAACCCAAAGACAGACGGAATAGCAATCAAACAACAAACCGCCTCGAGGGCGTCGAGGCCAGACAAAGAGCAAGCAGAAAACACCACCCTTCCCTCAACCGCTGCAAACAAGAACTTGAGCATTTTATCCCGATGAAGATCCCTGCAGAATGACACCGCAGGAAGCTTTTATTTAGAAGCGAACGGGGAGCAAGGACGAGGTATTTTGCTGTCAGGACGTGGGGGTGGGGGAAGAATGAGTGGAGCCATTATGACATGGCTGCCTCCCGCTTCGGGCCATGCTGCCCTTCAGGCACATTGCTGTGGAGATGAAATCTCTGACTGGACCCTTCAGAGCAGGCCCAGCCACGGACCCCTGGGCGAGGACCGACCCCTTTAGAAAAGTCATATTCACTTTGCTCCACATCGAGGGGGTGTGTGCGAGCTTCTGCGCACGAGTTGGGAGGGGGCACCGCCGAGGGCAACGTTGAGTTGGATGTGAAAGACAGAAATGATGGGCTGAAAATGAAGAGAGAAGACGTCTCTTTGCCTACATTCTGGACGTGTGAGATGCTAATGCTCCTACCTGTGACGCCAAAAATTCATTTGCGAAAGCATCAGGTTTGCTGATCTGTTTTGGTTATGTTTTATGTGGGTGGATGAAGGTAATCCATAGTGAAAGAGGTCGGCAGTGCATTCACAGAGCAGAAATAATGCTTTTATTTGGTTATTTATGCTCTCCATAAAGGGACATTTAGTGCCCTTCACAGCAGCAGATTGCTGCAATGCAAGTAAAGAGAAGATCTAAGCCATGTGGCGGGTCATTAGAACACAGCCCCTACTGTTATTGTTGATAGTGGTAATGATCGTTTATGTGCGATATCGTCTGACACGTCTCTTCTTGATAATATGCCATGGGCAGCAGCATGTGAAGACAGTATTTACACAGAACTGAAATGACACTGGCTTGATTTACTAAATTAGCAGAAATAAGCTTTGCTCAAGCAAAAAATGTAGTGAGCATGTGACTGGTTGGGGCATTTGTTATGGCCATACATTTTCATCTTATTACCATGAGCTTAGAAATAATGTTATAGGTGGGAACACGTTGCCAAATTCATTTTTGTGTTTGTGCTTAAAAAATAAAATAAAATAAAAATTTAACAGCTGAATTCCAGTTGAAAAACTAGACTAATCATAAATCCTGACAAGAAATATCCATCAATTAGGAACTTAAAGCAAACAAATCAGGGAAAATTGCAGAACAAAAATCAGGACCATTCCCATGAAGCACTGTGAATGATATAATCAAATTCTTCTTCTGGCACTGCTGTCAAGCTTTTTATATTTTATAAGCTTATTTAGGGTCATAACATTTTAAATTGTTTTTGAAACAAGTCTCTTGTGCTCACCAAGGCAGCATTCATTTTTATGAAAACAGTAAAAACAGTAATATTGTGAAATAATATTACAATATAACCTATAACATAAAATGCTGATTTGGTGGTCAAGAAAATGTTTTTATTATCAATATCACCGGTTATCACTTTGTGGAAACGATGACAGATTATTTTTAGGATTAATTAATGAATAGAAAGTTCAAAAGAACAGCATTTATTTAAACCAGAAATCTTTTGTAACATTATAAATGTCTTTACGGTTACGTTCCTTTTTTTTGGTAACCCTTTAGGGACCAATTCTTACTATTAATTAGTTGCTTACTAGCATGCATATTAATAGCATATTGGATGTTTATTAGTACTAATAAAGCACATATTAATGCCTTATTCTGCATAACCATATTTTAGATCACCTAATCCTACCCAGTACCTAAACATAAGTAACTTACCAACTATTAATAAACAGCAAATTGGAAGTTTGAAGCAAACGTCGTAGCTAATAGTGACACTTGGTTTTTTGTAATTCATTCTCACACAAATGTACAAAATCTTGTACAGTCTTTATTCCACTTCATGTTTCTATTTTATGTTTATAATGTGAACCATCTTAGATCTGGTTAATTTGGTTTATGGCTTTGAACTCTTTATCAAAGAATGATGAAGAAGAAAAAAATATTAAGGCAACCAAGGCCACTTGGACGGTCACTGCTGCACTATTTTAAACTACTGACAATTTTGTATCCTCAAGATTTGCTTTTGTATTAAATTTTTTGGAATATTCGCTGGATTTGAAGAATCCTTTTCTTGAGACTTTGTGAGGGAAACATCTTACACTACAGGAGCTGACATGCTTTAATCTACTTGGCATTGGCCCACATAAACCTTAGTATGGAGGTCCATATAAATAAGGGCCCGGGGGTCTTACCTCTGCACCTGCCGAGGCCCCAGGAGAGTCAAGCTTGCGTTTCTTGCGGGGTCCAATGGCGGCAAGGGCTGTGAGGTTGGCATCCCGCTGTCTCATCTGGGCGAGTTCCTGCTGCTGCATCTGAATGGCAAGAACATACAATCAATATTAACTGCGTGAACGCTATACCAAATCCATTCATGCGAAAGAGACAATTTATACATCGTGTAGGTCTGTGAATAACAAGTTCCCAAATAAGCATTACTGTGTATCACATTCCCTTTACTTGAATTATCATTTTCAAATATTTGTATGCTGTGTATTTTACATTCATTCCAAACTGCCCCGAAGAGCTCTATAGAGCAAATGAAGCTCCGAACATCACGCACAGCTTCAATGCAGCAAATAACTCAGAGCTTTCGCCGTATCTGGGTGCTTAATTCAATTTCTTTCCACGAGGGAACGAGGGAGAAAGTGAGTGAGTGTTTGAGAATGAGAGAGCGAGCGATTTTCAAAAAGCACAGCCCGCAGGTAAAGTCATCTCACCCTAGCAGGCAGTGACAGAGCCAGCCACGCCGGGAGGGGTGGATGAGGAGGGGGCTGAGCGTCCTCTGTTCCCCTGCTCGGAGTGAGCGCTGCCGGGCACAGAATGCAGAGAGAGTCCTCACCTCTCCTCACCCTGACACTCACACCACTGTGGCCATGAACTTGCAAAAAAAAAAAAAAAAAAACCACTAGCAGCAAGAACGGCTTTGTGTGTCATCGACGGCCCCATTAGAAAGTGCGTTCACCGAGCCACAGTGGCCGCTGGAGTTATGAAGTGAAGTGGGGGAAATGTGGGAACAAAACATGTGAGGTGGGATACAGGACAGATGACGTCCCAAAAAGAAATTCCCAGCCAGGAGTAATGTTCCCTCGAATTGTTTTTTCTTGCTGAGCAAAACTTTTCTCTATTGGGCGGACATTTCGGCCACCTGAGCAAAAACACTCTTTATACTAGACCCGGGTGCGCGCACAAAAAAGTGTGTAAATTTGAATTTTAATGTGTTATTTACATTTGATTTGACCCTTGATGTAACTAAATGATGTACATTTTAGGTTACCTGAGAAAACATTTTTACAGTACAATACACTGCCGTTCAAAAGTTTGGGATCAGTACATTTTTTTTTAAAGAAGTTTCTTAGGTTCATCAAGGCTGTATCGATTTGAAAAAAAATACTGAATATTATTTCAAAAAATAATACTGTGAAATATTATTGCAATTTAAAATAAGTTTTCTATTTTAATATACTTTAAAATATAATTTATTCCTGTGAAGCAAAGCTGAATTTTCAGTGTCACATGATCCTTCAGAAATCATTCTAGTATGCTAATTTATAATCAATGTCGGAAAACGTTGTGGTGCTTAATATTTTTGGGACCTGTGATATTTTTCAGGATTTAGTTAAAAAGTTAAAAAGAACAGTGTTTATTCAAAATAGAAATTTTGTGTTACAATATACACTACTATTTAAAAAAAAAAAAAGTTCTGTATTTTGATCAAATAAATACAGCCTTGATGAGCATAAGTGACTCCATTAAAAAACAAGGTCAATTATTTATTAGGTTTAGAATATAGGCCTAACATAATATAATATCAAAACAACTGAAGCATTTAAACTGATAGAAGAGAATAGAAAATAAACTTAAGCATTTAAACTGAGACCTGTAAGTTAAATATAAAAATGATAAAAAAAAAAAAATCCTTGAACTTGAATTCTTATATAGCCATCTAAACATCCGTATGAAGTACAGTTTGCACAATACACCTGTGTGTGACTGTAAACGTCTCAGAGTTTTGTTACCGTTCTGTGCCCATCATCCACTATTTCCAGCACTTAATCAAGACACTCTTCTTTAAAACACGAGGACGTTTTATTTCACGTGTCACTGCATTTGCATTGGCTCTCTGCCACTCTCAACGCTTTCTCCGCGCCGCTTTCAATCACACAATACACCACGCGAGCGTTTACGCTCAACTTCCATTGGAATGAATTGAAAACGCTCGCTACATGCCACCGTTAGAGGGACCGTTGGCCAGGAGGACCTGGAAATAATTAAATTTTGCTATGGCAATCTAAAATATTAGGGCTGTCAAAAATTAATTGTTTTTGTTTTGTTTATTATATTATTATATTATATATATGCTTCTAATTTTATAGCAACAGTTTGGACAAGACACTTTTCTATTTTAACATGACAATGCCTGTGTATAAGGCAAGGTTCAAAAAAAGACATGAATGATTCATTCAGTGTGGAAGAACTTGACTGGTCTGCAGAAAGCAATGTCCTAGTCCTGAACACCTCTGGTGTGACTTTAAATTGAGGCCTTGAGCCAAAAACTCATCACCAATGACTGTTGCTATAAAATTAGAAGCACATAATTCCCTAGAATATCATTATATGCTTAAACTTTAAGATTTGTACTCATGGAAATTCCTAAAGTAGTCAAACCTGTTCATTAGAAAGGGGAGTCCCAATACTTTTGACCATATAGACAATGTATATAAATATACAGAGATGGGCACAAATATCTCAAAATGTATTTAAAATAAAAATACAAAATACTGTGTGGAAAAACGTATTTAAATACGAATACAGTATTTTGAAAATACACAAAATACATGTGAAATTGGCCATCCAGTGGCGTAACACTATTAAGGCCTGTTTACACAAAGAACGATAATTATGAAGATAACTATATTAGTGCATTCTAAGTATACAATGCAGTTGTGTCATCTGTCACTTTAAATGCTCAAGCTGTTTAAAGCAGAAATGATTCCAAATGGCTGTCAATATTTTTATCATTCATCATTTTTTGTGCTGTTATGGTTCTAGTTGTGGTGTGTTATCTGCTGTTCACTTAGATTTAGGATGTACTCACACCAGGGGCTCTGATCCATGCTTGTGCGTGATTGACCCCCAAAGTCCAGTTCATTTCACAAGTGTGACTGGTCTGTACCGTGTCCAGTGCGGTTCGTTTAACCATGCCCTGGCCCGCTTGAAGAGGTGGCTCTGGTGCGGTACACATTTTCTGTATGCGCTATTTGTGTGTGCTATGCATTATGCAGCAAAAATCTTTATTACTACTTGGATATCACACTTTTCAATTCATTTAATTTTGAGTACATTTAGATTTATAATGGGTCTGGTTCTCATCTTATTGATGAACAGGTAATGTAGTTTGTGAGTAAAGCTGCAAATCCCACCATTCACCTCAGCTGCCTCTGTAATAATCCTGTGATCTCTGTGTGTCAGTGAAAGGACAATTCGCGCTTGGGCTTTAGTACAAGGCAACTGTTCCTAGTGTGAGAGTATGCCCTTAGAACAAAGCTCCACAGATATATTTGCATACCACGACAACATATATAAATGATATAGAAAAAGTTCAATCGATTTGCACTTTATTTCATCGCCGACATATATATTGTCATATAGCCATAGCAGGCAGTAATGATTAAAGTTTAATGAAGATATAGTTGATAAAACAAAAATCTGACAAAAAAAAAAAACACTAACAATACTGACTAGTGCTAATGTTCCCCTTGCTAGTGCTCTTTTTTCCCTTCATGCTATTGCTAACTAAATGCAAATCTGAATGGTTTTCCATTTTAACTTTAATCAACAAGTAACACCGACCATGACATCCTCACCTTATCTTATGCTGCCTTCACAGGCTATCCCAATAGTTTATTTTTTTGTAAATATGGCTTTTCTAGTTGGAAATTGGACATGAATGACTTTGTCATATTTTTAACTTTCTACTATAATTTTGCTACCCAAGTTTCTGAGTTGTGCAGGCCATAAACGTTTAATATGGTGGAGGGGAAACATTTGCTGCTGGGAAAGGTATGCTTTTTTCCCCCTCACAGAATCAAGATCACCTTGTTTTAATGTTAAAGTCATGCACATAGTAGCGCAATAACCATTTCAAGCATTTTGTATGTTTTATACACACAATTGAAAATCCAGAATCATCAACAAGCTAACTATAAAGATCTGTGAATGTTTATATAGTTGTCAACAAAAGGGATGCTACATTTTATTCAAAATTAAATATCTACGAATTTAAGGCTTTAATAAGATTTTCCCAGGAAACCTCGTGTCCTCCACGATTCCTATTCTTTCCAACAGCAAAGCACTTGAATGCGACAAGCTTGTAATCAGGACTTCTGAAATTTGAAGTAGGAAATTTTGATAGCACATGAAGGCAGTATTATTCCTTATAGGAATCCAGAAAATTTCATTACCCAATTCTAGATGAAGTCATACAGCTGCAGCTCACATGCATGAAAGTGGCATGTTTGAACTAGTTGATACAGGAAATCAGCAGTCTAATAAAGAGGTTGATTGGCAAAAAGTACTTTATGTATTTTGAAAATACAAAAATACTAAGATTAAATGCATTTAAATACATTTGATTTTTTTCAAAGGTATCTAAATACAAAATAGTATTTTGTATTTCAAACACATGTATTTGAAATACTACCCATCCCTGTAAGTGTGTGTGTGTGCATGCAATAATATTTTATATTATATATATATATATATATATATATATATATATACACACACACACACACACATAGTACATTTGAAAAATGTAAACATATAATAGCATTTATACATTTTATAGCAATTTATTTTAATAAACTGTGTATATTATATATTAAAAAATATATTAAATGATTAAACAGACCTACAGATAAAAAAAAAAAAAATTAATAATAGTTTAATGATATCTAGTATATTGTGATTTATTATGAACAAATTTCTGTCTTTGTGTCGACTGATAAAGGGATACGAGTCTTACAGATGGATCTATGGGGGAACACAAGAGAAAAACAATTGTAACACACCGTTTACCTTTTGCAGGAATGACGTAAATCAGTCACATTTCCATTGTGTATGTAGATTACTTTTAATTGACTGAATTTGTCACTTGTGCTGCTAGAAACAATTTGTCCAAATAATTGTGCCGCCCGCCCCTCCTTTCACAAATACAAACTAAATAACAATGAAGAGGGGGAAATTGACAAACTGCTAATTCAAGGCAACGTTTACATGCTAATTAAGTCAGGGTTATGCTAATCGGAAGGGAAGTCGTGCACATTGCATGCACACGCATGGATGCCCCGGAGAGAGTGAGCTGACACGTAAACACGGCCAGCGCCACCGCTGCATGTCAGTGATCTGGTGCACTGAACTTTCACCTGCCCCTGACAGCTACGGTGAATTCGCCCGAAGGCACATAAAAGAGACGACGGTGGAGTGTGTGTGAATCTATTTGAAATAATGCGAGGTAAGGAGGCCCTGTACGGACACAATGCAGCGACTCGCGGTGTTTATCCGAGGGTTCTAGAAGGACAGGGACTGTTTGGTGTCACGGCTGATCTTTTCTCACCGCCTACAGCTAGAGCACTGACTTGCGTTCGTATTCAATTATTTGATGAGGAGTGAAAGAGGAACCTAGTTACGCCATCTGTAATCCAGAGCTCTGTAGCTCCACATAATCACTGTTTAAAGGTGCAATAGGTGATTGTCTTCAGAAACATTTTTTCTTATGCTGATTGAAAGTCTCTTCACATCCTGATAGCAATCATTAAGTTAAGTGGTTTAAATGTATTTATCTGTATTTATATATTCTGTGGAAGGCGTAGGACCAAGAAATGTTCGTCCAATCAAAACGCTCGGTCCGAGCGTTTTAATTGTCTTTCCTACCTGCCTGTCAACATATGTATTTGCATACCTCTGCATACCCTGTTCGCGCATACAGGGTACATCATTTGCGTGTTGACGTACGCTTTTGCAGACAGAGCGAGAATGGCAGGCAAACATCAACAACCAGATCTTCCTTTCTGGTATTGTAGTACTTTTACTAACTGTACTATAAAGTTTTCTCACCGGTGAATGACACATGATGTAGCCCTGCAGTTAGCCCAGCCCCCCGTCTCTGAATATTTTGCATGTCTCTCTTAGTTAACACACCGATTCAGATAACCAGCTCTTTAGAAGAGAGCTCCGTGCATGAACTGTGTTCCGATTGACATGCTCCCTACACAGTGTTCTTTGCTCCCTAACGTTACTCCCTGAGCAGGTTTAGTTCACTTCAGAACATTCACTCACGGATTTGCGCTGCACAGCATCTTCACACACAGACAAAACTTGCTAGATAAGTGTGAAGTGTGGCATAATATACCTCTGTAAATAAAAACTATTTAAATTGATGTCCTGCACATGTCCACTTCTCAGGGCACTTATGGTTGAATAGAACAAACGTCGCACGTGATAATAGATACATATGAATTGTGAAAGGTGGGGGGCGCAAGGACTGGAATTGGGAACCGCTAATGTAGTAATGAGCGTATGCGTTCAGGGGGCGTGGCTTTGATCGCCGATTGCAGGGAGGGTGGGGCGTTCGCTTTCAGTGCTATCAGGCTAAAGTTAGCATTTTCCAAGATCTCCTGCTGCACCTTTAATGACTGACCTCAATCACTAAACCTGCTGCTCAACTTTAACACGGTTGTTCACCGCTGTGAATACCGATTGGAGAACCTCCACTCGCATCCTTAATATCAGAATAGTGCAACACTTCGGCTGTGTGCAGAATGGAATAGTAGCATACTACTTGCTACTATTAAACCAGTGTAAACCAGTATGTATTCAATATAGTATGCTTTACATTTCATTCACACGACCTCACAAATCTGCATGTTAAATTAACAGTCCAGATATCACCTCTGAAATTAAAGCTGAAGTGTGTAATTTTTTTTGATAATATAAAAAATTGTGTTTTCTAAACGATTTGTGCAAGTTTGAGGCAGGATTATTTGTTTGGATGACCAGTGGTAGGCAGAGTGTTTCAAAATGCTGAACTATTTCAGTCATAACAAATTACACACTTCACCTTAAAATGCATCGTTCTTTTTTTTTTAAATCATAAAGAGTATCATAATTAAAATTATTGCGAAATATATTTCTCTCTCTCTACATACACAAGAGAAATATATTTCACAATAATTTAAAAGAGTTGGTCTATTTTAATGTTTTAAAATATAATTTATTCCTGTGATGCAAAGCTGAATTTCAGCATTACTCCGGTTTTCAGTGTCACATGATCCTTCAGAAATCATTCTAATGATTTGCTGTTCAAGAAGCATTAACAATGTTGAAAAGTATTATATTTTGCTTCTTTAATATTTAAAAAAAAAAAAAGTCTTTGCACTGATCCAAAACATTTGAACAGAAAATGTAATTATATATAAAATAAATTTAAAAAAATGATTTTGTATATTGCTGTATTACTGTGATGTTGATGTGGAGTTTAGAAAGTACTAGTTTTGTCGAAATGTCATTTTCTCTCAATTGCCTACCTGTCTATTTGTGAGACAGACAGGAGACGGCAAAGAAAGAAATGCTTGTAGTCTATAATCATTTACAAAGGTCAGGCACAAGAGAGAAAGGCAGAGACGGTGAGCCTGCCAGCGCTGCTCTCCATCTCTATTGATCCTTATCTGCAGTCCGGCCCACCAGAATGACTCGCCTGAGAGAAACACCTTAATAACCGCACAGGTTGATGCCGAGTGTAGCAGTTCAAATTAGGGGTGCTGGATGAAGTCAAGGATGTGAGAAAACACGAAACACGATTCCTGATCCTAATTCTAGCGCGATTCTGGGAGTCTTTGATATGCTGAATATCAGCTGCTGAGCTCTTTCTGCGAGTGAGTGGCAGTTTTGAGCTCTGGGGTGTTCGGAGGATCTATCACCTTCCAGAACTCCTTATTAACAAGGTGAAGCACGAGGCGTAAACCCTTGATAATGAGCCAATGTAACAATCCAAGAAAACAAGACAGCAGAGCAAGTTTCCAAAAACTGTTTTCACATCCCACTAGCATTAGAATATGTGTACAACACGTGCAGTTATGAAAATCTCGGGCGCTAAATGAAGATGTTGATTGGTTTGTTTTGTTGACTGAATCAACAAACAATCTGTATGGTTAAAATACAATAAATTATAACACCTCCATGAGTCTTTTCAATTGTAAAATACACTATAGCTATAGAAATAAAAGTGATTATTGAAAACATTAAGCAAAAGCTTAGCATTAATTGTAAATAGACTTGAAGGATGTTCAATAAAAAAAAAAGTTATATATATATATATATGTATACACACACATACACAGTGCTGCTTGGGTAAAATAAAAAACTACTGCTAGCGTAACTGGAAAAGAGAGGATATTTTCTGAATCCCTAAAAATCTCCTATATATATATAAAAAAAAGGACATGACCCTTTTGACATGTCCCACTCCAACTTCTTGTTTCAGTAAGAGCAAGGTAAGAAATCAGAGACAGGTTCAGAGGCAGCTGTCTAGGCTTTAAGACAGGTCTTCAACAAAGAAGAGCAGCTGCCATTTTGCTTTGAGGTGAACCAAGTAAATAAATATATAGAACTGTGCTGTTCAGCGTTTCTCTTTACTAGTCTAGTTAGCTATACTGTGATCTGAAAAAAGGAGATGCAGCAAGACCAAAGAAGCTTCAAGAAGTGCTTCTTTCTTTCTCCATAACGATATGCCCTCAGGTAAGAAAAACAACAGAGTGCTGAAACAAACAATATATCCACAGCAACAGAGAGACAATGGGCTCTGCGGCTCTAGATTTGAATAAAACATGCTTCGAATGTTCGCTGGGGTTCAGAAAAGATCCTCTTTGACGGATGAGATCTAACAGTGGTTGTCAATACAAACAGAGACATATGGTGACATAGCGACATATGGTGTGTAAACTGCTTATTTACAGAACGGAGGGGAAATGACAACAGAGGCATGTTTTTTTTTTTTTAAATGGGCCAATTTCTGTATCCAAAATTGTTGAGTTCCTGTTTGGCATTCAATGAAAATTACAGCCTCAAAGCTGTTCACTGTGCTAATGAGGACCCCCCCCCCCACCACCACCACCACCACCACCAACTAATCCAAGCTGAAACAGGTCACTTCTAAAGAAAAAGAATTCAAATGTATATGCAAAAAAAAAAAGAGGAATTTTTTTTCTAGTCACACTTGATCATGCAAAAACAATGATTGTGGACTGGAGCTTTCAGGTTTCAGAAACCCAAAGCAATTGTTTGAGTTCTTAAACCTTGAAATATAGCACATGTATGAATCATTTTTGATACTTATAGTGCTTTAGTATCTTGTTTGAAGATTGACAGCACCAGTCCCCATTCATTCTTCCTGAATAGAAAACAGCAACTATTCTTCAAAATACCTGCTTTTGCTTCCACGGAATGAGGTAATTTTGCTTTCATTGCCATTAAACCTGATGAAAAATCTCTAGTGCTCAGACATGTCATGCCCCCCACAAGCCAAAGATTAGCCCATATTAGACTCATGATGGCAGCAGGGCGGTGTGACATCTGAGCAAAATGATGACTTCCCCCCCCAATGCGGTAATAAACTTGTTAGGAAACGTATGAGACCATTTGTCTCAATGTCAGACTAAATGATGTCAAAGTCATAGCAATGGCATAATCATGAAAAATGTATGTCGAGCACTTTTATTAGTACTATTAAATAGTCTTCCATAAAGCTCACCTCTTTAGCTTTCTGTTTAAGCCGAGCCTGTTCGGGATCCTCCTGCCTCGAGCGGCTCTGCAAGCAAAGAGAAACATTAGAACTAAAATAGACCGGTTTAAATTAGATCCAGGATTTAGATGAACAAAATTAGAGCAGAAATATCCGTTCAGAAAACAATCAAAAAGTAACAAACACAAAGAAACAGTTCATCCAAAAATGAATATACTGTCATTATTTACTCATATGCCATTCCAAACCATTTTTGCTGTAAATACTCTTCAAATTTGTGTTTCACAGGAAAAACGTCAGAATACAAATATGAAACAACACTATTACTACAGAATAACGACAAAAAATTCCATCCTTTGACCTAAACTTTTGATGTACATTAAGAAAACATTAAGGGTCTGTGACAATAATTCCATAATGATGACAAACGAAAAAGTAAATGGGTCAAGTCTATTCCCAAACAGTATTTATATGAGACCGGCAACAGAAAACATAAGAACAATTATCTTCTGGCTGACATCTCAATTAGCCGACTGCATTAATTAGAATAGGGACGGCGGTGCACTGGGAGTCACTCTGGAGCAGGACATCGTCGGCGTCATCATCAGCTTTTGTCGTTTAAGTCAACTAATTACCTCTGCTTTCATGTTGCCATGTCCTATTCCTGTGGGGAACTGTCACACCCCCACCGTATCTTAAGGAGTGAAACTTCAAGGGAGAGCAATGCATGCTGGGAAGTTGCTACTAGCCGTTTGTTGCTGCTTTGGAATCTATATGCAGTCTCAAGTGCCACCGTCACAAATGAAATAGTTAGGAACTGATATGCGAGTAATATGCAATTCTGTTCCTGAACAGATTTATATATAGAGATGGGATTTAATTGGTTTTGGTTTTTAAAAAAAATACCTGAATGTTCTGGCTTCAATGCAAGTATCGCCCCACAAAATTGTGTACACTAAGTATCGGCTGATATAAAAGATATTATTTTTTTTCAATTTGAGAAATGATTTGAATTGAATGGTATCGACCAATTTTGGATATTGTTTATTCTCGGTTCCTCCTCCATATTTTTACATTTAGATCAGATCAGTGGTTTTCAAGCATGTCTTGGAGGCACCCCTGCATGTCTCCCTCATCTAACACACCTGATTCAAATCATCAGCTCATTAGTAGAGACTGCAAGACCTGATTTGGGTGTCTGATAAGGGAGACATACAGAATGTGCAGGGCAGGGGGGCCTCCAGGACAGGTTTGAGAACCACTGGTCTAGATCATCATCTTACGCCCCCTGAAGATAATGTAATCATTTCTAATTAACTAACATAACTGCAAAATGTAATCTTTGCATAAATCTCGAAATGAATATACATTTTTGATACTGTACAATATAATGTTGCAACGTCTCACCTTTAGCATGCAAAACGATTGATTTTAATATCTGAAAGTTATTGGTTATTTGCCATAACATGAAAATAATTATTGGCTTATATAAACCAGAATTTTCATTTCAAGTAATATGTGGCGAAGAGAGATGGGATTTGTTCAATACAAATTGTATTGGCAGTATCTGTGATATAGTTGATTACCACAGAAAATTACTATCCTCCCAAAAATGGACTTATATACATTTATTACAAGCTGATATTACAGTTTTTTATTTATTCGTATTGGGTATTTAATCATTCATGCTAATTTTCTTTATGTTAACATGCGTTTACCTTTTTATAATCTAATGTGTTTATCCTCCAAGTTTATCTTTATCTTTTTTTTTTGGAATCGAATATAGATTTTTCATACTGTATTTTATAATGCTGCGACACCTAAATTCACTTGTTTAGTTTAATTTTTTGTATTTTTTTATATATATTTTTGTGTAGATTTTATTTCCAGCTTTCTTTCTTTTTTTATAATTTGTTTAAATAGCACAGAATTTATTTTGCTATCATCAATTTATCAGTTATATAATTTGAAAATAATTACTAGTTTATCTGTATCAGCCAGAATTTTAATATTTCTGCATCCTAACATTTAAAATATACAAATGTAGTATCAAAAACCACCCACCAGTCCATCCCTGCCAATATCACTTAAAACCCAGAAAATTCCTTCTGAACCTCATGTCTACCTATATAGCAGTTTTTTTAAAAAGCCATGTAGTCTTCTTGATTAATTTATAAGCAGCATTCACTTGATTGGTGCCAAAAAGGTAGTGATGCCTTAAGGTTCATCCATTACATATAACATGATTTTTCCCTCCCCAACAAACTCCTTGAGTGAGATAGTGTCACTTCCTTAGAAAGAAAGCAACTTCAAGGCAAATTTAAAACATCCTCTCTCGCTCCCTAACAGAAGACTCATTCCCTTTCCCCTGATGTACTCCAGTCCAGGCAACAGTACAATCAAATCAACTCGAGACTGGATAAATCCCTCTGGCTTTGCCATTACTGCAATTTGCTACAGTATGAAGCAGACCAAGTGCAATCTTGTGTCTTAATAACACTGCCTTTTCTCTCCGAGGCTTAAAAGCACAACCGGTTTCTTTTAAACAGTGGCCAACACGTGCGGGAAAAGCCAGCGTTCACTAGCAAGGCGCTGATGGGCAGACTGGCGCCAACGGCCACTCCCGTATCACTCAAACCTACTTTTGCGGCTTTCATTAACAGCTCCCGTTCTTCGTCATCTTTCCTCTGCTTCTCAATCTTCTCCAGCTGCTCAAAGAACTTCAGCTGGGTCCGCACATCTGACGCCTGCTCGTAGAGCTCCTCATCCTGGGGGAAGAAAAAAAAAAAAAAAAAAACTCCTCATCAACAAGTTCATCACCTTTATGTTGTTATAAGAGTGAACTAACTTTTTCTACAGCTTGCCTAAAGTTTCACTCTTTTCCCTTTCGTGCGTAAATAAAAGTGAAGTTAGTAGGTCACCCAGAGCTAATGGGATAATTGTGCGTTTCGCAGTGTTTCTGCGAGGCAACCCCCGACTCTTTTTCCAGCGATGGTTGTTCTAGCGTTGCAGGTAAAAGAGCTGCGTGAGGCGCAGCGGAGGACCAAAGCCGAGCAACTCACACACACACACACACACAGGAAGCCACACATTTTCATGCACTTCTGAGGCTATAGCCTATTAGCAGCAGGAACGGCACTGCTCTTCTCATCTCTTCTCGCGCGCTTTCTTTTGCGCTGAGGCTGCGCCTCACTCGCAGGGCCAACTTTTCCCGTCTCCATTCAAGTTTGGCTTGTTTTTCGCTGATGTCAACAGGCTGACTTCATAAAGCCGTGCAAGTTACTCATTTCGCAGTTTGTTTCAAAATCAGAATGGGACAAATCGCAACATGACACCGTATCCTCTTTGCATTTTTTTTTTCATTTTTCTTAGTACAAAATGAAAGTCTAAATTTCAACAGTATTTTTTTTTTACTCAAGCTCCATTACTGTCTTCTATGATAAGTTTAACAAAACCAGGATAATTTAAGATATGATAATTAAATAATGAATAATATAAAATCTGTCTTTTTCACTTACCAAACACCGGAACCTTTAGTGCTCTACGTTAACAATTACAACCTATTATGATCAATCCCAATTTGGTTTCTGAATTATTTTAGGATTAATGCATCTCTTATGGTTTCCACAAAAATATTAAAGCAGCACAACTGTTTTGTTTGCTTCTTGAGTGCCAAATCATCATATTAGAAAGATTTCTGAAAGATCATGTGACACTGAAGTCTGGAGTAATGGCTGCTGAAAATTTTGCTTAGTCTTTACAGAAACAACTTACATTTTAAAATATATTAAAATTAATAATTGGATAATTTCACAATTATTAATAAATGTTTGAATAATAATATATATATACCAGACGTACTTCGAGGCTTTCGCATCTGAATATTTAATAAACAAAATCCCTTCATTTCAGTCCATAATTCCAAGTTATTTGATAGATATATCAAAGTACATCTTTTATCAAGCTAGAATAACTGATCAATTAAAAAAAAAAAAAAGATTGATTTTTGCTTTGGAGTTATAATAGGAATTATAAGTAGTTAGTATGATGCTGTACAACAAAAGTCTTACTAGTGTATCTTCCATGATCAAGGCTCAGGTAAGGGTTAACATTAACAGTTGCATTTTCAGCATGAAGGATGTATAATGAGAAATGTTCGGCGGGAAGAGTCAGTTTGTGGTTTCTCTTTGAAGTTCTTGAGCGAGTGGCTCAAGTATTGGCTCTTACTTTGCAGGAGTCGACGCGGTGTTGCGCAACAGCCGAGACTTTCTCCAGCATGGAGCGCAGCCTGGACTGAGTGGCATGAGAAATGAGAGTGACCGTCTCCATTGACACCTCCGTCACGCCGAACTTCTTGGCTGAAACGATACAAAGTTTGGTGTTAAAAGTCGCTTGTGAAGGTAGAGAGGAAAAGTAAAGAAAAGTGATTCTTTGTGCCTGGAGCACCAAACCAATTAAAAGACAAGTATTATTGTTTTGCTTCTCAAACCTGCCTCATGATATGACCTAATTTAACTGGTAAACACTTCACTGCCACACTTTGCATCTGTCACACCCACACACTCACTTCCCATCACTCTCTCCACATCTCATCCAGCAGGTGGCGCAACACACCTCCTCCCCATTCCCTCCTCCAGCCATCAAGCTGAAATCATCACAGGCACACACACACACACACACACAGAACTCCCCCGGAGGAAGATTTACATTTTTAACACACTCCACCCCCCTGGCGACAGCATAACAACCACAGCCGGGCTCCATGTAATAGCACATATCCGCAGG
>CM071962.1:12427500-12752500 GCA_036784905.1 Acrossocheilus fasciatus | reverse complement strand
CCGTTTGTCAGTTTAACAGCTCTAAATGTTCTCCTATAATGCCTGATGAGGTTAGAGACACCTGACGAGAGATCAGAGACCATTCCTTCATCCAGAATCACTCCAGACCCTTTAGATTCCCAGCTCCATGTTGGTGCTTCTTCTCTTCAGTTCACCACTCATTTTCTACAGGGTTCAGGTCAGAGGACTGGAATGGCCAGCAGAAGCTTGGTTTTGTGCTCAGTGACCCATTTTTGTGTTGTTTTTGAGGTTTGTGTTTGGATTATTGTACGGCTGGAAGATCCAAACATGGCCCATTATAAGATTTCTAAAAGAGAAATCATTGATAGAATCCATGATGCCATGTGTCAAAACAAGATGTCCAGGACCTCCAGCAGAAATATAGGCCCACAACATAAAAAATACAGCAGTATATTTCATTGTACACATGGGGTACTTTTTACCCATCTTGAGTGTTTGCTGCTAAAAAGTTTCATCTGACCATAGAAGCCAGTCCCATTTGAAGTTCCAGTCGTGTCTGATAACTGAATATGCTGGAGTTTGTTTTTGGATGAGCGAGGAGAATTTTTCTTGAAATCCTCCCAAACAACATGTGGTGATGTAGGTGCTGTTTGACAATTTTTTTTTAAGGTTTTCTGACCCCGAGACTCAACTATTTTCTTCAGTTCTCCAGCTGTGGTCCTTGGAGAGTCTTTAGCCACTCAAACTCTCCTTCTCACCGTGCATTAGGATGATAGACACATGTCCTCTTCCAGGCAGTTTCGTAACATTTTATGTTGATTGGAAATTCTTAACTATTGCCCTGATGGTGGAAGCTCAATTATCTTTTGCTGCACATCAGAAATATATTCTTTGGTTTTTCTCATTGTGATGGACAAATAAGGGAATTTGGGCTTTGTTTTCCCTCCTATTTATATTTCTGTGGAACAGGAAGCCATGCTGGATAATTTCATGTTCATAATCACCCTGGAGTGCTCAAAATTGTGAATATGAATGGTAATATACTTCAGAGATTATTTTACTCATAAGAATTTCTAGGGGTGCCAATAATTGTGTCCAACGTGTATTTGAGAAAAAACATTTCATAATGATATTTCCCCCCATTTTAAATTCTTATCCAATGAAAGGTTAGATTTTTGTGAATTTTTTAAATAAAAGATCAGGAGGATTAACAATGCAGATTAATTTTCACAACCTTCTTTGATCATATTTACCAAAGGTGCCGATATGTTTGGCCATGACTGTATCTAAAAATAAAAAAATGAAGACATTATAAAAGGTTTCCAGGTTGGTTTAATGTGATCTATATAGATATACCTTTTATAATGTCTTTTTTTTTTGGGGGGGGGGGGGGGTTGTTTTTACCACTTTTCTAATTATTATATTACTATATGTATTATTATATTCTATAGTAAATATGCAATAAATATATATACAGTAATCAATTATATAATAAATGTAGTAATATATAATTATTATATTACTACTACTACTACTACTATGTATCAATTTTATTCTTTTACCCTGGTCCCAGACCCAAAATTTTAATCTTAAACCATGAAAATCCAATACTAAAAATACGAATTACTATTACTTTTAAAATTATGATGATCCAAACAAACAGTGAAATAAATAATTTTCTCTTTTAAATATTATAAAAGATTATATACATTTTTAACAACTGCATCTGACAACTGCACCAAAAGTGCTCACAGTTAAACAATAAAAAAATTTAAAAAAAGAAATAAATAGAGAAAATGAGTGAATCATCACCACATCTTTGCTCTGGCCCTCAGGTCTGTACACGGTGAAGGTTCGCCCATCCAAACTGGACGCCACCTTGAAGGCTTTGATGAACTCGGCTGTGCCCATGCGACTGGCACCCTGGGTAATGATGCCAGTGAAACGCATCTTCCTCTGCAGGTTGATCTATCATTAAATAAGTCATTAAATTAGTCATTTTTGGGTCAACACAAATAATACTTGAACTCTAAATATGTATTTAACCAATAAACCGAACAGACTTGTTTACCTCAATCCAGGGGTTCTTGTCGTGTGTCGCAGAGGTCCAAGCATTAACGAGTCCCTTGTTATTCAGTCGGGCCAATTCGGGCCCCCAGCGCTGCAGTCCCAGAATGCCGTAGTACACAGAAGAGGCAGAAATCTGAGACTCGGCGATGCCTCCTCCTTCCATTCCCAGCAGAGAGATGCATCCTGGGAACCAGAGCCAGACATTAGCAGATATTCAAGCACTCAGGAGACAAACAGGCTTACTGTGCGACAAACAGATGGATAAACAGTGTGATGACCGCATTCACAGGAGAGACGTAGCCATTGTGTGCTGAATGAAGTCACCAAATGAAAAGCCAAATATGTGGAGGAAAAAAAAAGTGAAAAACAGTTTGTGGACATGTGTACTGGCAGTGTCCTACTTACGCAGATTGCAGTGCTTTCCCACATAGGGTGAGGGACATTTACAGGTGAAATCGCCATCAAGATCTCGACAGGTGCCTCCATTCTGACAGGGCTGGCCGGCACAGTCATTCACATCTGCGGGAATCATAAGGTTTCTGTAAAACTCATCAAAACTGGTCTGCACAAGCAAAACAGTTGTCAAAAATAAAGCCGTTTTCTTTGTGACCTCTAGGTGGCAACATGCAGCTTCTACAATGGTCTGAGGTACATGAAGATAAAATATAAAGATCAAATTCTTTGCTTCAAAAGATAAAATTATCTTATATATATACACACACACACACACATACATACATACATGTTCTAAAAAATGGTTTCCAAATGAAGTTTGTAACATGAAATATCCTTTAAAGTCGCCTAAATGTATTTATGTATCGTCCATAATAAACATATAAACACATTCTTATTGCTTGAATAGTTTTTTAGTTCTGATTACAAAACATCTCCAAATAGAACTCTTTATTAAATAAATAAATATTTTTCTACATTTTATTTACATTTATTAAATACAAATCTCTTTATTAAAGCACAAAAACTCTAAACATCTCTCATATGAATATCACTTAATTATATAACAAAATCAAACCAAGTGGCATTCATTTTAAATATTTTTGTTTAAATGTTCAGATTTTAAATGATAAAATATTAAACACCGTCAATAACATTTTGTAATGCATAAATGTAATAACATATGTAATGCAATGTCATTACAATTCTTAATGCAGGCACTAAATTGTGCTCTTATTGTCAATATTACTGCATATAAAAGTCAAATAAAATTTCAAAACAAGCAACAAGAAAACAGAGGCAGAGGCAGATGAGGTGGTAAAAAAAAAAAAAAAACTTCCATTAAAACTTTTTTAATGGTATTCATTTGTCCAAATACAGCATTTCATTTTTACTGTAAAGTATGTTTTGCTATAGTGACGACTCACTACTCAATATGAACTACATGTGCACTGATTTCATACAATCCCAGCTGTATCATTTGGTTTTGACAGCTACGCAAACAACGGATTGTGGTTTTTTCTTCATGTTAACGGTCTTGGAAAATTGCTGTTCCGAGAAATGTTTGCTCATCGAGTTAGAGATGCATCACTCAGTTAACTACAATAATGATGTCCAGGATGTGGGTATAAAATTAAAGTCAGAAATACTAGTCATAAGGTTTTCAACTTACAGTGGTTACGATGGAGGCCCAGAATTGAGGGCACATAAAGGGAACCCACATATGACACAGCATAATCTCCGCACGACTGGATCGTTCATTAAGAGGATATAGGAGGCTGAGGCAGACCTGCTGAAGTTTCTAATCCACTTATGAGCAACAGTGGCACGTCAGATCACCAACATGCTTCAAACATAAGTGTGTCAGAATTATTAAAAGGTCAACATGATGATGCAGAGCAAGGGTGTATAATGACCCTCATGTGCCTGAAGGGCAATATATGTTGGGGGGGGGGGCATTAAACTGAGAGAAAAGAGAGACAGAAAGTCACTCTGCAATAGAACATTCCAGCAAAACTGAAGGAAATCAGTGGGATTATCTGGTGTGTGCAGATGGAGCGTGACTGGGTGTGACCGGTCACAGTGGTCCAGTGCCAACACAGTGCTCAGACATACTGAAACACTTCCAAACCTCCAGAGGTCAGCGAGCAATACTTCCCCATAAGTGTTAAGAGCGGTCACTTTGTGCTGGACTGACCTAAAATGACTGCTGGATGAATCGGAGCTTCAAGCTGCATTTTTTGCATAATCCATGTATCCTCTATATTATTAAGATAAAGACTAAATTACGGTGGCCCTGTAAGTGCACAACACAACAGAAACAAGCCACAACACAATGAAATTAGCACAACATAATTAAATTGGTCCTGGTGTTGTGTTGTGGTGATTGTGGTGAACTACTGGGCCACCGTACTAAATAGTTCCCGAAAGTAGGTCAGCTACCCAGATGCTAAAACAGTCAACTATACAATGGGTTAAACCACTAACAAGCTAACATTTTTAGGAGTCAGATATCCAAAAGCATTTAATGTCAACCTCCCAAATGCTAACAGGTAATGCTAACACTAACCACTCTACAATGCGTTTAGCATAACACTAAAGCTAATAAGCATCTTTTAGAAGTCAGCTTTCCAAAAGCATTTAAATGTCAACTACCTAAATGCTGACAACATTATGAACTCTACAATATGTTTAACTGCTAACAAGCTAATTAGCGACTTTTCTAAGGTGTTTTATATAGTTGAATGGCTTTTAATATTTAGCCAGTTGAACTAGGAGGCTATAGATGGGGTTTAGCACTGAACCAAATACTAGCATTAAGATTTGAGACACCTTGGCCCGGTTTCACAGACGGGGCTTAGCTTAAGCCAGAACTAGGCCTTAGTTAAATTAAGATATTTAAGCAGCTTTTATAAAAATGCCTTAGAAGAAAATGTGTCAGGTGTACATCTTGAGACGGAACAATGGCACTGACATATTTTAAGATATGTCAGAGCAAGATATTTTCAGTTGAGACAGCTCAAACAAGCATTTTAGTCTGGGACAAGCTTAAGCCTCGTCTGTGAAACCGGGGGCTTAAGTTGCAATTTAGTATTTAAAATATATGAACTTTAAATGTAAACTGCAGTTATATTATAATCAAGTACTTTCAACACAAATGCATGTATTTCTTCGAAAGCACATCAAAAGATTAAAACAATGACTTAAAACTTTTTACAAAGTGCACTTTTTAGAAGTGTACTTAAGTGTGTAAAGAAACAGTCATGAAAGTAGCTACACTCTTTAAGTCCATTTAAATGGTCTTTTATTTCATTAATATTATTTTATCTGCAAGTACAGTTAAAAAAAAAACATGCTTTTAAGATTACACTACAAATGAACATTCAATACAGTAAAGCACACTTCTTTATCCCAATGGCCTTACATTTCAAGTTCCCATTTCAAGCATGGCAACTCAGCATAAAACTGTAAAATGCTAGCGGTTATTCCTAATGTAGCGGATCGTTGCTGCCCACCAAGAAGCAATTCAACACAGTAGTGCATTGTATTACTCTGAGAACGCCAATATCTAGCTACATAATGTGAAATGCAATCTTATGTCAGTTGCAACATCATCCAAATCAATAAAACGCAAGGTCAGGAGGTCTCCACTTCCACATGCGACAGTGAAATTGGGGCATCCAAGAGAAAAAAAAAAAAACTGAACCATGCTGGGAAGAAACAAAAAAGCTTTTACGACTTGCTGAGTCTAATGTTGTCTTGAAATACAGCAGCCACACACTGAGTCTATGCAAAAGACACAAGACTGTGTCAAAAGAGTCTATATATATTTTACACTTTTGCTTTTGTCTTTTTATCGGTTTGTGAAGATGGCTGCACCATATATGTATTTTTTCATGTATGCCTATTGTTGTCGTATAATCTATAATCGTTACTCGCTTGTCACTAAACGAGTAAAAACAAAACTAAGGTGTTATTTGATTGCTTTCTATGTTCGTCATACTATCTCTTCCTGTCTAAGTGGGCGATTCTTGACCAAAATAAGGTGCAATTTGGACATTTTGCGAAGCTGATCTGAACAGTGACATGTTAGTACAGTCAAGGAAATGAGACAAAAAAAACATTAAGATATTCCAGTGTTAGTGCTTTTTGTCATTTTATTTTATTTTATCAGCCATGATCAATGGAACATGTTACGGTTTACTAAAATGATTACTATTTATATAGTTTTCATTAATTAAAAAACTTAAAATAAAACAATTAGAAGACAACTAGAAATGCTGCCTTGGCAACTGAAATAATGTAATTACTAAAACTAAAACTCAAAAAAAGTAAATAAAAAAAATATGTATAAAAACCCTAATATAATATAATATAACCAAAATCATTTATTCAATTTAAATACTAAATTTAAACAAACTAAAATGAAAACTGAAAATATAAAAATAAAAGCTCATTTAAAATATGAATAAATACCATAGTAGTACATAAATACCACACTGCTGTGGACCAGTTTGAGAAATGCTTTGTGCTTAAGCCCTAACCAGCCATTAAAATCCCTTGACCGCAATGCTGAGAAAGATTAGTGAGAAAAAACAGAAAATAAAGACACCAGTTGAGAAAAATACAGCAATTAGAGGTGAGAAATCCGAGTGAGAAAACTAGCTCTTATTCACTGGAAAATAGGAAAATTACACCGTAGTGGCAGAAGGGCAGCACCAATTTAGCCAGCTAGCTTTAGATGCAGGAGTCAAGTGCTTCGTTAACTCTTCGACTTACTTGCAGACACACAAGAGAGGCACTGATTCTGTATTTAAACCCTCCAGCAGGTTTCTATTTCAATCAGCTCAGCTAATGTGACCAGTGCTCCACTGCGTAAAAGCTTTTGACACAGATTTCACGGCCCCTTGCGGGGCTTTCAGACCAATTTCATGCTGTCAGTGAAACATTTCTGCCAGCTGAGAGCCGAGGATGTATGCGGACTTCATTTACTTGCCTCCTCCACTTGCATTTTACCCCAGCAACAGGGCTAGTGTGCGACAGCGTGGGTGTGCTACGCTACAGTCATATTTTAATTTGTGCTGCCACTATGTTCGGCACAAACTACGCAGTTTGCATACTCTACAATCTTTGCCATCATCCGAGCATGATTTAGATGTCTCCCTGAGGGATTAAGAAGCTTCTAAACAGTCAATTCGACGTCATTTCCGTTCTAATCTAGCCACATTCCCAGCCACACTGAAGAGGAGCCCACATGCTTAACTAAACGCAATCAAAACATCATAACCCTGCTATCAAGCGCGAGAAAGCTGGCACCGAAGCCATAATGTCCACCGTAATCAGAGAGAACGTGAGGGAGTCTCTGTGGTGAACTAAACAATCAATGTTGCCTTAAATGTATAGCACGGAAAAGCAGCATTCAATTATGGAGGGATTTCTGGCTTTTCTTTTTCTCTGCTTGCAGATTAATGCCTTGCCAAAGAACAAGTTTACGTCAAATCCGTGAAATCAAAATGAACTCCTCAAAATAATTAATAAAATACGGTTGCAAATGAAAATGAGAGAATAACAATCAACCAAATGTGTCCCTATTTACTTTCTTAAAGGAAAGGTTCACGCAAAAAGCAAAGTTTCTGTCATTTACTCTTACCCTTATGTTGCTCTAAACCTGTAAGAATTTATTTCTTTTGTGGAAGACAAAAAATATATATTTTTAAGAATGATGGTAAAAGGTTTTTATTCATTTAAATAAAAAGAATACATTTTTGAAGGCAAATTTTAAATTGTATTTCAGAAAAAATGGCCAAATCCATTTGTCAATGAAGTCATGATTTTTTTTATTTTATTTTATTATTTACTTTTTGGAGTTTGTCAATCCTAGTAACTTGCATTTGTATGGAAAACAGCAGCATGGACATTGTGCTTATTGTCTAATTTTGTGTTCCACAGAAAAAAAAAAGAAACTAAAAAGTCATACAGGTTTTGAAAGACATGAAGCGAAGTGAGTGAACTATCACTTTAATACATGATTTAGATCATATTGCGAGTGTTTCATCAGTGCAAATTATTCCAAACAAGCGTCTTCATAAATTTTCTCCTCTGATACAAATTTCCTGTATGCATGACATCACTAAGCCCTTGTTTTTAAACCCTGCCTCTCCTATTATATAATGCTTCCAAAAATCAAGTTCAACACCATTTACTCTCCACTGAATATGTCCAATTATGAAATTAAATTGTTGTGGATGCACGTCATGGATGCATGGAGCATTTTAGCATCATTCTAATATGATTTATTTAAATTGTGGAACTATGTGAGGGCCACGCAGTCATGACTTGGCTGTTTGTTGTGGTGTTTTGTGCTGAGGGCTGTAGGTCTGTTCGCCCTTCAGCCAACAGCAGACGACAGCAGAGACTAGAGCGGTTCTCTGCCGTCTTAACAGTTGCATCTGTTAAGATAGCAGAGATTTGACCATCTGCCCTCATTACATCCGGAGAGCTCCTGGAATTGACGTAAACCATGCTACTTGGTGAAACAATTAGTCATGCATTTCTGAAGAGAACAGCTGCATGTGATATGTTGGCCTTGCTGTGCAAATAAAAAATAAAAAAAACTCTTCTAATAAACACTTCATACAATACAGTATCTAATTTGTCCTTGCATGGGAGCTATGGCCAGACAAAGTTCATAAGAAATATAAAAGCTAAATAAAACTTGTATGAATATATAAAATGCGTCAACCAGCATGCAACATTGAAGTTGCGAATGCAAATTCGCCATGTTGACCAACAGAAAACTGCTTTCACTAATGTGAACACATTTTCAACAGCACTTCTATTCAGTAAATCTGACTGAATGCAGATTATTTAGGCAGTTTATAGCTACAATTTGCCATCTGGGTTCTGTTCTGTGAGAATTAATTACCATTTGGAGGCAGATGTGATCTCCATCCTAATGTAAATTTGATTTTACAGCAATTGAGTTGTTCATAATTCTCAGTGGTGTCTCCTGATAAGCACTTATACATTTGGCGTGAAACAGATCCAATAGTTTGGATAAAAGCGACTCACTGTTCTGGCAGTGGATTCCATCGAAGCCTATTGGACACTTGCAGACATATTCACTGAAGACGTCTCCTCTTCGAGAGTTGGCAACGATTTCACAGAAGCCATCATTTTTACAAGGGTTAGGTTTGCAGGGCCCTGAGAACAAGGGTCATGTGAGAAATGGATACAAGTAACCTTTGCACATATAGGTTCACATATATCTACATTAATAACTGATAAGACTGTTACCAAAATCGGTCTCGTTGCAGGTGTGTCCAGTGAATCCTTCAGCACAAATGCATTTAAAGGGATCTTTTCCTGCTTCGGTCACACAGGTTCCTCCATTCAAGCACACATTTACTTCACAGCTGTCAGCTGAGAAAAGAAAAAGATAGTGGATTTGATATTACATCCATTATTGACATAACTTTCAATAAAACTCAGTGTGGCTCATTCATTAAACATGTACAGAATTACTTTTTATATACATATATATATATATATATATATACACATACACACACACACATTGTCACATTCAAATCCACGCAACATGAATTTACAAAGGATTACAGAGAACTAATTCATCTTGTGTTTCATGAATAATGTTCATTTGGGTTTAATTCACTGCCATCAGCTGTATTTTCTGATGGGACGCTTCTGATGGTTTAGAATTCTGTTTCTTTTAAAAAGGGAAGTGAAAAAGACAATGGGTTCACTGTTTGGTCATGTTTTTATTAGGGCTGGACAAAGTGGACACAACCCAAATTGCTGACAAGGCCGCAGCATTACAGACGTTTCTAGAAATTTCTTTGCAGTCCTGTGGTCTATATAAAAATTGTTTGTGAAGGTCAGGAATGTTTATGTGGGACAGCAATGGACTGAGGAAAAAAGTATGGAAATGCAAATAGAAATTTAGCAGAATAAAAATAATAATAATAAAAAATTAAATGGAATGTTTAATAAATAGAGTAAAGAACCTCCTAAAGGATCAATGCAAATAATGATAATAAAATAAGTAAATAAAAAGCGAAGGAAAAAATAAGCAATATATAGATTTGGAACTACATAAGAGGAAGCAAACAAAATGGCAGAATTTTAATTTTTTGCTGCATTAAGCTAAAGAAACTGCACCTCTTACATTTTTATGTATATGCTGAAATGGACACCAAAAAACAACAACATTCCACTTCAGTTTTTAGAGCTGTTACTATCTTTAACTGTTAATTTTAGCCTGACACATATAGGCCTTGAATTTGCAGAGTTACAACTTTCCACAATCTGTGCTGGCTTCCCACAACTCTGTGTAAATGACACCTCCGTGAGAGACTTCCTGCGCATCGTTGTGTCCTCCCCTGGCGCCAATCCAAAATACCACAACGGAGACACTCAGCAGAGTTTATTCGAGGTGAGCGGCACTCGAAATGATAATTAGCCCATGTTTCAAGCAGCTCCACTGCAGGTTTCAACTGTGTGAATTTGTTTCGCGCCAAGACATCATTTGGCGAACAAGCTCCTCTAATTGTGACAAAAGGCAATGGCCTTCATGCTCATGGCTGAAGCTTCTGGGATAACGATAAAGCCCTGGCCTGCATAAACAGAAACCTTCTTATCCAAACGATTGCAATGTTTATCTTTGGAATGGAATGCATCCTCCTTTTCACGCTGTACCAGAAGGCTGAAAGCACAATTCCTTTCAACCTTCTCAAGGAAACTAATTTTAGTTCTTGGAAAAAAATTTAATAAAATAAAAATTCCCTTGGAATTGCTTTTGATATAACACGCCAGGAACAAAATGTTTAGCAACTCAGATCAACCCATCCATCACAGATAAGTACAGAAAACTCCACGGGGAACAGAAACTGTCCATGGATCCACTGAGCCTGAAGGATTCATGACAAGAAGTTGAGAACTGAAAGTAATTCATTGCGGCTTAATAACTTTAAACACAACTCATAGCTATTCACAATTCTTCTTTTGTTTCCATAGAAATGGAACTCTGAACAGAAACCGTTGCTGTGACATGGAATGTATTTGCCGCTTTTTTGAGGTCCTTACATGGGCACATTTGTGGGCAAACTTTTGTATCTAACTGGATAAATTACAAAAAATAAAAATTGTGCCATCATTTACCCACCCTCATGTCATTCCAAACCCATGTGATTTTCTTTCTTCTGTGGAATGCAAAATAAAACATTATGTAGAATGTTCAAGCTGCTCTTTTCAACACAATGAAACAAAGTTAAATCAAGCTCCAAATAAATAAATACATTTGATTGGTAAATATTCTTCTGAAAAGCAGTTTGCAAAAAAACAATGCATTAAAAATAATTTATTGTTTTGTTTTAATTATTATTATTATTCATAATTAATCATAATAAAATTTACTGGAAAATTTAAAAGAAAAAAAGCATTGCATTTAAAAAAATATATTTATTTAAATTTATTACTTTAACTACCTTTTAAACATGAATTACGTGGTTTTAAATGTGTATGTATGTGTCAAAAAATGATTTATTTAGTTTTATTGTTACATTTAACTACATTTTAAAGCATGAATTTTAACAGTTTTAAATGTCTTTTAATTTGTCAGTTTAAAAATTACTTTTGAGAAGAAAAAAAAAAACAGGTTTGGAATGACATGAGGTTGAGTAATTTCTTCGGTAACTGTTGCTTTTAACTACCTGAGATTATATGCATGTAAACTAAACAGGGTGGATAATAATTCACGTCAGGAAATCCACATCATGATGTATCACCTAACATTTACTAGCTATACTTAACCTGGTTTAACTGTCAGAGAACTCAATGTTGGCCTAATATGTTCTGGAAGGCCATTAAACAGAACTGAACACATCAGCTGAACGCAAAGCTGTTTGATGAAGTGAAACATTTGATCAGCGTCTCATCAGCTGAGCTGGCCTTTTGATCAGCAAAAGCTCTGAAATGGGAGTGAGAGCAGATTATTCCCACAGGCTTTCGGATAGATGGCTTTAGGCGCTATAGTATATCACATGGTCTTTCTCGGAGTTAAACGTGTAAAGGCAGGCAACTGTGGGAGTGTTCACTGCTCTCTCACAAATGAGGCACGCAAACAGGGACAAAGAAAGCAGAAATGAAGTTTGGCCAGGCAACGGTGACCCTGACAAAACAAGCAGGCAGTGCTGAGCCAACTCACAAAATGAGTAATAACCAACGTGCAACTGGCCCAATCCCAGTATGGTCAAAACACTTTTACTCTGACTGTACTGATATTAAAAATGTGCAGCCTTAAAGGAATACACCTAAAAATAAGAATTTTGGAATAACACCAGTGGAACCAAAGGCTGGCTTGTTATAATATTTTTGCAATTGAGTTTGGTGATACTAGTGGCAAAAAGTTTTAAAATTTAAAGCTGAAGTTTGTAAGTAAACAGTCCAATAACAAACACATTTGATGTGCTACTATAATGGTTATGGTTTGCCAGAAAAATACTACATTTTTTAAATTAAAGAACCAAAATGAACAGTTCGAGGGCTGAAAATAACAGAAGAGCTCAAAACCATAAAACCACTCGCTCCTTCATTTCATATATCTGGGATGTCACTTGAGTCATTTCAAAAAGAAGCATGACCTGATCTGCAATCTTATGAGTACAACAATTACATAATAACTAATAACACTTAAAAAATAGGGAAGGGCTTTAGAAATGAGTCATCGGCATGAGGAGTCATTCAGCTACAATCTGCTGAGCGGATCACGCACACTTGGCCAACAAAAGAACCCTTGACTGTCGTATTAAGAACAGGTGCAAAACAAAAACAACAGACTGGACGACAACCAAAACACTGCACATGTGCATGTGAGAGCATGCAAACACAGTAACACACCTACACACCAAATCCAAGTTTGTCATAGACAGGAAATGCAACTGTACTAAGTATGCAGTGCACTCAATGTTTATAGGTTTGATCATGGTAATTTAGTGACATTGTAAAGTCTTAAAATGGTCATAAAATTTCCTTGATTTTTTTAAGACACACAAAAAAAACTAACTTTCACAACTCAAAAACTTCCTTCCCTCAAAAAAAAGAGCATTTATTGAAGATATGCTTCCATTATTTATGTTCATATTAATGCTGATATCCTATGTATGGACAATGTTACATTTCTATATTTTGTCTAATTAAATAGGGGGGAAAAATATTTATTTATTTAAAAAAATGCTGCAAGTGTATGAAATTTACAGTATGAAAAGTTTATGAAATTAGTTTTGAGATTTGCACATTAAACGGTGTTATTACATTATTATTGGCAGATGTTGTAAAGATTATTTGAGGGTTAGATGATGACATGGGTTATCTAAGGGTAAAAAAGTGGAAATTAATATACATAATATATAATTATAATAATAGTTACTCAAAAAAAAAGTGCCTACAAGACACAGAAACGCAAAAGAGCTCATTTTGACTCTTCTCCAACATAATAAATGGGCTTAAAATGAACAATTTAAAGTATTCTCTTTATATTTTAAGACTTGACACTGATAAAATAATGTATACACAACATCCAAGGAATGTAACAGAACCTTTTAAGTTGTTAAAAATAGGTGATCTGTGTGTAGGTGCTGATTTGTGTTACAATCTCTATGTATATTTAGACTCCTAAAGTGTTAGTTTACCTTTTAAGACTACCATGGAACTTACTTTAAGGCTTATGGCTTCACACTTTACGCTAAATGTGTCCTGAATTTGTTACTCCACATTACTGCTGGTGTGAATATGTATGTGTGTAGGTGTGTGTTAATGTACAGTGTGTTTTCTCAGCTATGCGGCCATTCGCACATCATTTAAGATGCCTTCATACAGCACCAGGGAACTCGGTGTTCCAAACCTCACATTCCTACGTCACTGAATCCCACGTTAAAACTCCCAGAACAGCTCAATGCACTGAGCCGTGTGGCTTGCACCTCTTAATGACCAAGCAAATGATCCATAAAGATATGGTGCGCACATAAGAAACGTACTGTTCTTTGACCAATTAACTGCTTTTTTTTTTGTGAACCGTCAGTGAGCTTGCATCTTCAGGTGAGATTTCTGTAAACTAAAGGCATTTCTCTAAAACACCACAGCCATCTGTTCTTAAAAATAACCCACAAAGACTAAAAATACACTCTGACGTAAAGAGAAAACAGCCATTCTCTAAGGCAACGCAAATAGGCTTATAATTAATCTTACTTGGAAATGTTATAATGCAAAGCATAATATTTTGGAATGCCTTTACACAGAATCAAAATGGACATAAATCCAGTGCAGTGTATTTGTTCAAAAACTGGTAACAAAAGTTCTGACAAGTGCTGGAATATGCGATTTTAAAAATTCAATACAGCAGATTGGAAAATGGAGCATGAGACCAAGATGGAGTGAAATGAGAAATGCCATGTTGCTCTGCCTATGAATGAAACATTGATTAGGGCTTATTGAAAATTAATCACAGGAGAAGCAGTCTCATTGGACCGCTATTAGGAGTGGAGTCAGGACAAATGAGCCCATCCCCGGAGGGGAAGACCCCGCTGCCAGATGGCACGGGCCACGCGACAGCTTTTGAACGGCTCGCAAACACATTCTTGCAAAAGCGAGCGAGTGAAAAGCGGGAGGCTGTGTAGTCGCTATAATTAGCATACTCTCTGTCAGCTGACCTGAGAGGCCTGGGTTGTGTTGATAAAAGTCTGCATTTGCTGATTTTAAGCAGTTTTTGTTAGATTTTGATGGATGAGTGCTGATCTTAGATCAGCTTGAGAGTGCTCCAAAGCTGTTTACCTTCTCAATCCGATAAGTGAGACAAACAATTCTCAACTTTTAAAGGGATAGTTCACTCAAAAAAGAAAAGGTTGTCATCATTTAATCATCCTCATGTTGTTCCAGACGTGTACGATTTCTTTCTTCCGTCAAACGCAAAAGGAGATGTTTTTGGCAGAATGTTGACGCTGTTCTCTTTCAAACACTGGCACTGAATGGTGATCAGCAGCTGTCAAGCTCCAAAATTCAACTAAATCCATCAAAAAATAGTCCATACAACTATATACAGAGTCTTTTGAGGCCATAATATAGATTGGTGTGAGGAACATACTGATATCAAAGTCATTATTTAACGACAATCTTCTTTGTAGATCTCAGATCTCATTATTTGAATATGCATTCAAATTCCATGCCTTGTGAACTGCTACTAGATCTCTTAGTACTAATGATGGTTGGCATCAAGTTTGACAAGCTTTTCCTTACTTAAAGCTTAAAGAATATTGCAAATATCATACAGACCGCTTTTATGGTGCTCTTTGTCCTGCATGGTCACCATTCACTTTCAATGAACAGAAAAGAGCAGCTGCTAAACATCAGTTTTTGAGCTCCACGGAAGAAAGAAAATCACACAGGTGTTGGAAAGCCATGAAGACACGTAAATGATGTGCAAAATTCTCTTTTCTCGATGAACTATGTTTAACATCACAGAGAGCCAATTTCATCACTTGAAGTGTGAATGAACAAGATCAAGGAGGCGACAACTGTACCATTTGAAAACTTCACGGAAAATGCTTTAACATGGTACACAACCACAAACCAATCAAAAAGCAGACAATATTACAGTAATGAACTCTGCAGGAAAGAGGACGAATTTTCCAAAAGTTTGCGCAAACCTGTCCTGCTGCACTGGTCGTTAGTGGCAGGAAGTGCCCTGGCCTCGTTGGGCTCCGCTGCATATTAAAGTGGCCACATTCACTGGAAGTGACTCAGTGATTTGGTCACTTGAGCCACACCTACAGACTGGAGCCAGATCATGGCCTGAGGCTCAACGGCAGATGGGGAAGTGTGTTCTTATACAAGTAACAACATCCGTGGAGGCTAAAATAAGTAATAGGGCCAGTTAAATAGTGAATACTGAAATCTACACATTAAAAAAAAAAAAACACTTGGAAGTACAAAAAATGTCATATCTCTGTTTGTTTGTTCAGGGTATATGGAGGAAATTAATTTAGATTTGGGTAGTTGACAAATAAAAATTGGACTGTCCTATGGTGTGACAGGAAAAATGTAGGAAAAAATAAATAAATAAATAACTTAACATACAAATAACATGAGAAAAATGAATCTTCATTCTTAAGAGTTACAAATAGCATGAGAAAGGTTTATATTCAATGTTAGGTTTTTTTTTGTTTTTTTTTTACATTTTTCCATCACACCATAGGGCACATTGATACGTCAACTACCCATATGCTGTCAAAAAATCTTAACATACATGAGTAGCAAAGGCATGAAATTGGTGCTCAAATAGTCTTCCACATCTGACCATGCATCTATAAAAGTCTGCCCAAGCCTGTAGGTCACTGGTAATGGATTGAAATCAGGACATAATGTTTTGTATAGACAACAAAAGGACAAAGCAAAGAGCCCAAGGCGTTAAACGCAAGTACAGACAAGAATAATATACATTTTGTCCAAGAGAGACATCAACTAGATGACCACAGGGACTTTTCATAAAGTGAAGCCGCCAAGACTTGTTTACAAGGCGACAGTGTGAGGATGGACACTAAACATCATTCATTCATTACTAAATTTATGAAAGTAAAAACACAGGCTATATAACACACACACACACACACGAAAAAGTAGTAAGAAAAGAAGCGGTTTGGTGTCTTCACATTTAAAACGTTTAACATCAAACTAATAAGGACCGTAGACTTTAACTTGCTTTGTTTATTAAAGCTCAACGCACAGACGAAAACAAAAACACCTACCGCTCGCAGTGGAGACTGAAACAGCAAGAAGACACGCCGCAAAAAGTGGCAAACTAACAAACAAGCTTGAGAAAGTTCTCATGGTGCTTCGGTGAACTTCTCGTCGGTCTCAGGAGTCGTTCGGTGTGAATCCGTTCGCCGTTATGACTACAGGCAAGATTAGAGGCGAGAGAGGGACAATATGTGCGCTCCCACGTGTATCTCTGCTCTCAGCCAATTACATCCTGTTTTTAAAATATGGCCCCGCCCATGACCCCGCCCCTAGGGTAGTCATTAGTGCGAATAACGGTGCGCTGCTTGATTGACTAGATACAGTAAACAAAACAGCTCGGCTCACAGAACGAGAAACATTTGGTGGTTTCAGGCATTTTTCTGTGTTTACACGGCAAAAACGGAAAATATGTACTTATGTCTTTTCAAACCTGCATAAATTTCTTTCTTCTGTTCTGTGGAATACAAAAACCTGGCTAAAAAACCTAACGAACCAACAGAGAACGTTCCCAAAACCAAACTGGAATAAATAAGAACCTTATGGGAGCGTTCTGTGTTCTCTTACTAGGCCTGTATCTTTTTCGTATAATGAAAGTGAACGAGGCTGTTTTTCTGATCCACTGTATAAATAACAAAAGCGGGGTGAATAAATTATGATAGAATCTTCAGAATCTCTTTAAAGATCTTAAAAGGAGCTGATTTTTCTGAATGCATCATTAAGGTTTCTGCAGATGTTGGAAGTGTTCGTTTAAACATCAAGCCCAACTTGCTGTTAAAGTATGAAGATAACAACTGAAGATAACGTTTTTTTTTCTTTTTCTTTTTCATAACAGTGGCCTAATGGAAAGCCAGATAAAGCAGATTGTTGTGACATAAACAAATTCTGCATTCTTGCAAAAGCATAATTGGGCTTTGTAAGGTCAAGGTAGTGGGTGTATTGCTCTAGCTAAGATGCATTTATGCATGCGGGTCGATGAAAAGTGTGGGTGATGGTCAATTGGTGATCATGCTTTTTTTTTAGTATCTTGTGCTTTTGTGTAGGCTATATGCAGCAAAATGCAAAGCTGCTGGACAATGTAAACTGGAGGATCCAGTAAATTTTAAATATTGAAAGAGAAATGGTAGGCTATTATACTAGTTAACCCCAAACTTGAAAGGACTTCACAAAGTCAAAACATTTATAAGGAGAAGACCAATTGTTCATGCACCATAGATTCCATTTTATGCATAATGAAAAATAGCTTATTAATGTCTCTCTTGGCTCTCTTGCTGGGGCCCTTAAGAGCTCGTGTCTAAATGCTCCTCTACAGACACTTTAGCCAGTCCCACTTGATTTGATTGAATATAAAGTGAGGTTGATTTTCCTCCAGCGGAGCCACTAATCTCTAATAACATAATGGATGTCGGCTGTGGGGAAATCATGGAGCTGGATTTTAAACATCAGGCATTTAAGATCCTGGTTGTCTCACAAAATATCCATCTTATTTAGCGTCACTTAGAGTGACTAACTGAGTTTCATTTATGGAACTTACAGGAAATAATACAATCATTTATAAGGGGGATCAAATCAGTTGTGCATTACAGAGTGAGTTTGGAATTTGCTGTGTAATTGTTATATTGAGTCCTCAAGATGTTCTTGGACTGCTGGTCCACTGCTGTTGTCACTTTTACATCTGCTCGCTCCAGTTCTCTGAATTTCTGTGAGAACATACCACTCTGACGAAAGCACTTGTAATACATGGAAACTGTAAACAACTTGCTCCATGGAGCAGTGTGTGTTTTCAGTTGTATCCTGCCATCTTGTGGAAATTATCAATCAGCACACTGTTCATATTCATATATGAAGCTGCTTTCAATCAATCAATCAATCAATCAATCAATCAATCAATCAATCAATCAATCAATCAATCAATCAATCAATCAATCAATCTATCTATCTATCTATCTATCTATCTATCTATCTATCTATCTATCTATCTATCGCATTTTCCTCTCTGTTTTAAGAATTTGATTTCTGGGAGATAAGATATAAACATATAAAGACGTTTAAATGGATCATTATTTATCATATTTATCATAGGATAATGCTATTTTTTCTTGTTTAGCCTATTCATTCATTCATACTTATTTACTGATTTATTTGTATTAAGCATATGCATTTTTTCTTCTGTTTTACATATGGTTCTGGGTGGTTAAAATAAATTTATATGCAACATGTGCAGTAAACATGTTTAAAGGAATGATATTATTTATCATTTAATTTAATTTAGGATAATCTATTCATTTATTTATTGTTTTATTTTATTTTATTTATTCAACTATTTTTTTATTTATTTTATTTTTTGCTTGCTTGTTTTAGCATTTTAGTTTTGGGAGATAAATTAAATTATAGGTAAACAAACCAGTAGAGACGTTTAAAGGGATAACATTACGTAGACTATCTATCATTTAATTAAGTGAATATCTTTATTCTATTCTGTGAAACAATGCAAAATAAAGGTGATAGAAGTTGATCACGTTTCTTCATACGTTTCTAATTAAAAGTTTACTTTTACTTTAAATGTTTAAGTAAGCGACCTTGTAACGCTTTAAGCGACCTTGAGATTTGTGCAAAGGCTTCATAAAAAATAAAGCAACTTCTTCAAGTGCAGTTAGGTTGCTTGTTAAACATTTTAGTAAATTTTCATTTGTTTTAGGCCCAATATTTTGACTTTTCCTTTAGAGAAAATGTATCACAGTGTCCATATTTAAACTTTAGTGTAATTTCTTTCTACTTTTTGTTCACTTCAGGTAGCAGCGATTGAATGACAGTGCAGTTGACGGTAATGTAATTCTAGCGCACCGTGATAGTGCTGGAACCAGGGTTGCCAGGTCATCTCAACAAAACCCGCTCAATTGCTACCCCAATCGCGTTTCGAGGGGGGTTCCCCGGTAAAAATCGCATTCCGGTGAGTAAAATACACGTTTTCGGCGGGGATCCTCAGTAAAACTCGCATTCCAGGGGCTAAATATCACATTATTGGGGTTGGTTCAACCCGCAGACATGAAAAACAACCCGCGGCAACAGTGTTAAAGTAGCCCAATTCCGCCGGAAACCGTGGACTTGGCAACACTGGCTCCGAACCTGACGTCATTGTGCCGCTGCTCCAATCAGAGGACACGGATGAAGACGCGCTCCAGTTGCTGGGTGTAAAGTGAATGACGGTGCTCTTTGAATGTTGTTTGTAGTCGTCAGATAAGATGTGAAGAGCAGCGGCACAGAGGAGTCACTGGACAACTTTGAAGACAAGGTATGCATTGTTTTTTTTAATGCATGTTGTGCATGCTAAGAATTCGATGTTATAGTTGTATTCTGTTATAGCATAACGCACAAGCAATATTTAAATTGCTCAACGCGTCCTTGAATTTTGTCTTATAACCAGTGCAAAAAATACGCGTAATACAGCTTTACAACTTTATACTGAATAATGAAATTCAAAAATATTCTAAGTATGTTTATGTCACTCAGAAGTATGATTAACTCTGTTGATAGAGTCACTGTAAACTGTACTCACTCAGAGCAGACAGATTAACCCCCTGTAGTCTAACTGTTGCATGATGCAGGATACTTTGACTGGATGACACATCTGGGTCAGTGAAGTGCCTCTCTGTATTTCTGCTGGACTGAACATTGACAATCGGAAGCTGCTCTGTAACCCAGCACATATTTTTTGAGTCAAGGTGTGATATGAATTTATTAGCATTCTATGTGCAATGATTAAGTCCTTTGTATTTGTCATTTATCTTATAATTCTATGTGTTTAGCATATTTTTAAAGTTTAATTGTGTGCAAATTTACTCTAATTTTCTATTCTACTAGATATACTTGTGTGTCTGCACAGGTGTGTGTGTATATATATATATATACTTGTCAATGACAAGTAATGTCCGATATCATAAAAAGGAGGAATATTATCTAGTTTATGACACATGTGGCACGTTCTTAGATGCTGTATGTAATCTTTGTATCCATGTTTGAAAAACATTTATAATATTTTCTACAAAAAAATATTTTTATTCAAAATTCAATATTGTAAAAATTGTATGAATATTGAAGGGCTTATTTCCTTAGGCTTATTGTAACATAAAGTGGTATTTGAAATATGTTAAAATATTCTACAGTCCGCTTATGTATATATTCATGTAAGTTCTTATAAGTTGAAATACTACTATATTTTCTTTTATTATTTTTTTTGTCTCAAATCAGCTATTAGTAAACTAATCCATCATGAGTGCCCAAATGGAGGCAGATGTCCACACAATATCTCCTGAGATGCCGGCCATGTTTGATGGCGTGAAGCTGGCTGCTGTAGCCACGGTGCTGTATGTCATAGTGCGGAGTCTGAACCTGAAGTGTCCCACGGCGGCCCCTGACATCACCTGTCAAGACACCCCTCTCAATCGCTACCTGCTCAAGTCTTGCCCCATTCTAACCAAAGAGTGAGTGCTGCTGCCTGGAAGGATTTCTTGTCATCTTATTGCATCTTTCTTAGATGGCAAAGTACAATAAAATGATGTGATTTGCTGTAGAATGACTAGAAGAATCCAGGAGTACATTTTTAGTTAAATAAATATTTGGATATACACTTAATAACTATTACGCCACCTGCCCATGTCTCCAGGTACATCCCTCCCTTGTTATGGGGAAAGAGTGGACATCTCCAGACTGCTCTTTATGGGAAGATGGGAAGGGTAAAGTCCCCTAAACCTTGTGGGCTGCGCAAGTACCTGCCTATGCTAGACGGAGCCACTGCCACCTTTGACCTGTTTGAGCCACAAGGCGTCCACAGTACAGGAGGTGAGCCTGGGTTTCTCAATAGCAAATGGATTTTTGACCCCAAAGGGGAAATCTTGATCTAAAAATATACACAGAGCTATCATATGGTTTAAAAAGACTGGAATGTTATTATGCTGCATTCTTGTATTTTTAGACCTTCACAGCTTGTGATTCTCAGCACTTATGGTGTTTATGATTAAGACTATTCCTCTGGAGAGGCAAAGGTGTTGCTCGTACTTTCACTACAGTTTATCTGCCTCTGTCCCATCACAGATGACATCACCATGGTGATCTGTCCTGGGATCGGTAACCATAGTGAGAAGCATTATATACGGACCTTTGTGGATTATTCACAGAAACAAGGCTACAGGTGCGCCGTTCTCAACCATCTTGGAGCACTACCAAACATCGAGCTGACTTCCCCGAGGATGTTCACCTACGGTAAGCCACGCGTAGCAAGCATGCTTGTATGTTATGAAACAAGCATACTTGTGAAAAACAACCAGGCGGTTAGTTACAATTTCCTTTTAATAAGATGAGAGTTTTTAGGTAAAAAAACAAACAAACAAACAAACAAAAAATATATATATACTCTACCAGTGATGCTAAAATCCAGCTTTGTAATCACAGGAATAAATGACATTTTAAAATATATTCAAATAGAAAGCAGTTATTTTAAATAGTAAAAATATATCACTATATTACTGATTTTGCATCAAATAAATACAGGCTTGGTAAGCAGAAGAGAACTCTTTAAAAAACATTAAAAACTTTTGACTGGTAGTGTATGTATGTATATGAATAATGTATAATTAAATCATATATATATTCTTTAGAATTTAAAATTAGAATTTAAATAAACTTCTCTTTCTATAGAAACAGCAACCACTGAATTCTATTATGAATTTCTATTATGTTTAACAATGGTTTATTATGTAACACTGTGTTAAAGGTTGTACCTGGGAGTTTTCAGCCATGGTGAGCTACATTAAACGCACATTCCCACAAACTCAGCTCATCGTGGTGGGCTTCAGTCTGGGAGGGAACATCGCCTGCAAGTACCTGGGTGAGAATCCAGCCAATCAGGAGCGAGTGCTGTGCTGCGTCAGCATCTGCCAGGGATACAGTGCTCTGAGGTGAGAAAGTATTTTTAACTTATGCGCTTAATATATAATTTTAAATATGTAATTTTAACAACTTGGTTTTCTGTTTTATTTGTTTGTCTTTAGGGCTCAGGAGACATTTCTACAGTGGGATCAGTGCAGGAGACTATACAACTTCCTCATGGCGGACAACATGAAAAAAATCATTCTATCTCACAGGTAAGTCCTTAATTATGTCAAATATCTGACTCTGATTGATCAGTGGTAATGGCCACTAAACTGTATGATTGACACTTGTTCCTGGCAACCAATTCTTTATATCCCTAATTATCCCTTGTGAAACTGAGTCAAGTAAATCTGTCCTGTAGGGCAAGTTTATTTGGTATGAGCTCTAGCAATATGGAGGCTGCCGACTTCAGCCGTCTGTATACGGCCACTTCACTCATGCAGATTGATGACAACATTATGAGGTACTTTAAAAGCTTTCGTAAGACACTTCTGACTGCATCTTATGTTCCCATAATGATTCTTTTCAAAATGTATGTCTCTATTAGAAAGTTTCATGGACACAACTCCCTAAAGGAGTACTATGAGAAGGAAAGCTGTGTGCATTATATTCACAATGTAAGTAACATTGCTGAAAGCCAGTTAAATTAAGTCATATTGTTCTTTTGAAAACCATAATCTTATATGTCTCTCATATTAGATCAGTGTTCCCCTCCTCTTGATGAACTCTTCAGATGATCCATTAGTCCACCAGTCACTGCTGACGATACCTCGCACACTAGCTGGTATTTATATATTAAATCTTTACTATTCTGTCTAATTCTTTCCATTTTTATCCATCTTTAGCAACAAGAGTTGATGGATGTGTCAAGTGGCTTTTAACAAGCAAAAAGGAAAAATTAAACATGAAGGACCTACCAAAGAAGGTCATGTGTCTTCAACACGTATTGCCTAATAGTGCTTTTAGGCGCCCATTAAGACTCTCAGCACCGCCGTGTTTCTAAGATCCTGTACTGGACACCTGTGCTGAATTTTTCAGTGCCATCTGATCCTTTCCTCTGTGATTATTTATCAGATTACTGCCGTCAGCTTCTTCCTTCAGCCTCAGGTGAAAGATCCAACAGAGAACCCCTATTAACAAGTCTAACTGCCTCGCGCTAAGGAAATATGGGACACCTAATCTTCTTGAGCTTCAACGGAACTTTAAAGTTGATGCATTTTTAAAGAGGCCATGACAGAAGACTTGGCAGCCTTGCATATGAATTTGTATGGATTATTTCGACTTCTGAGTATATGTCTAATTGCTAATATTTAATGCTGTTAATTAATAATAATAATAAGGTGCATTTATAATAGGATTGAGAACTGATTCTTATTCTGGTTCAGTTAAAAATAAAACAGGGTGATGTGAACTGAATAAGGTTTTAAAGTACTCTGACAAAAATTTCTGCAGTACAGTAGCACCACAATCCGATTCTCAAATGAATGTCTCACAAACCGCTTTTTTTAGTGAATCAAAAGCATATTTCGTAACCAGTGTCAATTCTTGAACAAATGCCTCTCATAAGCTGATTCTGTCTTAGTGAATCAAAAACATATTGCGTGACCAGTGTAGATAGATTCCTGAACAAATGCCTCTTGTGAATCAGTTCTTTTTAGTGAATCAAAGACAAATTGCATGACCAATATAGTCCAATTCCTGAACAACTGCCTGTGAATCAAAATTATACTGCACAACCAGTAGTCAGTTTCTGAATGAATGCCTCTTGTGAGCCGATAGCGAATCAAAAGCATATTGCGCTACCAGTGTAGTCTGATTCCTCAACGTATGCCTCTTGTGAATCAGTGCCTTTTAGTGGATCAAAGCCTTTTGTGCAGTGCAACAAATGTAGTTTAATTTATAACGAATGCCTCTTGTAAATCGGTTCTTTTTAGTAGATCAAAATGATCTTACGCAACCAATTTAGTTTGATAACTGAACGAGTGCTTCTCCTGAGTCGCTTCTTTTTAGTGAATCAAAAGGGTCTTGCGCAACCAAAGTAGTCTGATTTCTCAACGAATGCCTCTTGTGAGTTGCTTCATTTTCATGAATTTGCGCAACCAACCACCAGTCCAATTACCAAACAAATGCCTCTTGTGGCACTTCTGTATTAAATCAAATGCATATTGTGCAATGAGTGTTCTCAGATTCATCAACATATGCATATTGTCCAGTTTCTGACAGAATGAAGGACTGAGTCAGTTCTTTGTAGTGAAAAACATACAGTGCAGCAAGTGTAGTCCAATTCCTAAAATAATGACTCTTATGAGTCGGTACTTAGTGAATCAAAAACATCTAGAATTCATCTAGAATGAATGGCTTCCTCTAAAAAGATGAAGTACGACATTAAAATAGCTTTCAATGTGATAAATCTGTATTGTTTCTCCACAGAAAAGAAGCAAAATGTGATCTTCGTTCTGACACTACATGGAGGTCATCTCGGCTTCTTTGAAGGCGCTGTTCTTTTTCCTCAACCTCTTTCCTGGATGGACAAAGTCATAGTCAGTTATGCCAATGCTATCTGCCAGTGGGAGAAACAGAGGCCGCAGTGCCAGTAGGAAAAATAATGCCTTGTGCAACACTAAGCATAACACTTCATGGTGTTCTTGTTTGCTCTGAGTTGAGGTTAGATGGTTTCTAAAGGTCTGACTCACCAGAGTTTGCTCTGACCTTCAAGCTGGAATTTGAGAGAAAGCAGATATGGTAATAAATTACACTTACCATAAGTCGAGTCAGATGTCAGTGGTGTATCGCTTCAAAGCCTGAAAAACTGTGCAGAGGGGTTCATAAAATGTTTTTGAAAAAGGTTATAGTGAACCTTGTGAAAAAACATACTTGGTAAGAGGAGATGGTAAAGAGGTGAAGACTAATAACTGTTGTAACTAACACTAAGTTCACCGGCTGTCATTTACATAGATATTTCTATACTATGATGTCAGCATATCTCAAATAATAACTCATCAAATCACCTTTGTGAGATGTAAAAAATTTGATTAGTTTAGAAATTGTTAATATTTAGTGATGAAAGTTCAATAGAATTTGAAAATTTGCTCTTACATTTGCTTTTGAATACTCTGTCAGGTTGCCTTATGTTTTATTGACACTTTATTCCATGGTATCTTTTTATTGCTGCTATTTTCATAAATAGTTTCCTGTAGATGGAAGCGCAAACAATTGAAGCAATAATCTGAAAATGTCTCCCATTTATTGGTGTCTTTTAAAACTATGTCTCTGTTGTTCTTACTGTCATTCTCTGTTGTTATACAAGAAAAAGCCTTCTTGACAGTATCTAACAAATGGAATCAGATTCATTTATATGAATTATTATTTGAAATTTTATATTTGTTTTAATGTTAAAAAACATTTCAATATAAAAGCTTTGTCCCACATTTTGGTAACAAGGTTGCAATATTTGTAAACACCATATAAAATGAACAGAAAATAGGCTGATTATCATCTGATCAGGCGGATTTTGTCTAAAGGTTAAGCATCTTTCACTGCCTTAATGTTTTTGTTTATTTTTAATGACTTCAGTTTCAAGCCTTTTTTGTACCCAAATTGTGGAAATTGCCATTGTTTGTACATCTTATTTTCTAGAAATAGATAGATAGATAGATGTAGCACTCAAGTACAACGTTTGACATTCCAAAAGGTTTTTATTTGTTTTCTTTTACAGTTAATACATGTTAATGTTATAAAGTTGTCATTTTAAGTGTGCACTTTATTTATAATGAAAATTTATGTACTCACTTTAACTTTCTGTAGAAAGTTCTCCATTCAAAACATCATATATTCTTACAATTATGTTTTAAACGTTGACTGGGTTGAGTATTTTTCCATTCTCGCTTAACTAGAGAAACAACAGAGATGTCTGGACTCTGTCATCTGCCATCTGTTCCAAAAGAGTATCTATTTTTGGGGTTAAATCTGAAAATGGGGCTCTGCCTGAGATTAGTAAGGAATGTCACGCACTCCAATAGAACGCAGTGTCACAGGGAACTAACTGACCGTATCCGTTTTTCCTCTTTAATGACATCTGGAGACTTTTCCAGTAAGATGGCTGTTTGGCATGGGAAAATCTCTATGCTGCTGGGTTCACTCTCAAAAAAACACACACGTTCAATCATTCTGTAATGCAATACAACTAAAATAACACACAGTCGCTTTCTTGTGCGGCGACAGATAAAAAGTGCTTAGTCAAAGAGATGTGCTGCTGTGGCCTTGCCATCGTATTTGGCACCTTTCCCATCGAAGTCTGAAGGTAGGATTTCAGCATCAAACTCCTTGAAGTAGTTCTCCAGCTCATCACCGTGGACAAACACCTTCAAAGACACAGAAAGTCAAAACCACTTTCTCATCCATCAAAAAATCTTGTTTTAACATCAACACAATTTACCCTTTCCAACAGTTTGCTCTTCATCAGGGGTTTGACCACATTGTAGGTGGTGGTGAAGTACCAGGGCTGGTGGATAAAGTGCACTGCTTTGAAACGTGCAGGGAAAGAGTCCTGCCAAACAGATGTGGAATCATGAACATTTATGTGCAATTAATAGATTTATAGATTACAAAGTATGATATGCCAGCTAACTAATCTTCAAATGATGGAAAATCAGTCATGTTATGCTTTCATTTTGGACTTATACTGCCACTTAGTGGCATGGTTGCATTACATAAAAGCAAATAATTACTGATTTCATTGTAGTAATGCACTATTAGCAGTTGGTCCTGATAATTAATTTCATATTCATTTCTTTTTTATTTTAAAGATTTTTTATTGTGACAGAACAATTTGGTCACTCAGGAAGCGAAGTGGGGGAGAGAGAGGAGGGGGATCGGAAAAGTCCCTGAGTCGGGACTCGAACTCGGGACGCCCGAACCACAATGGCGTTGAGTGTCAGCGCGCTGACTATGAGGCTATTGGAGCCGACCCATGTTAATTTCTTTGTTATAAAACTTTTTTGAAGGTAAGCATAACTAAATGCACCTTTAAGAACTAAGACAAAAGAGCAATTTTTCTGAAAGATGAAAGCTAATGTATCACCTGCAACATGTCCACCATTTTCTTCAGCTCTGTGGGCTTGATGCCAGAAGCTTGCTGCATTGTGAAACCCTTAAAGTTTTCAATGATACAAAACCCATTGATTTGAGTCTCTTCATTTTCCAGAAGCTTCTCCAGGATCACACAATAGGCTCTGAGGATCTGGAACAAACACGATATCAATACATGTAACGGACTTATAGTTCTTTAATGCATCCTTGCAGAATAAAAAGATAAATTTTCTTCTTCAAAAAAAACAAAAATCCTACCTCAAACTTTTTTAAAAGAAAACGGCACCGATCAAATATACAAACTTACTACCAGTTCAGCCTATTATCATTGAAAAAAATCACCTCATCAAAAGTGATCTCCTCATAATCCCAGTTCTCAATGTTGAAGAGCAGCACCACACGGCCGTATTTATCTCTGCTGGGCAGGATCCCTGGGTAACCGGCCTCAATGGTGCTGCGGACAGCCTCTGGGGTCAAGTTTTCAAAGAGTTCAGGGTAATCCCGCCTGAAGCGCACATAACCTTCAGGACAATAAAACCAACAGTAGCATCTCAGGGCAAGGTGGTAGCAATAGTAAAAATAAAACCCCTTTGACAAAACTATTTACCCTTCATGAGTTCATAGGCCCTGTTAACTTCATATTTTCTGGCACGGATGAACCTCACCAGCACGGTATCGGGTTTTTCCCCAAAAGTGTCCTGAACACCTTTAGCGAGGTCGTCTCCAGAATCTGCCTTCTCTTTAATAATACCTCTGAGTTCCTTTACAGCTGACACTCGCTTCTCTTCCGTCTCATTGAGCTCATCTTTAGCCTACAACAACATCACAAGTTAAAATACACACTCATAAAACCACAACAATTTCTTTGTAAAGTAACAGTTTTTTAGACAGTCAGAATGTGCAGTGAATTCCTGCTAACTTGATAGGAGATGCTATTGTGTAGCAGTAACTGGATTTTTTTATATTTTCTTAAAAAATATTGCGCAAAACTTGCCACAGTGATGCTAGATGTCTGCTAGGTTGTTACCAGGGTGTTTATTTTGTGTGGTCACTATGTGGTTAAATGAGCGATATCAAATGAGTAGCAGTGCGATATGGCTGTATATCAGCACAGCTGATTCGGCTGTATGGAAATCACAACGTGCCGATATAAAGTCATATTGTAACTGTGATATTGCATTTATACAACAGTTTGATGGCACGAGTGTGTACATACAAAAGAAAAAATGATTGAGTCTTTAAAAGTAGGGTTTAAAAACTACTTCCTTTACTGCTGACTCGCTCATAAAAACATTTCTCTTGTCGCCATCTAATGACAGAACAATGTAACTAATCACCATCACGAACACACACACATACCTTTTCCCATTAATAAATAGAAATTAAATATTCTATTATTTATATGAAAGTTATTTATTGAATAATAATATTAACAACAACAGCCATCATAAAAGTTGCTAGGCAATTCAGTCAAAAGTACAAAGGCAGCGCTCTGATATACAGCACTGAAGTTAAAACATAACGTGATGAGATTTTGCCAAAACTCAGCCAAAACTATTTGCTCTGGAACAAATAATAGATTAATGAAACCAAAGACTGCCCGTTATATTTACCTAAAACAAATTATATCTCATGTTTAACCACTATAGAGACATCAAAGCCAGCGGTAAATTCCAGAAGAGCTGGCCGAGGTGAGGCTGCTGATGCCCTGGAGCTCACATCTCCGAAAATGTTGAAGCAAATTTTCAAACAGACACTATCTTTATTAACAAACTGCATATTTGAAGTCTAAACAAGTACTACCTCGCCCGAAAAACACTTAAAACTACATTCCGTGATACAAAAACAGTATAATTTTAAAAATTATAGTGGCTCTGGGCATCGACCATGGCACTCGCTGTGAGTAATGCAAACAAAGTGATACAAACGGTGAAACGGTTGGAGGTCTGTTATCACTAGAATATCACACTCCTCTCAGCCAATCAAATTCGAGGACCAGAAAAAACTGTTGTATAAAATTAAACAATAGCAGTGCTTAACTTAGTAAACAGCACTAATATTGAATTAGTTCATTCATATTTACACAGCTAAATTGTGCTTTGTTCAGTCTAAATGTGTATACTTGATACTTTCTAAAGACTTGCTCACACCTTCTGCACCGTGTGGTCAGGTATTTGGGCACAGGGTTCGAACACCGGCCCGTGATCTTTGACCGTGAGGTGCTCCAGCTTAGCCCTAAGGGCCTGTTCCTCCTCGGACACCATCCGGAATGTTCCACTCTATAAAAAGTTATGGAGAAAGACTTATGAAAACATCCTAATCCTGAGTTTAAGCAACCACTTTAGTTTAGTAGCCCTAATCAATGGAAGCTAGTGTGGGCCAGTGCTAAGCTCACTCACATGAACTATGTAAAGCTTAGTAAACCCAGTCTGAGATTGGGGATAAGCTGCTCATGTACGTAACTCTATCCCTAAACACTAAGATCCGCCTTGTTCTTAAAACATTTGTTCACCAAATGAGTAATGGTTTGGAGGACCCTGGGTGAGATCACATGTTGGGTGACATAACAGGGTCTTAAGACTTCAGTGGGAAATACTTTGTTTCACTAATGGAACCAGTTGTAAAAGTTTTCTCTCATTCTGATAACATCATTTAGTCAGTAAGCAAATGCAACACTGAATGAGGTTTTAAAGTTTATAAAGACAAAAAAAAAAAAATAATAATAATAATGTACTTACAACAACAGCCATTGCTTCAGATGCTCAGTGCAACTTTCTGTGGAAAGTGAGATAATGATCACAAGGAAAATGCTTCGACTCCAACAAAATAAGGCTTTTTATGACATATAGGCATAATGGTTTTACTGAAACATGAGAAATTATACAAATTTAATGACTTCGTAAAACTTTTTATCATAATAAATATACTTAGTATGATCCAAAGTTGTCTAAATATTAATATTAATTAGAAACAATCACTGAAAGCAGGGGTTGTCAAATATTTTGATGCTCAGGTCTCCAAATGATGATGTTTTCCATACTTTTATTTTGTAAAATGTTATATGCATAAACACCCAATTATAGTGTTTGACAAAGAAAAAACTTAAGCATGATATAATAAAGAAAACATGTATTTTGAGAAATTAAATAAGTGGCTTTTGTATTGTCATTGAACTTTTTTTGTTCTTTTACCCACTATTACAGTAATAAAATACTCAAATAATAAACCAATAAAATAAAGCTTATATATATATATATATAAATAAATGTAAAAATACATTTTTAAAATCCTATTTTTAAAGATTGTGTTATTTTGTAGTCAATATTCTAATTGATTAATATGGCTTCTGACCATGAATTCTGACAAATCTTTAGGAAGCAGAAAATAAGATTTAATCTTCATTTTGCATCTCAACGTATCTTGACTTGTACTGGAAAATAACACTAAAATACTGAGCAAGTAAATTCATTTTTGCAGTGCTTGCAACATTTAATGACTTGAATTTAAGACTTTCTGTTCCTTTTCAAGGCCTTAATTTGTGAAAAAGTGAATTAAGTGACTTTTTAAGACCTGCAGAAACCCTGGTAATAAAATGCCAAAATAATTAAACAAATAAAACATTACCAATAAAATAAGGCCAATTATATAACATTCATTTTTGTGGACTCCCAAGAAACACTTTGTGTCCACCTGGGAGTCCCACGAAGTCCAATTTTAAGAGCAGATTACTGAAGGGTAATCTGAGACATTAGGTTATATAATTTAGGGACATTTTTTTGCTATATCACAAGCATTCCAGCAGGGTTGTTATGTGATAGTCTCCATTAGTCTGACACGTTGAGGTGCACCAACTGCAAAAGTTAAAAGGGAAACAATCTCCCAGATTGCTTTAAGTCATTCTACCTCATTACAACCACCAACACTTTAAAAGAATAGAGATTTATCCATCATCGTTAATATTTTAAGTTTCCAAAACTTGAGCAACGCACATCCTAATTGACATAAATCCCACGCTCTATCCTAGGAAACGACACTTACCTGACACAATGCGGTGCTGCTCAAGCCACCAGAACTGAATGAGGTGATGAACAGCAGGCTGCAATAATTTGTAGTGTGACCTGTGATGGATTAACAACGTCATATGGATTATGCAGAGCAGATTTGATGTTAATCAGCCAAAAACATTGAGAAAAGGAGCAAAGAGGACATTTACCAATAGCCTGCAGCCAATAGCATCATGACTCTCATATTTTAATCAAGAGGAACCTTCCCTGACCCCAAACACATTGTGTGATTAAAAAAAAAAAAAAAAAAAACAGTTTATGAAAAAGAATGTGTCAGACATATTAGCAGTTAATAATATTAGAGGTTAAATGTGAAGTTTGGCAATCCACTGACCAATAAGATTTGATTGGATTCCAGCACCAGTGAAAAATATGTGCTGGCAACGTGAATTGTTTCTGAAAATAGACCTTGAACACAAAGCCGTGTTCAAATGCCAAGATACAGATGAAGGCATTTTCATTAGAATTACGTTATAAAATAATTATCCAACATATAATAATGCATCAATTTAAAACATCAAACCTTTTAGAAACTCTACATATTAATAGCTAATCAGATTTTTTTTTTTTTTTACTATAAATACTGTATATGTACAATTTTCTTTACAAAACTTGTAAAAAAATAATGTAGAAATGTGAGAACAAATGTATAAACTATATAAATATATTCACAGTTTTTGACATTTAGAAGTAAAATAAAACCAAAATACTAGTTTGTCGAAGCTTTTGTTGTATATTTCTAGAGAGCATTCTCTGTAAAACTGCTTTGGAAGGATATTTATAGTTAAAATGCTATACAAGCAAATTATGAATATGTAAGTGAATTAAAAATCTTAAAAAAAAAAAAGATGGTACATTTAACAATGCTCTAATAATGGCTAGATAAAAATAGTCTAACAATTATAAAAAACTAAATATTTAAATATAATAAAAAAAAAATGTATTAGTTCAGGCCATACACATATCACAAAAATCGTATTCCACCCTCAAACGTCACTGCAATGTTTCCCACTGATACAATGATCGGTGGGGTGGCCATAATCCCGTAATCCCGTAGGATTTAGCCTTTGAATGTGAGGGTCTGTATTACTAAAGCAGTGATTGCAGCACAATGGTCGTCTCTGTGCTACCAGAGCTGCTCAGCATTTATTTTATGTCTGTTGGGTAAAGGCATAGTTGACAGACAATAAATTTGATGATTCATTATTATGCAGGTATATTGTTTCAGCCAAGCCAGAATCTTTAGATCACTAAACATTTACATCACAACTTATAAGACAACCTCACAGTTTCAATCCAACTCTGTCATGTGCTGCCAAGTTAGAGCTTGCATCACACCATAGTCTTCACACACCTATTTAAAACCAAAGTTTTGAAATATACATCTTGATAATATAACTATTGTATGAGTAAAGAAAAGAGTGAAAGCAGTTTCACAAAGGCCACTGGGGTCAAGAGAGGTGTAACATGCCTATTAACTGATAATTGAGGTGATGTAGTTTCAGCTATTCTTTCAGATATTTTTGAAGAATCGTTGGTAACCAAATACTTGACGGTAGCCATTGACTTCCAGTATGGTGGGCGATAAACCAGCAGACACCATCACCGGTAAAAATTTGTCAACTGGTAGAAATTTTGGACTATTGTCTCTATCACGGTTACACGCTCATGTGACGTTGCTGTGCTACATGGTCACGATAACGATCGTTTGCACAGGTTTTAAGCATTGCTGTTTAAAAACAATTGATTTTAAGCCATTCAAATGCAATCATTAGTGAAAGAGAACTTATTTTGCTTTATGCACACGCTGTCTGAGAGGCTCACGCATGTGAACAGAGCGCGAGAGTACTTATCGGAGTTATTTTTGACTCTTTATAGGCCTTGAACAGTTAAATACACATACTTGTATTTCAAAATGCCTGTCTATGCAAGTATCCTTATAAACAGTAATTTAGGTCTTAAGTGAAAGCAAACAGGTCAGAAAACATGTAAACGTATTGAATCGGGGCAGCTCTTAAAGTTACAGCAGTCTAACAACAAAAGAGAGAAAATCTCTCACTGCTCTTGACTTAATCACATTTGTAACTTTAAAAAGTAGAAATATGCATTTAATTTACACAGTGAAGAATATTTTTCTTGTTTCTTGTTCAATCGCTGACTGTTTACTTGTCTTCAGTAAGCTTGAGGTTTTTTTAAGCTAATAAAAGATAATTAGTTTGTGATATTGACACTGGTAACAATAATTATGAAATATCTATGCATCAAAATTGAGCTCATAAAGCAAAAATAACTCAATCGTGATACATCACTGCCATGAAATAAAAATACTCGTATGGTGATAAAAGATTTTGGTCATATCACCCATCCCATGCCATAATATGGGGAAAAATACTATTGAAGTCAATGGCTACCGTCAACTGTTTGGTTAGCAACATTTTTCCAAATATCTTTTGTTCAACATAAGATATTCATAAAGGTTTGGAACAACATGAGGGTGAATAAATGACAGAATTAAAATTATGTGAACTATCCCTTTAAGGTACAGTCAAATTTACAAGTCATTTCAACAGTATCAGTATAGTGTTAAAATTTGTCCCAAATTTTTTTTGCAGAAATTTCACTACCTACCTTGAAAGAAATGCTATAAAATTAATTTTGAAAGTTTGAGATGATTTTTTCCATAATCTTTATTTAAACAATTTGTATTTAAAGTTTTCACATGACAGTACTTTTTGGATGAACAGCATTGTCAGTATGACAATATGAGCGGTTGATGCTAGCAGCATAATGTCATTAACATTACACATTAATAACACTGATCATACAAATGAAAACTTACAATGGAGTTATTCCCTAAAATACAGTCTGTGTAAATTTAGAAATTTTATTTAAAATACCTCAATAAACATTATCAATTCTTATAGAGTCAAAGTTTAAGTTATTTAAATAAACTTTTCAAGTGGAAGTTAATGTTCTACAACATTTCCATGTATTTCCTTATTGACTTAACATGTTAACATGTTTAGAAAAGCTTGAGGTTTAAATAACATTAACCAACAAAGACGTTCCTGGCATCATTATCCTAACTCTTGGTCTTAGGAGCTGCAGTCCATTATGCTTTCTGGCCAGTATTGGTCCTGCATGTAGTGCTCAAGGTTGTTGGGTTTTAAGGTATTCGAATCCTGGTATTTTAAGGTGTTCGAATCCTGGGACAGGATGTCCTTTTCCCACTGGTCCTCTACCAGCTTGTACAGGTCCATGGCAGCACAAGCGTCCTCTACAGAGCAGTGACCCATTCTTCCAGACTAAAAGAAATATCCAATATGTAAAGCAGCAAGTAAAGAGAAAACGTATATACACAAAGCTTGATGTTCCAACTTTATCTCATGAAAAAACCTGATCTGCTACACAGTCTTACCTGTATGGTCCTATTGAGAAGATTCCAAGACAGTTTCTTCAAAGAGTTACTGCATCTAGTGGAGGTGTTATACAACAGCAATCTACAGGAACTGGTATCCCTAATCATTTGTTGTGGGACGGAGATGTCAAGAACCTCAAAATCATTAAATAAGGCATGGCCCACAATAATCTTCCCTGTGAGGATCTTGACAATCTAAAAAAAGACAAAAAGCACAGTGTTATTTCAGCAATATTATATGAAATACAGTAGTCATTTATAAGCAGAGTTCAACGATGTGTATATCAACATTTCCAAAAAAAATTTATTTGTTAATATATATATACACATATATATATATATATAAAATGTCTTTAAAAAAAAATGTATCTAGTGTATCAAATCTTTAAATGTTTCTCAAATAAAAAATATTATGGTTTTAACAGTAATTTATGGTCTTCAACTATAAAATTGTTAAAAAGGTAACATACATTATAACAAAAATACAAATAGAATACATGATCTAAATCAAACATTGAGTATAATATAGATAACAGAAAAAGAATAGTAAGAAATAATGCAAATTCGTTTAAATTTATTTTAAAAACTATCATTTATCATTAAACTATCATTAAAAGCTATCATTTATGTTACTGTAAATTATATAAAAATAAACAGAAATGAAAAAACTATTTTAAAAAGTAGAATGTACCATGCTTAAAAATAATTCTATATTTTAAAATTTACTATTATGTTTTAATCATTTAATTTATATTAATCAATATTCACAAAAACTTCAGCCTAACTAATATTAAATAAATAGCCTATATTTTTGGTAAAAAAAAATAAAATGTATTAAAAAAAAAATAATTTTGACTGGAGAGTAAAAATATTGGCAGGGCGAGTAAACAGCTGACTTTGTTGTACCAGCAGGGGAAAAATTATCGTTCAAAACTACTACACGATATCAAATTAAGGAAGAGCGTATAAATGCACTTAAACAGAAACTTATACACAGTGAGTGCAGTTATACATTAGTGCCTCCTCACCTCATTCTGAGCGTCCTCAAAAGCCACTGCCTGTTGTAAATGATGTTTCCTAATGCCACTCCATCTTGTGCGGTAGTCTGTGACTGGATGCCGGGGTAAAATATATTCATCATACAGAACACTACCATAATAATTTACTATACTACAGCGTGCCACCTCACTACACTTGCCCCCAGGTCCAGTGCCGACCATTTCACAATCCATAGCTACAAACATAGATGGGTCTACTCCCACACATGGCGAACTCCTGCCACTAGTGGGAGGACTGGATTCAGACGAAAAGCCGCTGTCCACCTCACAGCAGTTACCGAGAGGTAATGCAGACTCAGCTTCAGCAGTCAGCCTATGAGGAGTTATTCTGGGCCTCTTGAATTGCACGTGATGTGACTGTTCAGATACAGAATCTGAAACATCTCTGTGTTTAACACACTTGGTCTCGTTTTCCAAAAGCTCTTCTGACTTTCTTTTCTTTCCTCTTTTTTGTTCAGTTGACACTGCATGGAATTCAGTTGACACTGCATGGAATTCAGTTGTGGATTTTTTCACTTCATTCCCTTTCTTTTGTCTTTTAACTTGATGAGAAATAGTGCTTGCTTCTTTGTTGGTGGCTGACAAGGTATTTCGGTCCACACCATTACTGGTGGAGGATCTCCAAGGTGAATCAGACATTATGTCACCACGTAGCTTGACATCTGTCAAAAAATATATACTTTTGTCAATCAGAGTTACAGTATCTATATCCTTATAGAGATAAATGACTACGTGAAAAAAATTAAGACAGATTGCCAGTCACTAAAATTAAGATAACGTTACATGAACAACATTAACTCGATATTTGACCACATAATCCATCTAAGGAAAGGAGATGGTCTTAAAGAGTCAATTATTTACCGCTCTTTTACATTTAAATTGTGATCGTGACCATTTACTCCAGTCACTCAGCGCCGGCTAACGTTAGCTAACCGTTCAGCAAAGAAACAATAACGTAATCTGTCGCGTTTTTCACTTAATGACAACACAAAACCCTAAATGATATTACATAGGAAAACATTCCAGCAAAAACGCTTATTACCGTTGTAATACTTAAATAATTTTACACATTAGCACATACCTCTGCGCACACGTGCATCCGGAGAGAAGCGGTGCTGCGAGAACATGCCGAGACAAGACCCAAATCCCACGAGATCTTCTTCTTCTGTTTTAACGGCGGTTCATCTTATTGGTGCATTACCGCCCTCTTCTGTTCCGGAGTGTGGATCAGTAAGTAGCTTCACAATCTGTTTCTACTATAGGGATAGAGGAGGAATGGGGGGATTAAACAAACAAAACAACAACAAAAAATATTTTTAATTATATTAAACTATTCTTATTACAAATTACCCTTCCTTCCATCATATCCTACAATAAAGCCCAGTTTCCCTTAAAAAGACTATTAATTCTCTCACATGTCCTCTGTCACTAGTTTTCTTCACCCCTACCTCCTTCAGCTTACTTTCCATTATCTCTCTCTCCGTCTGGTATCTCCTACAATGTAGAATTACATGTTCCACTGATTCCTCTTCCTGACGTTCCTCACACAAGCCCGTCTGATATTTCATTTTTAATGTTTTATTTAGAGCACAATGTCCCAGCCATAATCTTGTTAATACAATTTCTTCTTTCCTGTTTCCACTTCCTACCTTATTTACTTTGACACTCTTTTGAATTTGGTATAGATGTTTCCCTTTCCCCTCATTATCCCACATTTCTTGCCATTTGTAGTTAACTTTTTCCCAGATTATGCACTTCACTTCCGCTTTATTGATTCTTATTTGCATTTCTACATTTTCCTTTTTTAAGGCCTTCTTTGCGACCTTATCCACTTTTTCATTCCCCTTCACTCCTATGTGCACTGGGACCCGTAAAAATTTAACTTGTCCTCCCTGGTTTGTTATTTTTGCAGCTGAATAGAGAATTTCATATAGGCCTAGTATATCTTGTCGACTTTTTGAATGGAAAGATATTAAACTTACTAGGACTGAAGCTGAGTCTGAACATATTACAGCTTTGACTATCTTTGTTTTTTCCACCCAACGTAATGCAACTAAAATTGCCATCATCTCCACTGTATATATACTGCTAAATTGTTAGATGTTCTTCTATTGACTTCAGTTCCTCTTCCTGGAACCACCACACCTATTCCTGTCTCTGGGCTTTTAGTACCATCTGTATAGATTTGAGTATAGTTTTTATATACTTCTGTATGATCATTAAATAACCCAACCAAATCAACACGCTATTCTTTCCTTTTAATCTCTAATAAATGCCAATCAAATTTCATCTTGGTCCGTTTTTACAGTATTGCACTCTGATTGGTCAAAACAAATGCCAGTGCAGAACTCCTCCCCCAGGGGTCCTTCGTTGAAAATGATGTACAGTACTGTTGTTTTTTTGCTGTGTAAATCAATGTGTAGACTGCGGAATGACGATAGAGACCGTTTTTATGAATGGAAGTCAACTGAATTAGTACACCCTGAATAAACTGCTAAGATATAAATAGCAATACAATCTGAAGGAATCTGACAGCTAGCAAGATACTAGGCACATAAGCAATAGACTTACAGACTAGATACAAAATTCATCTAAAAGGGTGACGTTTTTTATTTTTTATTTCACTATATTAATGTGATATTGTAATGAATTTGAGCATATGAGCCTTGGATACCATTGACTGAGAACTCTGTTTTAAGTGCTTGTAGCCTACTTGTGTCTGGCATTTTATTAATTAATAAATTAATTCATTTAAATCATGATGATCTGTATGTTGTAATTTGTAAATGTGAACCATCTGTAACATTGTGCATGTTTATCTCTTTTATTCCCAGATGCACATCAGAGCTTTTCTTGATCAACAGGAAATCAAGGTATTTTTTCCCTTTGAGGTCCCTGATGACAACAATAAATATTATTAACAGGAAAGATCATCCAAAAATGAAAATTCTGTGATATATTCACTATAAAACCTATATGGCTTTCCAAGGGATTCAAAATAATAAAATATTGATTGATCTTCTTATGTTGCCATTCGAATAGTCCATTCAAATACCAACTTCTGGTTTATAGAGTAGTTTGCTGCTTATTTTTTTATTTAAAAGAGAGAGCAAAGGGTCACACAGCATATGGACAACTTAGTTCCTGAACAAAAGTCACATGACAGATAGTAAATAACAGTATACAGGTCACTTAGTGGTCATCTAAAGCCCTTTTATTTTCAGGATCTGGAGCTTATTAGCTTTAAGAAACATGAAATTATCATGAACTACTCTTCAAAAGCTGCAGAAAGAAAGGCATACAGGATGGATGGAGCGTCATGAGAGTGCCTGCATGTTATCACCCAAAACAAGTGGGTATCATGTCCCCACTAGATGGCCTTGTCCTTCTACAAACCACAGCTGTTCACTTACACTGATTGGATGGGCATGGGCCAACCTCCCGAAATCACTACTAATCCTCTTAGTGACAACAAAACTCTTACTCGCCCAATCCGCTGCGTCTCTCCAGTGTGCCCACCCTTTTCTCCTCTCTCCATCTCCCCTCCCCACGCTTATGAACCCACTGTGTGGAGAGATTGTAATCCAAGTGGATTACACTGTAAATTGGGTGATGGAGGATTGGATGCTCTGGAAGTGAATCTCAGCTGCAGCAGTGTGCTTGCCATTTGCTTGATTTATATATTATAAATGGGATTATTTCATGCCAAGAACCATGGAACTTTGGAGAACATCTTTCAGGTGTGATGTTTTGTGGATAATGTGATGGAGAGCGTATATTGATATCATGTTCACCTGAGTTTAACACGAAGAAAGAAGGACCTAATGATAACATTAAGTGGATTACTTGGATTATCGGTATCATCCTGAATATGAGAAGCGCTGATTACTCCATGCAGCTCAAAGAGAGTTTGAAAAGTTTCTGGAAGATCTGAGCATGACTAGGAGTTCGCTGACGTGGACCATCAGGCCCTCCAAGAACTTTTGGATGTGCAAGTTCAGTTGATGAGGAGCTCGGAAGGGTCATAAGAGACGTTTGAAACCATTTAGGCCAGCATGAATGGAAGTGAGTAGAATGGACGTTGGATTTTTGTCGTCCTACTGGAGTAGTGGATTCTCGGGACCTTCTTCTCGTGACAGATGTGGCTCTTAAGGATAGATGTCAGCATCATGTCTTTTTGGGTCACATTCTTCATGGCCTACACAGGTTGGCTGTGTATCTTTACACATGCTCAAATGAAGATTCCACCAGAAACGTAAGATTCACTTTCATTTCAGTTGTTTAGCACCTTCATTTTCAGGTACCACTGGTTTAATTTTCCCTGTTGATGTTTTTTTGTTTCCTATGTGTTGCTGTTCTGTTTTATTCAGCCAGTGGTTTTGGTAGATGCTTGTAAGACCAGACAGACTATTTCAGGGTCTAATTTGTACTGTGGCGACTTCAGTTCCATGCATATTAGAAATTCAAATGAGACAGGAAGAGGAATTGCTCTGAGAGTTGTGTGATCATTTTTAGTAATTCCCTGATTCCCTGAGTTTGTTGAGGTGTAAAATTCAGTTCTCACGAGGCTTGGAAGTCATTCAGTGCAATAGCAGATGGCAGACACTTCTCGACATACGTAAGCAGCAGTGCAAAAATATTTTAAGGTGGAAATGGGAAGATAATTTGGTTATATATCCATAATTCTTTCATAAATTACTAATACAGAAAAAATACAAATATTATTATTCTAGAACTATAAATATACACAAAATAATTAAATAATTGATAATAAAATATTTGAAAAAAAAATCCAACGCTTTTTTTAAAAAAGGATAATTCACCCAAAATTGAAAATTCTGTCATAATTGACTCACCTTAATGTTGTTTTAAAAATGACTTTGCATCTTCTGTGGAACACAAAAGAAGATATTTGAAAGTATGTTGGTAACCAAACCATTGTGGTGGCCGATGACTTCCATTAAATGGAACATGAATTGAATTGAATTTGGTTATTCCTTTAATGTTGACACAATTCTGACTGCCCTACAAAAACAAACCAACTGAAACCATGTCAGATTTGTTTTTAATGAACTTCTTTGGTTACTTTTTCCAGACATTGTCATCTAGCAGGTTAATGTTCTGGCTTTAAGTGACTGCTTGAGCAGATACACTCATACCATTAATAATGCCTCCTGGATACCAGCCAGAGACACAAGCTAGTTCACAGATGGTCATACAGGCCAGGTTCTGTGCACACAGGAATATCACAGGCTTTGAACCCTTCCAAGAGTGCCACTAACATTATTCTCATGCATTATAATTTGACTTTTATTACGTGTACTGGACCCTGCTGAGCATATAAGGCCAAGCATATTTCATAGCTATGCGAGTGCATCTGTGTTTTAGGGATTTATTGCTAAAAACAGTTTTATCTTGGCCTTAATCCCTATATTTATTTTTAGATTTTTAGATTTATATAACTACAACAATTCAAGGACAAATTGTTCTCTTGTAGCACCAGTCCATTTTTAAAAACTCACCAAGGCTGCATTTGATTAAAAATACAGTATAAATGCAGTAATATTGTGAAATATTATTACAATTGCAAATAACTGATCTATTTCAATATATATATTAAAATGTAATTTTTTTCTTGTGATAATAAAGCAAAAAACATTCTAATATGCTGATTTGTACTCAATAAATATTTCTTATTAATAATTTTATTTGAAGAAAAATGTGTAACTTTTTTCAGGGTTCTTTGATGAATAGAAAATTCAAAAGAGCAGCATTTAAAATATAAATCTTTTTAAACATTATAAATGTTTTTATTTTTGATCAATTTAATGTGTCTTTGCTGAATAAAAGTATTGTTATTATTATTATTATTATTATTTTTTTTAAATCTTACTGATCCCAAACCTAAATATATTACACAGCACTACATTACAGTATATTTTTATTCTTAAATTTTGCTTATATGTGGAAAAAGATCTCTCTGCTTCATTGTCTGTTGACTTCCCAAGGATTTCCCTTGCTGTAATAGTATCAGAGTCCTCAACATTGCCAAACTATTAACATAATTCCTCAGCCTCCCTGATGATCCCAGACTCCTTCAGGTCAACCGAGATGCTTCAACATAAGACTGATGACAGACTCAGTTCAGCCTTAAGACAGTCTGACCTAGAGCTCTCCTCTTATTATGACAAAGGACTCTTTATGTTTGTTATTTTGTGTATTGTACATCAAGAGTGACAGGGATGTTTCATTATATACAGTATATTTGTGGTCTTTGTATCATTTACAGTGACCTCATATGTACTTTTCTGATTGTTTGTGTTTAGATGTCAATGGTCAGAGATCAATAGATTACTTGGAATCCTATGAAGTGATTATAGGCCACCTGCAAACTAAGACAACTATATTTATAGACTGGCAGCTAGGGGGTTTATTTAAAGTAAATGTAAACATTTTTTAAATAATTTATTGAGTTTATCAGGGTAATTTCAAACATTCAAATCAAAGATTTGCTGTGTACACTAATTTGAATAACTCTTGATAAACTTCACACAGTTGGTGCTGATTGACCTTTTTTTTTAATTCTAGGGTTCAAAAATGGGCCATCACCATTTCAGAGCAACTCAATGCAATTGCATCAAAATACTCAGGCGCTGCGCTATTACAAAAGGTAAATATCAATAAATATTCCAAGTCGTTTTTAGATATGATGACTGTTTCTGGATGCTTTCATTTTTTGGATGCTCATTTAGAAAAACTGTTTGCACATATTACTAATAAAATTATTCCAGAAAAGCAAAACGGTAAAACTGTTCTCTCCGTATGTCTAGAAACTCAAAGATGTTGAGCCCATCATTAGAATAGAGGATGTAGACGGACCACGATTAGTGCTGGAATTTGCAGATGAAATCGAAAGAATGCTTGGCAGCAAGATGAAATCTGTGAAGGTCAGTCTAAAGTGCTCATTTTTATATTGTGTAGATTAGTCCTTATTTTTTAGACTGATGTTATTTTATGAGGAGCTTTGGTTTTAAGAGTTTTCTTTCTCTTTGTCCACAGAGGCTCGCAGACACAGCTGAGGATGCTGATCTGTATCATGAATATAATGCATCTTTACAGGTAACAAAATTGGGATTTGGTATTTAAACCTGTTTGTAAAAGAATCTGCAAAAAATGTCACGTATTAAATTGAAATGTCATTTAAACAAATAGTTCATAAAAATAATATTATATTACATATATTTTTATAATAAATATATTAAATAATAAATGATGCCATTTAAAAGCAAATATTGTCTATTTATGCTATATATATTTTTTGTCAGTTTGACTACTTTAACGCATTATCGGTGAATACTATGGATGAAGAGGGAAATTTCATTGAACTTGGAGGTGAATTTCCATTAGAAGAGAATGAACATTTCAACAAGCTTTCAGTCAACACTTTAATGAGCGACATCCAAGTTCCCACTAATGTCTACAACAAAGGTATGGTAGCAATAATGAGAATCACCATGGGCTTTGTATCTGATTTAAACAGTATGTTTAATCAACGCAAAAACACACTTTGTTATTTTGCATCTTAATTAAATCAAATAAACTGTGGACACAATAAATCCAAAGTTCTGTCATAAAACTCTAGATGGCGCAGTCTGATAGCTTCTAGCTCAATCTGACATAACTCCATCATTATTCACAAGGTGCAGTGTGCTTCAGAAACCCTCCACCTTCCCCAGCTCCACCTGTATAGATCTGCTACAGGGTGATTTAATGTATGTTATATATAGGGGTTATTGGATATATGTGACCCTGGACCACAAAACCAGTCTTAAGTCGCTGGGGTATATTTGTAGCTATAGCCAAAAATACATTGTATGGGTGAAAATGATTGATTTTTCTTTAATACCAAAAATCATTAGGACATTAGGGTAAAGATCATGTTCCATGAAGATATTTTGTAAATTTCCTACTGTAAATAGGGCTGGACAATAATTCAATATCAATATGTATGGCGATATAAAATTTTTTTACTAGTGTTTCCCATACATTGATTTATTTTTGGCGTTTGACTTTGTTGAATAAACATGAGCACTGCACGTTTCAAAAAGCGGGTGATTTATATGAATGTAATAAGGGAAGATACTGTCTTCAAAATAGTTTTGATGGCATTTTCATTTTATCTGATAAAGTAGGGTTCACGAGCGGAGCTGCTTAGATTACAGCCGTTACCGGGGAAAATGCTAGTTCTGCCGCTCTCAAAGCGCCTCCTATTGGCAGACAATCAGATTCTACTCAGCTGTTTTCAACATAATAATAAATCAGAATATTAGAATGATTTCTGAAGGATCATGTGACTGGAGAAATTATGCTAAAAATTCAGTTTTGAAATCACTGGAATAACTTGCATTTTAAAATATTTTCAAATAGAAAACAGTTATTTTAAATGGTAAATATTTCAAAATGTTACTGTTTTTGCTGTATTTTGGATCAAATAAATGCAGGCTTGGTGAGCAGAAGAGAATTCTTTAAAAAATAAAACGAAAATCTTACGTTCAAAATCCTTTGCCTGGTAGTGTATGTTAGCCTATAGTTTGAAGTTAAAGATATTATATATATTATATTAATAAGGTGAGTCTGAGATGTTTATTTGACAGTGATTTCACATTTCTTGTTTGTATGAAGGCTAAATACAAATAAAAGGTGAACATTAATTTATTTGTGCTGTTTTTCCCCCGCCTAAAATATTATATAGTTTTATAGGAGGAGTTCATAGACTTGGCAAATTTATTTTTCATAAGTTTGTAGGTACAGACATCTGTTGTGGGCATTCTTGGCAGTTTTTTTAATAGTGTTATCGGAATTCTATTGTATCAACTGAAATTAAGAAATATATTGTGATATCAATTTTGGCCATATCGTCCAGCCCTAACTGTAAATATATGAAAACTTAATTTTTGATTAGTAATATGCATTGCTAAGAACTTCATTTGGCAATTTTCTCAATATTTAGATTTTTTTGCACCCTCAGATTCCAGATTTTCAGATTTCAGACTTATTTATTCAGCTTTCAGATGATGTAAAAATCTCAATTTCAAAAAATCGACCCTAATGAATGGTTTTGTGGTCCAGGGTCACATATGTTATATGTGCAGCAGCAATATTTCTTACATGCTTACAGCAGCATGTCTGTGGATGTATTCGCGGTAGCAAGTCTCAGTACTCGCTCTGCAACAGGAAGCAGCAGCGTAGCAGATCTGTTCCGCCAAGACCAAACACATTAACATTGTCATGTACATTACCGTGCTAAACTCTCAGAGAGTTGTCATGACAGAACTCAAATTACAGGGTCTTTATAATTCAGTCTATATTATAAAATTTACAACACTTGATGGTGACTACTTCTTATTTGAGTGCTTTATATGAGGGTTGCATTTTCACGGGGTGAATTAAATTAGAATCTTGTAACTAGAATTGAATGCAAATACAACATTTAAACTTATAAAATAATATCAAATGTCTTCATTTGCAGATCCAGACATTCTTAATGGAGTGTACATGTCAGAAGCCTTGAACGATGTCTTCATCAGTAACTTCCAGAAGGATCCCACGCTCACTTGGCAATATTTTGGCAGCTCAACTGGCTTCTTCAGACTCTATCCAGGTTCGATCAAATCTGTTTCATGAACACTGTTTAGTATTGCTCAGTCCTACAACTTGAAAGAGAAAAACTGGACTGGACGTTCTTAAATCTGAATTCTCAATGTAAAAGATTTGCTTATCTTTGTACTTTTCAGGAATTAAATGGACCCCTGATTCTAACGGCGTAGTTTCCTTCGACTGCAGAAACAGAAATTGGTGAGACAAAGTAAAGCATTTGACCTAAAACCCTAATAGCTTTTGTTATCCTGCGGGTCTAAGTGCTTGGCAATATAGTGAAGTTGATTCATATGAAATAAAATTTATGCCAGTTGACTTGGATTCAGCAAGGTCTTTTCCTGACACAGTGTGCAATGCAGGATTATCTGTGTGGATGCCACCCAAATGTCTGCTTGTGGCTATGGTAGCACAGCCAGTTAGGCCCTGATCCCACCAAAAGACTTTAATCTCATTCTTAAGTGGTTAGCAGCTCAACGGCCAGGTTAGTAGGACTGACACAGGCTCCATATGTGACTGTTTATACAGAAGCAAGTGAATCTGAATAAACACACCTGTAAGGAACACTGTCCGTTTGAAACAAGAGGATTGGATTTACATCACCGGTGTTACATTTTTACTTTCTTGACTGTCTAGCCCTAAAGAAAATGATGTTTCCATGTTTTAGACTTTCGGCCATACTTGATATATAGGCTACAGTACAACTGAATATTTATGTGTTTGCATTAAAATGCTTAAAATTGTGATTTGATTTTAAAAAAATATGATAAACCATCATTTCAAGCATGCTATTTTTTTTACCAGAGAGATGTTTAATGTCATACCAAAAAATTTACTGTTTTAAAAATGTTAAAATATACTGTTTTAGTTAAACAAAAAATGTTATAATAATAAAACTGATAAGAAATAGGCATATTATATATCTATATATCCATGGTATCACTATGTTGCATCACTAAATGAACACAAGCTTAGAATTATATTTAATGTAGAATTACATTAAACGACTTTGTCTTTAGAAATATTTTATTCGAAATTTTACAAAATCAAAATTTCATTCAAAAGTATTATTACGCAGAAAGATTTAGTGAAATATTTTAACATGTTAAGGACCTCTATTAACCTTCTTAAGTGATTACTTAAAGTCTCTGATCAATGAATCAGCGAAATGTACCGATTCACGGAATTGATTCAAACTTACCTATTCATACACATTTTTGTGCTGATTTTTAAATGATAGAACACTTCTGTACCTTAACACTCTCATGCAATACTCATATTAACTGTAGTCATAATAATCAAATAGAAAAACACATTAAAATCATTGCAGTGTTGCTTAATTTAATATGTATTGGCAGAAAGATCATCACAAATATATTGTGAATGTTTGACATAATGCCCAGTCCTAGACCCAAATTGGTAGCTCCTATAATAACTTATCATTCAGTATTATTATAAAGCATTTAGCATAGCCCTCCATTTCCCCCGATCTAGAGGTGTCCTGGGTCATCTTCTAAGAAAATCCTCTCTCTCTGTTACAGGTATATCCAGGCTGCCACCTCTCCTAAGGACATCGTGATTGTAGTTGATGTCAGCGGCAGCATGAAGGGTCTTAAAATGACCATTGCCAAACACACTATCAACACTATCCTGGACACGCTCGGGGAAAACGACTTTGTCAATGTTATTGCAGTAAGGGCACACTTTGTTTTCCATTTAGCATCACTTTATGGTTTGATCAGCATTGTAAAATATGTTTTTGCACCTTCTTTCCTTAGTACACTGATTATGTCCGCTACGTGGAGCCCTGTTTTAAGGGAACGTTGGTGCAGGCAGACTTGGACAACCGCGAGGTAAGTCGATTATCCACTTCACTTGAGCCTGAGGAACTAAGCCAATGACTCCAATCAGCACTGCAGGATACCAGCTCTCTACCACTGCCTCATATGCACTCACGTACGCCTCGTACATGTTTTTACACATTTACACACATTTTTCTTTTCGTAAATACACTTTCTGAGCCAATGTTGCAATGTCAAGCTGGTTTTGATAGAACAGAGCCATGATTTTTTGACTTTTTTTTTTTTTAATCAACATGTGAATCGTTTACTTATAGTTGATCATAGTCACTTAAAGAGAAAATATAGATAAAATAATAATAAAAAATTAAAATATAAATCTAAAATAACATTAGAACAAAACAATACAACAAATTTAGAAATATAAAACTTTATTTATTTTAAATTGTCTTGAAATTATACACTTCTTGAGCCAATGTTGCAATGCCGGGCTGGTTTTGATGGAAGCACAGAATTACAATTTTTAGACTTTTTTTTTTTTAAGATTTACATATAGTTGGTTATATAGAAAAAATATAAATAAATAATAACATAAATTCATAAAATGATAGGCTGTAGCTGTGACACTAGGCATGGACATTAGGCCCATCCACATTCTGCTTTAGCTTTTAGTCACATGATGGACTAGCGGCTGAGTGATTTGATCTAATGTGCAGCTCTTTTGCTTGTAATATATCAGAGAGCAAGTAGGGACGCACTCTAATCTCTGGAATTACCGTCGGTTACAGAATTATAGAGCGATCGGATAGTGAAATGACCAAAGGCAGCACGTTTCATCTTTCAGATCACTCTCATAGTACTGTTTTTAGACAGTTTTATACATGATGCAAATGCAGTAGGCCACATATTTAGATTACATTTATAATGACATGAATTAATACAAATTGTAATTTTAATAGAATAATTACAAGATAAGCTGATTCATTTCCCAAATCAATCACAATTATTCACACATATCAATGTTTGCTAAGAAAAGACTCCAAATGAAGACTTTAAATTCCTGAATAATCATTCGCTGCACCCTTGGGTTTTATTATACAACTTATTCTACTATTGTACATCTCTAAGCATCTTCAAAATAAGGATGGTGTAGAACATATAGGACACTTGGACAGGTCTGCGCAGCCACAGACTGGTACTTAATACAGGGTGATGGGTCAGCAGAGCTTGTAATGATATTTCAGGTCTAAGTCACTCAGCATCTGCCCAATGTGCTGACACAGATCCTCTGCACTCTGCAAGACAGCAGCACCATGACATCTCTGTCCCACCTGCTCAGATGGCCAACTTGATCCTGAATTTTGTCCCATTTTTGTTCATTGTGTAATTGTACATAAAAAAAAAAGACACAAAAAGATTGTTTTAATGAGGTATTTCAAACAATAAAATTTGCTAAATAATTAAATTACGAAATAAAATATAATAAATGATAATATTTTTATCTTTCAAATTTTTACTTTTCTGTATAATTTTTTTATAATTTTTTCTCCTGTTTTATACCACTGATGTCAGTGTTATTTTAGTATTATTTATATACTATTATAGTATTTATTTTATTTTACATTTTTATCTAACATTTATTTTTCAGCTTCATTTCAAGTAAAGAACAACACTTGTTTAGGAAAAACTAATGACATATTAAAGAGATATTTTTGGGGATTTTCCTTTGTTATGTGAAGTAAAATCTTCATCTTTTTCTATTTTATTGATATATATTGTCATTTTTTCCCCATCCCATCTCTCTTTTCAGCATTTCAAGCTGCTTATTGAAGAACTCCATGTGAAGGGAGAGGCTAAAGTAAAAAAAGCCATGAAGGAGTCGTTCCGCATCCTCGCTGACGTCAGTATCATTCACACAAATATACAAAACTCTGCATACGGTGCCAACTCTCTGCATGTCCTCCATGTTTCTCTTCCTGTCCCCTAGGCCAGAGCAAATGGTCAGGGCAGCCTATGTAACCAAGCAATTATGCTGATCACAGACGGAGCCATGGAAGATTTCCAAACAGTGTTTGAAGAGTTCAACTGGCCTGACAAGAAGGTAACACACAATCTGCTCGCTCTACAGGGAATAGAGGGCATAACGTATGACGTACTATAAAATCTGCATAACCTTCTGGAAAAATGTCTTTGACTTGACTGAACATGAATGTATAGATATACTGTATTATAGTTCAGTAACAAAACGTAATGGTTTCAGGTACGAGTTTTCACTTACCTTATTGGCAGAGATATGACCTTCTCAGAAAACGTCAAATGGATTGCCTGCAACAATAAGGGTATGTAGTGAGCTAATATTAAAAATGTAATCATTTACTCTCCCACATGTGCTACCAAACCCATATTTCTTTCTTGCTTCTGTAGAACAAATTATTGAACCATTCAAGCCTCAGGAAATGACACAAAGGCATCATAAAAGTATTATGTTCCATATGACTTGCGCTGTATTTCATATCTTTTGAAAACATATCATTGTTTTTGTGAGGAACAGAAATTTAAGTCGTCAATCTTCCCTCCAGTGAGCTTTTAAACACTACAACTGGATCACTGAAACACTGAGGTGAACTCGAGAAATAGATCAATTTGATTCAGTAGGTTGTGTTGTCATTGAATCATCCAGTTAATGAATGATTCATTAATTGAATCTTTAATGCACCATTCAGATGAGATAATTCTGGTGTTGTGAACCAGATCAATTTGTTCATTGAAAAACATGATTCGTTCAGATAATTCCTGATTTGTTCTCTAAGGGAAAGATTTTCAGTGAGTAATGGCTTAAATTGCGGTTCGTTGTCTCATGCAAAGCTATCTTGTGACTTTAGGAGACTTATAGTAAATAAAGTCATATGGACCACTTTTATGTGCTTTTGTGCTTTTTGAAAGCTTGAAAGCTCCAGTTCATCGAGCTCTTCAGTTTACTAATGGAATCTTTTCACAACAGGAAAAAAATGCAGAAATCTTATACCCGTATTTGATATTTACAGGTTATTATACTCACATCTCTACACTGGCTGATGTACAGGAGAATGTCATGGAGTATCTTCATGTTCTGAGTCGACCAATGGTCATCAACCATGACCATGACATAATCTGGACCGAGGCGTATATGGACAGTGTGGTGAGTGTATGATTCTGACTTTTCAGAAGAACTGAACTCATACCAACCACTACTCATTTCCAACTGCCATTTTAATGTGATTTGTTGTGCTGATTCTGTACTAATGGGATTCTTTTCCATTCATTGCCATAATCATACAGCTTCCTAACACTAAGGAGGTAACTCTTAGAAACAGAAAAACACACAGCGCTGTACTTTAGCATGTATAAATAGACTTTAGATATTTAGCCTGTGCTCAGAGTGTAATGTAGTTGTAATGTAGGACTTCTTGGTTTAGGACTCCCCCTGCTGTTTATCATCATTTATCACATTTGTGCTGAACATGATGGAGCTTTCACTAATAAAATCAACATGAAATGTACTTTTCAACCCATTTTACTGCCATAATTTGATGTATTTCTAAGTGAAACATGAAATAATGTAGAGGACAAATTTATTTTATTTATCTGAAATTGTTTTGATCATGAAAAGTGGGCATGATGAGACTAGTAACGTGTATTTTATGAAAGTAAACAGGGTTCATTTGGATTTCATGTTGATTTTAACGCTGTGCTTCTGCAGTTAAAGTGTAAGATACTAAATTCCTCGTGTCTCCTGTAGCTGTTCAAAAGCAAAGCTCACAGTCTTCTGCTCATGACGTCAGTGGCCATGCCAGTGTTCAGTAAGAAGAAAGAAACGCTTTCTCATGGCATTCTGCTGGGAGTGGTGGGAACTGATGTTCCCCTGCTGGAGGTCATGAAACTTGCCCCGCGATATAAGGTAAAAAAGAAAAAACATCACTAAAGGGTTGCCAACTTTAGCTTGAAGTGTTCATATTTTCATTATAATTTCTTTATAACACAAATGACATTTAGGTTAAATGGTAGCAGGGACAATCTATGTATCTATAAAAATATGGAACATATCCATGTTACATTTTGGGTTAATATAGCATATTTTTGGATCATAAAATATTTTATATGTTTTATAAGTTTGCATTATTTACATGACAATTAAACACATATCTCAATATCATAAAGGAGTTTTGTAACACTCATTGGTCTCAATGATGATTTAAAAATTAATGCAATATATATTTTAAAATCTAATATATAATCTGTCTGTCTATCTATCTATCTATCTATCTATCTATCTATCTATCTATCTATCTATCATCTATCTATCTATCTATCTATCTATCTATCTATCTATCTATCTATCTATCTATCTGTCTATCTATCTATCTATCTATCTATCTATCTATCTATCTATCTATCTATCTATCTATCTATCTATCTATCTATCTATCTATCTATCTATCTATCTATCTATCTATCTATCTATCTATACACTGTATATATTGTGTTTGACTGCATCCTAATATTTAAAAAAAACGGTAACACTTTACAATAAGGTTCATTAGATAACTACATTAGTTAACATTAACTAATAATAAACTGCACTTATACAGCGTTTATTAATCTTTGTTAATGTTAATTTCATCATTTACTAATACATTATTAAAATCTTGTTAACATTAGTTAATGCACTGTGAACTAACATGAACTAACAATGAACATCTGTATTTTTATTAACTAACGTTAGCGAAGATTAGTAAATACAGTAACAAATGTGTTGCTCATGGTTAGTTCATGTTAGTTAATACATTAACTAATGTTTAACTAATGAACCTTATTGTAAAGTGTTACCAAAAAAACTTTACTGTCTCTTCCCGTAAAACCTTCCTGTCTAGCTTGTATCTGAACAATATCTGAAACTTTGTATAACGAGCACTTCCTGTGTTCCTTTGCCTGTTTATTCCACAATTGTAAGTCACTTTGGATAAAAATAAATCAGCTTAGATGAAAGGCAGTATACAACAAATGCTACCATGAAGTATAAATATTTTACAGTTTTACTATATTAATATATAACTGGATATGTAATCAAACATTATTATACAGAAAACATTATTACTTCTTTCTTGGTCATTTAATTATAACATTGGAAAAATCTGACTGTGCATAAATATATGATCAGACTCAGTTCAACTTTAAATACTTTTAATTTCAGACATTTAATGAACATAGCTACAAATATTGTGACAGTGTCAACAAAAATATGAAATGATGAATGCTAATGATTTGATCTTTTAGCTTGGAGCACATGGTTATGCCTTCCTCATTACAAACAATGGATACATTCTGGCACATCCTGATTTAAGACCACTGGTGAGTCCATCTGAACCTTCTTACTCTCTCAATCACTCAAACATCTGCTCCTCTAGATAGATTTCAAATATGATGAACTGATATTGATTTGTCATACCTCTTGCTGCTTTTTCTCTGTTTTTGTAACAGTACAGTGATGGGAAGAAGTTGAAACCCAAGCCCAACTACAACAGTGTGGATCTGTCAGAGGCTGAGTGGGAGGACACTGAGGACAGTGTGAGTTATCCACATACAGTACATACACTTCCTGTAAGCATCCCCAGTGTTTTAAGGTTCAGAAAAATCGTAATGATGTCCTGTCCTGTCTGTGCAGTTGAGAACAGCCATGGTGAAGGGAGAAACTGGCACCCTGACTTTAGATGTGAGAGCAGCTGTGGATAAAGGGGTGAGTGTGTTTGCATCAGCCATCTTTCATGTTAAAAACGTTAAATTACTGGAAGTACTCTTTTTGGGTGAATCGTGCAAGTCCTGACAAGAATGTGTCCATTACATATTGCACCGTAATCATAAAGTGCTTTTTATTTTTGCCTAATTGCCCACATCACACTTAAAATAATCTTATTTATGCAAAACTAGTTTGCTAAAATATAGTTTATTTGTTTTTTTCCATCAGTAAAATGTGACCTGGACATGTTCTTGATAGATTTCCTAAGATTCATCCTTTTAAGCCCAAAACACACTTCCATTTTTTTTCAGCGCTACAACTGCTAAAGTGTGATTTATCATGCTCTTTTCGTTTACCACTTGCGCATGCTGATGAAGTTTTATTCTTTTATAGTAATGTGCATCTTAGCGTACAAGTCAATAGGTGTCATCATCATACAGTTTACACACATGTTGCAGCCAAGTTTATTAGATCCATGTCGCACAGTGTGACATGCAGTGATCTTATAGAACTGCTAAAATTGTGCAGTGTGTCTCGGCTTTAATAACATGTGTAACATAATGTGATAATGTAAATGTTGTAACTAATAATCTGCCTTTGTGACTGTATTTTTTTATTTTATTCCCCAGAAAAGGCCTTTGTTCCTCAAAAATGATTATTTCTACACAACCATCAATGAAACTCCATTTAGGTTTGATATGCTTCTCACATTCTCAAAATATTCCCTTCATACTTACTGCACATGTTGAAATAGCTTATTAAAAAACACATTTTATTGTGCAGTATTTTACCCTTCTCTTTAGATATTTTCAGTAACAATACCTTCAGTTGACCTTCATATGATGTCTTTAATGCATATTTATGATGTGCTTTCAGCTTTGGGATGGTGCTTACGAGAGGTCATGGGCAGTACATGTTCTTTGGGAATGTTTCTGTGGAGGAGGGTGAGTTCACCGTATGATTTATAGCTCATGTGATATACAGGTGGTGAAAATGATGCAGTACCCTTCAAAAGTTTGAGTACAATAAGATTTAAAAAAAAAAAAAAAAAAAAAGGAAATTAATGCTTATATTCAGCAAGGACACAGGTCAAAAGAGACAGTCAAATTGTTTTATAATGTTACACAAAATTCTATTTCAAATAAATGCTGTTCTTTTGACATTTCTATTCATTAAATCATCCTGAAAAAAATGTATCAATGTTTCCACAAAAATATTATGCAGCACAATTGTTTTTTAACACTAACACTAATAATAATAATAATAATAATAATAATAATAATAATGTTTTTTGAGCATCAAATCAGCATATTAGAATGTTTTTTTAAAGGAACATGTGACACTGAATACTAGAGTAATAAAAACAGGTCTTTAAATTTTATTATTTCACAGTTATACTGCATTTTTGATCAAATAATGGTTTGCATAAGAGACATTTTACCAATAATAAATATGGAGAAATTGATATTTTTCACTCTTTGTTTAAATAATCATAGATCACAAATTTAATCATTTATTTTTTATGGTGGATTTTTTCTGTTTGCAACAAGGGTAAAACAATAAAATTGATACATGATGAGAAAGTAGCCAAAATAATGCTTTTACAGAGATTTTAAAAAGTTTCCTTCATATACCAAGAAGAAAAATGGTTTAATAAAAATCAGCCCCTGGGAAATAAAAGTGCCTGAAGTTGAAGAAACACCCATTTAAGAAATTGTCAACACACAAACACACACACACACACACACACACACACACAACAGATAATGAGCTGCCTCATAGCTACTCACCGTTTTCTCCTTTATTTAGGTCTTCATGACCTTCAACAGCCGGACCTCACTATAGCAGATGAATGGTAAGTACTGTCGAACAAAAATCGAGCAGGCCAACACTTTCTTCTAAACACTGTCAGGACAACAGGTCCCTAAAAACTTTAAACTTAGCTCTATGTATTGATAAGCTGAACTATGGTCTTTGATTTACCCACTCAGGACGTATTGTGAGACAGATATTGACCCACACCACCGTAAGCTCACTCAGCTCCAAGCTGTGGTCCGATACCTGACTGGGAAAGAGCCGGACTTGGAGTGTGAGTTTTACATTTTTCTGCAGTATTTTCTATGCATTTGACAAATACTTTAAACAGGAAGTTCTGTTCATCCCCTGATTTTAACTTGTTTATTGTACTGTGGCTAGTTTGGCTAATGTTTTCAACTAACAATAAGACAAAGAGTGTACTTTCAACTCTGTTTAAAACATTTTATCATGTTCAACGGCCCACAGTTATAAATAATAACCGTTTGCTATTCTTAAAGTAAAGGTTTTATTGTTGCATCAGGTGACGAGATACTTCTTCAGCAAGTTCTTTTCGACGCAGTGGTAACAGCACCAATGGAGGCCTACTGGACAGCGCTAACGCTAACCGCCCCCGGGTAAGAGGCTTTATTTAATCTCTGTATGTTGTGCATTAACCAAAGCCAGTTTTTTGTGTGTCCCTCTTTTATTTTAAAGAACATTTTGGAAAAAAACGAGTCAGTGTTTATAGTAATTCTTCCTTTGCTTTTATTTCCATATAGTGTAGATGAAGGCATGGAGTCGGCTTTCCTGGGAACCCGATCTGGGCTCATGCGTGTGATCAGATATGCAGGAAGTGAGAAACGTGTTGGAAAGTGAGTGAACTATTTAGAAAAAAAAAAAAATCAACTTTACTTAGTAGCAATAAATACCATATTATATATATATATATATATATATATATATATATATATATATATATATATATAATTATAATAATAAAAATATAAATTATAAGAAAAAATATATACATACAAAAATCTAAATTGATTAATATTTTTAATTATAATTTATAATTAATTTATTTGTGTGTGTGTGTGTATATATATATATATATATAATGGATGTTAGTCACTGAACATGGATCACTGGACCGGCTAAAATACATTTTTAGCACGATTTGAGATAAAGAAAAAACATTTGTTACCATTGTCAAAATTTATTTCTCATTTGAAATATGTAATTGAAACAATATTCTCTAAACAAACTGAGAGATTTTGGTCTTTTCCCAAATTTCCTGATACTTTGACCTCATAGGAAGTTCTTGACCCCTGTGGACAAAAAGAACATCTTCACAGTGGACCACTTTCCCATTTGGTATCGCCTGGCAGCTGAAAACACACCTGGTCAATTCTTCTTCTATGTCCCGCATGATGATATAAACAAAGGTACTCAAAAAGTCATTGTTAAATGGATTTGTTGCAATGTCACAGTTTATCAGCTACAGTAACCTATGACCTCTATCCAACAGGGAAGAACACTTTTGTGGCGGTAACATCTGTAACGGTTACTGAAGGGAAAAGAACAGCTGTTGCTGGAGGTAAGATATCGGTCTGTCATTGTTTATGTGCTCAAATCTGATTTTACATTCAACATATCATTTTGTGATCATTCAACACATTAATAATTATTCAAAATGGAGTAAGCTCCAAAAGTTTGAGACCATATCAGAAGTTTTTGGGCTGATATTATATATTTGATTGTTTAAAAACACTAATAATTTAATAACACTTGAAAATATCATCTTTAGCAAATCTGAAAATGAATATCCATTTTTCACACTGCAAAATAATGCCTTGTTGAATTTAAAATGATTGATTTTACTTTTTAGCATATTTTATTTTATTTATTATGACCAAATAGTACAGAAATTTAATGACATGAAACTAATAATAAACTTATTTACCAAAATTATCAAACTGAATGATAATACTGGTGCATCCCTAATGTAGACATACATTACTTACATATTAAACATAGACATATATTTAAAATATCATTCTGTTTCGAAATTTTAGAAAAATATACTATGCTAATTAACAACTGATTGATTGCAACTATAAGAAATCAAACACAGAGGTGGTTTGTTAGGAGAATTCATAGGAAAATATAAAAGTTTACATAAAATCACATTCAGTATTTTCTTTTTATGTTCCTTAAATCTACTTAACATCTATAGAGTAGTTGAATATATTTGTCTTTTTGAGCCAGTTTGTAGGAGCTGTAATTGCTCCTGAACTACATCGGGTCATTTGCTCTCCAACTCTCGCGCCCAAACACATATTTATAAATCTATGTACATCAATGATAAACTATAGCTTCCAGTAGGTTCCTCATGTGCTTTAAACACACACTTCTGGAGGAAATGCCATCCACGCTACGCACTCTGTGGCTTCTTCTCCCTTTCCGATAGTCGGCATCAGATCCTCCTTTTCATCCTGCTCTGGCTCCTTTGCCATCATCAGCGGCTGTTGCTGCTGGCTGTTTCCCTCTGTCAGCTGCTGCTGTTCGTGAGCCATCAGCATTGCGTAGATGCAGCCGTAGGTGGCCGTTACCACCATCATCACACACACCACACCACACACCACCCCAGCTACCACCACCGTGGCAGTTGCTCGACGCACACTCACAGGCCGGTAGCGCTGGCGCATACAGTCTCCGGCCGACCCAGCTGGTACCTGGTGGCCTTCGGCTGCAGATGGGTTCCTGGTCTCCAGATAGAGGGGGTAACAGTGTCTGAACATCTCCATAGGGATACTGCGAAGATCCTTACCATGCAAATTAGCAGGAAAGGAGCAGTTGGCGGAATCTATGCTGCCACCTATGGAATGATAAAAGAGAAAGACATACAAGAAATACAACTTTTTGGAAATTTAAATGCAATTCATTTTATTAAAATTAAAATAAAAAAGTGAAATGTATTGGCCTATGTTAAATATGTAGGTAGAGTATCTTAAAAAAATTTTATGTGTGTGTGTGTATATATATATATATATATATGTTATATATGTTAATGTTTTGGCCATTAACTGATAAATGATCAGTAATAAATTCTATATTATTTTGTCTAAATAAAAAATAAAAAAATCAGTGAAAAAATATTTTAAAAGATTAATTTATATATTATTCATTCATAATGTATTATTTTATATTTAATTTGAATACACACACACACACATTTACGTATTATATTATATTATATTATATTAGAATATTATTATGATTAACTATATTATGATTAATTTAATAGATTTAATGTTAGTCACTGGACATTGATGGTTGGACCAACTTAAAAAAAAAACTGTAAAATATAGAAAAATCACAACATTAGAATTAACACATCACAGCATTATAATTTACACTATGAAATATGGGTATTCATTTTGAGATTAAGAGTGTCATTGAATTATTTCTGTTTTGTGAGCGTTAAATCATGGCAATGGTAATCTAAATGCAAAAACAGAGTAAATGAGCTTGCAAATTAAAGTCATCCGGTGAAACAAAACACTTCTTTCTGGTGATATATGGTGGTTTTCTCTAATCATTCAGTCTGCTTAAACCCTGTCCCTTTATTACAATCGACTGCAACTCACATTCAGATCCGCCTCCTTTCAATCAATAACTGATGCATAGAACCACTTCTCTCTCTACATTTTTTTGCGATAATTAATTTAATTTACATCACTGTAGATTTGATAGGTTCTGTCGCTACTTTCATTACATTGTGACTTTAAATCTCTTAAATCTCTGTGATAAATGACCTCTCTCACCTGTATATACAATCCATTCCAGCCAATGCTTGAGTGGAATTAAATTGCAGTTGCAATTCCATGGGTTTCCCTCGAGCAGAAGTTGCTGTAGAGCAGTCGCTGGCTCAAGTGAAGTCCGCTGCAGAGTTCTCAGCTTGTTGCCCATAAGCGAGAGCCACACTAGGTTCTGGAGCCCATCCAGCAGGTGTGTGGGCATGGAGCTGAGACTGTTAAAGGAAAGATCTAGACGCCTAAGCTCAGTCAGGCCTTTGAACTGATCTGTATTCAGTTCCTTAAGCCTGTTGTCTCTTAGAATCAGTTCTGTTAGGCTGCTGAGGCCAGAGAACAAGTTAACGGGGAGCCTCACAAGGAGGTTTTCAGAGAGATCCAGGACCTCCAGGTTGTTCAAGTGGGAGAAGCTTGAAGGGAAGACACTGGAGAGAAGGTTTCTGGAGAGGTCTAGATGAAGCAGGCTGCTGAGATTGGAAAAACACCCAAAGTTGATGCTGGAGAGAAGGTTTCTGGACAGGTCTAGATGTAGCAAGCCACTAAAATTGGGAAAACTCCCTGGTTCCACAGTGGTGAAGTTGTTATTTGAGAGGTTGAGGTAGCTTGTGTCAAAGGGAAGCTGGTCCAGGATGGATTCCAAGGAATCCAGTTGGTTAAGGTCACTGCAGTCTGTGCGGTTTACATTGCAGGAACAGCCTAATGGACAACTTGTAGATGTTCCACAAGAGCTCAGAAGAGTCATCAAGAGACCTGAGAAGACTAGAAAAAATGGAGAGGGTTAGGAAATCGTGAGAGTTGAGAAGGTTGAGGATGCTGTAATAGGATGAGGATCTTACTTATAATGTTCATTCTGGACCGCATTGTCCACCAAACCCCGTTGTTACAGTTCCTGAGCAAACCTTTGGAGGAGCATCCACTGGTCTACACCAAATGAATGCTGTCCTTCTCCATCATGATGAATCCACCAGGAAATTTGTTGAATTCACTTGGTATTGCTGTAGCTGTTGCAAAACTTGAAACAAACAAAGCAAACACTGTTAAAAGAATGATGGGTGCTATGATGCATGTTCTGCTGGTACAGATTTTATGCACAACATTACTAATAAGCTTACTAATGTTAAATGAATGCCCCGTGAAGGCTGAACATATATTACATCATGAGGTCTAAACAGCGCAGACCTGAAATGGATTTGAGTCTTCAGAAGGCAAAGAAATGGTGAAAGAGAGTACTTTGTACAAAAGTGCCCAGAGGCCCATTGCTTGTTGTAAGAGATAAAAAAGCCAAGTGAAAAACTAGAGGCATTGTGAGGTTACTTACAGAGTATATTTTCAGCTTCACACTACTCATATTTCTTTTTGAATATTTGATATTATTTATATTATTAAGTTAAAGAGATAATTTGCTATGCATGTACATGTGTGTATATAATATATATATATATATATACATATACAATATATACATACTATAATTTTTTCAATTATTATAGGCTATATATGTACAGTATATACATATATAATGCAAACACACCAGCATTGCTCTTTCTCTCTTTTGCCCGTCACAGTTGTTGCATTAAACTATCAAGGATTAAACTGTCCACACCATTAGATAATAAATCAAAGCTGAGAACAACATCCGCTTTATCAGTGAAAAGAGGATCAAATTGTGCGTGCTGGAATGTGCACTTCTCGTAATACATCAAATTGAATGAAATCTGTTTTAAAAAATCCCAGATATTTCTATATCTGATTAAAGTGGAATGTTCTATAGATCTAGAATAGAAAGAAAACCCTTAAGAAAATTGTTAAAAGCATAGATTTAAGAATTAAATGGTATGAATTTAAAACTAAAATTGTTGTTCTGTCTAACGAAGTTCTAAATATTGAATAGCACAAACAACGAGCACTGCTTTTTTTAACATAATCAGTGAGAAATGATTATGATTGCACTAAAAGCAAATCATACCTGAAACATACCTTCCAGCAGTCCTCATCTAGGGGTCCTCATGATTACTCCTCTCAAGACAGAGTGAGCGAATCCACAGAAAATGAAAGAAACAAGAGGAGCTGGCAGCTCACAGCTTGAAAAGTCCAGAGTGTGTATGAGCGTGGGTCACATCAGTAAGTAGGACTAACATTAGAACAGTCTGTGCCTGCCTGCACGGCCAGAGAGAGAGAGAGAGATGGATGGACTGAGGAGGGGGCAGAAAAGATAAAGCATCAGCTGATACAGCTTAGAAAATGGTAGCCTCTTCAGTTTTTTCATGACCCTTTGCTGTAGCTTATGATGTTGATATAAGGATTAATTGTTTGACATACAGCGTCAACAGATGTTGTCAAGCAGAACATTAATACAGGGTTCTTACGCACATGGAAAACCTGGAAATGTCGGGGAATTTTAAAATGAAGATTTCCAGAGATGGAAGAATCATGGAAATTAATAGAAATATTTATGGAAATTGCTAACAAAATATTTATTTATGTTGTTATGATGATATCTAAAATATTTACTTGATTTGAAATTGTGAGTACAGTCTCAATAAAAGATTTTTGTCCAATATATATATACAAAAAAATATTTAATTGACTAGAAATATGAATTAAATCTCTATAATATTATATAAAAATATTTTTGGAAGTTGTCATCAAATTATTATTTTGTTACGATTATGTGTTGTTATGATCAGCTCTAAAATATTTAATTTCACTAGAAATTGTCTATTAAAGAATTTTAAAGTTTCTGGAAACATTATTGTAAATATTTATGGACGTTTTTATTCGTTTTTTGTAATGCTCTGCTCAAACATATTTAATTGACTGGAAATAAGAATGCAACCTCTACAAAGTGATCTTAAAAGTTTTCTGATTTTCCTTTTTCTTTTATGTGCAGCTATTGGAATGCAAGCATCCCTGGACCTGCTGGAGAGAGTGCTCCTGTCTATTGCCAAACAAGTGAGTTTGACCTCAAAAATATTCATATTAGATATTTGTGTTTTTAGTATTATTTATTTTGCATCCCTTAGGGTTAGTATATTATTTATATAATATTTTAAATATTTGATTAAAAACAATACATATTAAAATATTAATTTTATAAATGAATGCAGGTGTGAATCTGCTGCACTGTAAGAAATAAATCTGTAGAAAAACAGATACTGTCCTGCAAGAAAATGCATACATTTCCTTCAACCCAAAAACACAACACAATGCTATGAGTCATTCAAAATGAAACATCTGTAAAAATCAATACGGAAAAATCCTTCATATTAACACTGAGCTGTATTTTACAGATATTTCTTGAGTGTGTGTAGTGTAGAAGGAGACTCTGAGACAACAATCTAGCAATATTAAGTGTTGTGGTCCTGAAGGTCTTCGATTACTGGTGTGTATCTGTTCCTATCCGCCTCACACTGACGAATGAGCAAATAGTGTTTGTCACTGGAGATTTCTAAGCGTACATGTACATGCTCACGTCTGCAGGCCTCCAAGCAATTTATCAAGATGCTTGCTACTTACCAAACACTTTTTTATTCAGTGCGACTTGCCACATGACTTATGGTCCCTTCAGGGGTTTAAACCTAGGACCTTTCAATCACCACCCATTTCACACAAGGACCCTTTTCTTGTAGTTTTTGTCATCTAGTGCAACAAACACAAAAACAACTTTCCAAAACATTTAACCTTTTCCTACTCATTTTCTTATTCTTCTTCCCTTATTTCCTCTTGTCAGCCAAACAACACAGATGTAAGTATTGCATTGTTATTTCTAAGGCACGTTCAACTAATATGGTAGACTTTAGTGTGCCATTACTTTTTTTTTAAGTACACACAATGAGACATGCACCAAATTAGTTGCAAATTTGATTTGCAACCACCATTTCTTTTTAGGCCCTAATTTGTACCCCATTCATAGTGTCGTGTCACCATTTCACAACTGTAGTGTTTGCTCAGTATAATGCATTTGATAAAATGTTCTTGTCCATTTACTAAAGCCCTTGCGGTTGTCTTCTTCCTCTTTGCAGTGCAGCGATGTGGACGGTATATGTCCTCTCAGCTGTGAGAGCATTGTGAGTGAAGCTAATTGACTCTTCTTTGTGTTATCTTTATGTAATCTGTGAATCGTTGTTCTGAATCAGTTTACACGAACCGATTCACTAGAATGAATTCTGATCCAGTTCAACAAGGGAGATTGTCAATTCTAATCCATCTCTGTTTTTCACAGGATGTGAACTGTTACCTTGTTGACAATAATGGCTTTACACTGGTCTCAAAGGAAAAAGGAGATGTGAGTATTTCATTGAACAGTTCATTGACCTTTTGTGACAACATGCCCCAACAGCATTTATTCGCTGAAGAGAAGCTGGAAGATGTTGACTTGTGTTTGATGACGGCTCTAGCTGCACGTTTCCAATACCCAGGGGGTTTGGTGTGAAGGGCAGGTGACGAGATGAGGATTCGATAATGTACCACAAGCTTGTCCTTGGAGCAAATAGATGGGGTCTCAAATGAGACAGTGATTGAGAGGATGAGAATGACCTGGTGAAATTGGATTAGCTGGGAAAGGTTGCCACATCGTCTTTAATTTTAGCTTTTGTGCTTTTATTTATACAACTTGAATTCCGGAAATGTTAGGACGTTTTTAAACTTGAATAAAATGAAAACTAAAAGACTTTCAAATCACATAAGCCAATATTTTATTTACAATAGAACATAGATAACAAATGTTTAAACTGAGAAATTTTACAATTTTATGCACAAATGAGCTCATTTCAAATTTGATGCCTGCTACAGGTCTCAAAATAGTTGGGACGGGGGCATGTTTACCATGGTGTAGCATCTCCTCTTCTTTTCAAAACAGTTTGAAGAGTTTGGGCATCGAGGTTATGAGTTTCTGGAGTTTTGGTGTTTAAAATGGAATTTAGTCCCATTCTTGCCTGATATAGGTTTCCAGCTGCTGAAGTGGTCGTGGTCGTGGTCGTCTTTGACATATTTTTCGTTTAATGATGCGCTGGACTGCAGGCAGGCCAATTCAGCACCCGGACTCTTCTACTACGAAGCCATGCTGTTGTAATAACTGCAGTATATAGCTTTGCATTGTCCTGCTGAAATACACAAGGCCTTCCCTGAAATTGACGTCGTCTAGAGGGGAGCATATGTTGCTCTAAAACCTTTATACACCTTTCAGCATTCATAGTGCCTTCCAAAACATGCAAGCTGCCCATACCGTATGCACTTATGCACCCACATTCCATCATGCTGGCTTTTGAACTGAACGCTGATAACACGCGGGAAGGTCTCCCTCCTCTTTAGCCCGGAGGACACGGCGTCCGTGATTTCCAACAAGAATGTCAAATTTGGACTCATCTGACCATAGAACACTTTTCCACTTTGAAACAGTCCATTTTAAATGAACCTTGGCCCACAGGACACAATGGCGCTTTTGGACCATGTTCACATACGGCTTCCTTTTTGCATGATAGAGCTTTAGTTGGCATCTGCAGATGGCACGGCGGATTGTGTTTACCGACAGTGGTTTCTGGAAGTATTCCTGGGCCCATTTAGTAATGTCAATGACAGAATCATGCCGATGAGTGATGCAGTGTCGTCTGAGGGCCCGAAGACCACGGGCATCCAACAAAGGTCTTCGGCCTTGTCCCTTACACACAGAGATTTCTCCAGTTTCTCTGAATCTTTTGATGATGTTATGCACTTTAGATGATTAGATTTGCAAAGCCTTTGCAATTTGATGTTGAGGAATGTTGTTTTTAAAGTATTCTACAATCTTTTTATGCACTTTTTCACAGATTGGAGAGCCTCTGCCCATCTTTACTTCTGAGAGACTCTGCCTCTCTAAGACATGCCTTTTATAGCTAATCATGTTACAGACCTGATGTCAATTAACTTAATTAGTTGCTAGATGTTTTCCCAGTTGAATCTTTTCAAAATGTCTTGCTTTTTCAGCACTTTGTTGCCCCTGTGCAAACTTTTTTGAGACATGTAGCAGGCATCAAATTTGAAATGAGCTCATTTAGTGGATAAAACAAAAATTTTTCAGTTTAAATATTTGTTATGTTCGCTATGTTCTATTGTGAATACAATATTAGCTCATGTGTTTTGAAAGTCTTTTAGTTTTCATTTTATTCAAATTTAAAAAACGTCCCAACATTTCTGGAATTCGGGTTGTAGGACAGTAAAGTGCATACAGAAAATAGGAGCATCGAAATGGAGAATGATGCCCTTTGCAATACAAAGGACTAATCAATGGACTACACAATGGACTAATCAATGTGACCATACCTTTATACATTCTGAGTAGCGCATAACTTTACCAAAGTTTACCAAAAAAAAAAAAAAAAGAAGAAAAATATGCTCCCTGAAAATATGCTCACCCTCAGGGCATTCAAGAATGAGATGAGTTTGTTTCTTCAGTGGAACAGATTTGGAGACATTAAGCATTACATCACTTGCTCACCAATGGATCCTCTGCCGTGAATGGGTGCCGTCAGAATGAGAGTCCAAACAGCTGATAAAAACATCACAGTAATCCACACAACTCCAGTCCATCAGGTAACATCTTATGAAGTGAAAGGCTCTAGGTTTGTAATCATTTGTGTTTGTAAATCCATTAAGTTTTTAACTTCAAGCAATCTATCCATAATATTGCTTTTGCCAGAGAAAAAGTCATCTTGTCTGAATCAGGAGAAGAATGTGGAGAGATGAAGCACCATTTACAATCGAAATCAGTACAAAACAGTTTTAAAACAAATTTGTAGGTATAGATTTTGATGTTCGAGACAATGGGTGTGGACTTTTTCACTTGAGTAAGCATTATTATGGATTATGGACTTTATTTTGTATTTTGGCCAGAAGTGACATTTTAATGTTAAAATGTTTTAACGATGGATTTGTTTCTCACAAACACGCAGCTTTTTGCTTCACAAAATGTTAATGGATTCATGTGGTTTACTTGTGGATTATTGTGATGTTTTTATCAGATGTTTGGACTCTCATTCTGACGGCACCCATTCACTGGTGAGCAAGTGATGTAATGCTAAATTTCTCCAGATCTTTTCTGATGAAGAAACAAACTCATATAATTTTTCAATGGCCTGAGGGTCAGAGTATATTTTCAGAAAGTTTAAATTTTTTTGGTAAACTATTGCTTTAATTCACTGTTCAACTTTATCTTATTATGGTAAAATTATTTGTAAATAATATTTTTCTTTTTCAAAAACATTGTTTAGTGCATTGTCAATTATAAATTATGATATTTTAGTCAACGGTATGTTTTATTTAAATCATTATGATAAATATCATCATTGTTGTTGACTTGTGTATTAGTGTGTCTTGTTGCATATCCATCTCTATATGCTGACAATGGTTTCATACCATAACCACAGCTGTTTGTTGCAACACATGCACTGTAGCTATGTGAGCAGTAGCCAGGAGATTAATGCTTATGGAGTCTAATCCCAGATTGCCGTGGGGCAGACAGGTCAGATTCAGGCATCTGTTTGCACATCTGGATCACTGTCTGTCTATGAGCATGTGTGTGTGTGTGTGTGTGTGTGTGTGTGTGTGTGTGTGTGTGTGTGCGTGTGTTTATTCATTATGGGATTCAGAAATGATTTTGATATTGTGTCATACTGTATATATAAACCTGAATAATCCTTCACCGTATGCTTTAGTCTCTGTGTCTCTGTGTCCTTTCACACAGGTTGGTAAATTCTTCGGGGAAATAGACGGATCTGTCATGGCCCAGTTACTAAAATCTGGCCTGTTTAAAAGGTAACTGGACTCCTCAGAGACTGTTTTTTTTATATATATAATATAATTAATTTTTTTTTTGTCTTTGTTGAATTATTCCTTTATAGTTTGGTGGGACTTTCAAAATTTGAACATGGAGTAATGCTGTATATTGTTCTACAGGGTGACGCTGTATGACTACCAGGCCATGTGTAAGAACACCCATCATCATCATAGTGGAGCACGACCACTGCTCAGCGTATGTACACCTTAGCATCTATTAGAGAGAAACTTTTCTTGATAGAGCATAATGCAGTCTATATTGTGCTGACACTGTTGACAATCCACCTCTGTTCACCTCACAGCCTTTCTATGGTCTGCTGGCATTAGTAAAGTGGTTCTTCTCACATTTTGTGATGTAAGTGCTGTTTGAGGTTGTGAAACCAGGAGGAACATGAGCTATTTTATTCATTTGAGATGTAATTTGATTTGCCAGTAAAAATGTATCCTCAATTTTAAACTTACAGGTTTCTGTTGGAGTTCAACATCTGCGGTCTTTGGCATAATGACTATGTTGTGGATGGTAAGTTAGGAACTTATGAAGTATGTAACGTTTTTGTTTTTGTTCAAACTTCAGAAATCCTCAAACACCCAGACATGTAAAACTCATCTCATCTCCAACTCAGTTATATTTTTGTATAATTTAATGTATCATTTTTTGTAGTGTCTGTCTCTCATTTCTTCATTCTCCATTTCCATTGTTGTTCATCGTTTTGCTGTAATTGTTTCTCATTGACACTGTTCAGCTAAAGCTGGGTTTCACGCATGTAAGTATCCACATGTGTACATGAGCAACTGTCCGTCATCTAGTTTGTGCCAGTCTATAGCCAGTATCTAAAGCAGAGCCTGATAATTTGTAGTTAATGAAATGCCTTAGTCATCTGTAGTGACTTTAGCATAGATCTAGGTTTTCTAGACAAAATATTAGTCTAGTCTAAAAGTTTAGAAGATCTTGATTTATTATCACAACGAAATCTCCACAACAAAAGAAACAAGCTGCAACACAACGAAATTAGCGCAACACAATGTAAACCAGCCACAACACAACAGAAACAAGACGCAACACAATGAAATTAGCGCAACACAATGGAAACAAGACGCAACACAACAGAAACAAGACGCAACACAATGGAAACAAGCCACAACACAACAAAATTAGCGCAACACAATGAAAACAAGCCGCAACACAACAGAAACAAGACGCAACACAATGGAAACAAGCCACAACACAACAAAATTAGCGCAACACAATGAAAACAAGCCGCAACACAACAGAAACAAGACGCAACACAATGGAAACAAGCCACAACACAACAAAATTAGCGCAACACAATGGAAACAAGCCACAATACGACAGAAATAAGACACAACGCAATGAAATTAGCGCAACAGAATGTAAACAAGCCACAACACAAGAGAAACAAGACGCAACAGAATGTAAACAAGCCACAACACAAGAGAAACAAGACGCAACAGAATGTAAACAAGCCACAACACAAGAGAAACAAGACGCAACAGAATGTAAACAAGCCACAACACAACAGAAACAAGACGCAACACAATGGAAACAAGCCACAACACAACAAAATTAGCGCAACACAATGGAAACAAGCCACAATACGACAGAAATAAGACACAACGCAATGAAATTAGCGCAACAGAATGTAAACAAGCCACAACACAACAGAAACAAGACGCAACACAACAGAAACAAGTCACAATACAACAAAATTATCACAACACAACAGAAACAAACACAACAAAATTAGTCCTATGCATTGTGTTGTGGCGATTTTTTTGTGTTGTACACTACTGGACCACCATATTAATCAGAGATTAACACTTGTGCTAATAAGTTGTATTGCTAACAAAGTGATGACTGCTTTACTGACCTAGACCTGACCAGTGGTTTTTAAAGGAATATTTTAATGTGAAAGGCCTCTAAATTTGATCAAAATATTAATGCAGACAAATATATTATGCACACTATATATTTATCATAAAGGCAACATTTTAAAAAACAGAAATAATATTTATAAAATTATTAAAAATAGATATTTTTAAAAATATAAAAATATTTTATGTATACATATTTTATACATTTATATATATTTTATTTCATATATATTTATGAAATGTATTTTTCATATATATATATATATATATATATATATATATATATATATATATATATATATATATATATATATATATACAGAAAACAGTCTTTAGAAAGCTAAAAAAATAATAATATTAGCACATCTTTTCCCAGTTTAATTTGACTTTATATATATTATTTCCAATATTATGTTTAAAACCCCAGTTTAAAAACCTCTGGACTACAGACAGCTGAATCTGTTTTCTATCGGTTCTAATGAAAATCTTGTCCTCTCCAGCACACAGACAGAAGAAGGTGGAACTAATGCAGCCTTGCAACACGGAGTATCCCGGCTTCATGTACGACACTTCCATCAGAGAGACCAACAGCATCATCAAATGTGGCCGTTGTCAGAAGTAAGTCCATCTGTTAAGATTGTCCTCAGATTGGAGGATTTGTGCCAGTAACAATTTGTCAATGTGTCTCTCTTTCTCTGTCATGTTTCAGGATGTTTGTCCTACAGCAGGTTCCTAACAGTAACCTGGTCATGCTGGTGGTCCAGGCCGACTGCGACTGCTCCCGACAGTACACTCCCATTACACTCGCGCCCAGAGAGGTCAAATATATCCTTCCATGATGATGAGTTTCTTGTCTTTAAAATGTGGTTTGGTTAAACCTTGTGAAACTGAGGTCTTCTTAACTCCTTTGAACATAACGCCACGGTTAAGTGCAACAGGATGAAATCTCAGAAGATTCGCAGACGACCAGAGTCTTGTCACGCATACCATCCTCATGTAAGCCACCACAATCTTATAGTGCACGAACAAGTGTGCATATATATGACATAATATTAAATTAAATGACTTTTTTTGTTGTATTTTTGTTCTCACAGGAAAATGCCAAGGATTGTGGTGGAGCATGTGGGATAGCAGTATCTCTCACTCTCTACTTTATATGTTTGGCCACTTCATTGGCTCTCCACTGAATAATAAAATATCCTTCTGCCATGACCGCTGTCTTAACAGTGGACCCAAGGACCACAAAACAGGACACTTACTATGGATCTCTAGCATCAGGAATTCAACCAAAAACAGGTTTATACTACATAGTATTTATTATTATGATTTAAAGGGATAGTTCACCCAATGAAAGTGGAATGACATGAGGATGAGTAAATGATGACAGAATTGCTTTTTTTTTTTTTTTTTGGTGAACTGTCCCTTTAATTTGCATCTTAAACAGTAGTTGTGCCCCCTATTGGACTGAATATGACACTGCGCAGATATTTTTCTCAGTGGGAGCTACAGCCAGAGATATAATCTTAGATTGTCTCATGTGACTTGATGTTATACATCAGATCTGCTATTCTCTTAATTTTTTATAATATGTTTAGGATTACGATGAATGTTTCTAATCAAATATAGAGCAGTGGCAGCTAAACTGCTCTTTATTTTCATGATGGTTACTACTTAATGTTTTTCATTGAGCCACATTTTCAGAAACTCTGTAATGAAAAGCATTTCTTATGTTGTGTGAGAAGGATACAGTTTAATATTTTTTTTAACTTATATGTGTGTGTATTTTAGTATCTTTAAGCTTATTGATCCAAGACGAATAGTCTTTAAATATGGCTTGACAGTGGTTGAGAAATGTTCTCCGTGAATACAGAAGATAGTGAATTTATGATGGATTTACTTGGTGTTTGTATGATTAAAAGTGCAGAAAGTGTGAAAAAAAATGTATTTGAACGTTTTGTTGAAATTTGTTTATATACAAAAATGCCTATTTATAGGCCTACTATTAATATAGTGTATATACACTCACAGACAAAGAAACACAGATTTATTTTTACATTTTTTATTTCAATTTTGAATTAATTATATATTATTATTATATATACTGATTTGATATATATATATATATATATAATTTTTAATTATTTTAATTTTGTATTAATAATTATGTCATCTTTTGTTTAATATTATGTTTTTATATATATATATATATATATATATATAAACACTTGAAACACATAGACAGCACAATAAAGGCCAGAAATATTATTTATTGAACACTGACTGTTCTGACAAATAAATATGACAATAAGAGCACTGATATATTCCCCTCTGAAGTGAAGTGCCAATAACTTTAAAATGGGCAACTGATTCCAAACAAATCTTTATGGTTTTAGACAATTTTCCTTTTTTTAGCATGTTCGCCAAAACTGAGAAATTAGCCAACATTCATTGCATTACTTTGCAGCTCGAAATGGAATCGTATGAAAACGGGACTCGTGGTATCACAGGAACCGGATTCCAGCCCCAAACTGCACTCCATCACATATCCTGACAGACAAAACGCATCAGTATATTACAAATTCATAACAGTAGAAGAATAACACCAGCACATTACAAGTGTAATCACATATGTATTTGTGACTGATTGTCTACCTGTCTCCGCTCTGGACACCCATGGGAATGCAATAGTTGAGCTCCAGCCGAGCGATGTTCCCTAGACGCAACACAATACCCGCTCCATAAGACCAGCGGATACATTCGGCCAACTTGCTCAGGTGTGCCCTGGGTCCTTCCCCTAGTGGATGATTTAAATTATAGCGACAAATGTAAATAAAAACATTGAGAAAAATAAAACCATTGTAGCTTTCTTTATCTCACCATAGTTAAGGTTACACAGGTTTCCGGCGTTGAGAAAGAAATGTGTTCTGAAAAGGTCTCCGAAGCCGCCTCTACCTGGCCTGAATGGGAGAGGGGTGTACAGATGAAGCCCTCCAGCCCAATACGCCTCCCCACCGAGGTAATCACCTGTCATCAAAGTGAGAAAACAAACTTTAGTCGTGAATATTGAGATGTTGAGCTTCACTGACAGAGTCAGAGTCAGTTACCTTCACTCTGAGGGCCGATGCTGTACATGCTGAAGCCCCTCACACTGGTCGGACCACCCAAATAGAACCTAAACACACGTTTAAATACAAAAACAGCATTACTTTGTGTGTCTGTGGATTATTTTTACCATTGCCAGAGGGAATTTACAAACCTGTCAGCGATACAGGAGGGTTTGTCTCCAAGAGGCAGCAACATACCTCCCCACAGAGAGGTAGAGAGCACCTACAAAGAGAGGAAAATAAGCAAAAGGAGCCCTCTAAGACTAAGACTGTTAAAGAACATTTTCGTTGAAATAAAATAATCAAAATAAAATTAAATACTAAAAAAATGTAAAATTATTTTCAGTCCAGAAAGTATTTTTTAATTATTTAATTTTGCATTAATAATTATATATCAACTCTTGTTATCCAGAATTAGTTTCCAAGGAAACATTTCTAATTTTCTTTTTTTTTTTACATTTAATGATTAAAATTACTAAAACTAAAGAGAGCCCTCTGAAAGTGCTTAAAACATCAACAAACTATGTCATTAACTAAAATTATGACTACTAAAACATTTGTTAATTGTAAATATGTTAACTGAAATAAAATAAAATATTAAAAATCTATATTTTCAGTTAGTTGCCATTTCTAATTTCAGCTTAGTTCAAGTTGGAGTACCACATCTACTAAAATTTGAATAAGTACTATAACAGTACATTAATGATACACCGCAATACAGAAACAGAAGCAATAGTTTCCTCCACAGAATCTCACCGAGTCCCAGAACAGAGTCTTGTTGAACTGAATTTCAAAGTCTTCCTTCAGAAAACTGACATCTCCTCCAGTGTAACCTGCCAGTTCCTAACAGATGATAAAAATTAAGTAAATAATGACAATATTGGATGAACAATTTCTTACAAGGACAACTGATTCAAACAAACCTGGTTGATCTTCAATAAGGCACCTTTTCTTGGAAGAATGGTAGAATTGCGTGTGTCGATGACCATTGCGTGCTATGAAGAAAATATCATATATTTAAAATCAGATATCAATGATTGTAATAACAAGTTTCAGAGAAGAAACATACAGAAAGTGAGGACTTCAGGGAATGGCCACTCTCCTCCCTGACAGCGAAGGAGGCCGTACGGGCCAGACAGCCCAGCTCTCTCCACACACCCTCCCACTTCAGAGTGTGATTTGTCCTCCAGATGGGGAACTGGTGATTATAGACCAAACAATCGACAAATTAATTACATAATATCTTACACATATAGTAAAACTTTTGACTTTATGGGCCAGATTTACTAAACAGGGCAAATTAGCACAAGAGCGCAATTCTAAAAAGCAACGATGGGCATGGAAATTTCCGCAGGTGATTTACTGACAACGCGCAAATTAAAGAACACAGACGCAACATCTCATTTACATATCAGTGCAAATTAGGATTCATTTGATGGTTTGTGCTGGTGCAAGATGTTAGTAAATCTGGCCCTATATCTACTAAAACTAAATTATTTATGACATAATATTTGGTTTGTTAAAGAGAAAATAAATGTAAAAATAAATAAAATGATCAAATAAAAAAAAAAAAGTACACAAATTTAAATAATTTCAATTTTATTCAAAATAATTTTAATAAAATAAATCCTTTACACTGAACTCTGTGGAGACCCCTCGGTCCGTTTCTCTGAGTGAGCTCCATGGGAACTGGCCCGTGACTTTATACAAATTAATGGCGAAGCTGAAAGAGTGAGAGAGTGAGTGTCAACAGCAAACCTAGGAAAACTGGTTCACAAAATTCACAAAGAACCACTGAAACCCGATTACTATAAATCTAGTAATCATAGCTATACTGTACATATAAAAATTCACTCATTATTTCAAAAGGTTGATGAATTTTTGGGTAGGACATATAGACAAGATACATTTTAAATGTTTACAGTATTTAGTAAAGTAAATTGTTTTTTTAATCCTTAATGAATATTATGTCATGTTTGTTTACTAATGAGAAATGTGCTTAACTTTAATGACTAACTTAGCCAACATGACATTTCTAACAAATCAAAAATGTCATTTTTAAATAGAAATCTTCACCACCAGGCCAAGAAACATACTTGCGCTCAAAGTGTCCAGGCTGGGGTTTGAAGAAGGACAGGCCATATGAGGTTTCCTTAGTCCCATAAGAGAACTGGAAGGTCAGCTTCTCTGCACGGCCAAAAACATTGGGCAATTTCAGACCCAGCACCTGAAGTGAGAACCAGAACAACACTTCTGTAAATAATTTCAGCTTCTCAATGTAGACGCACGGCCAACAGTGACGATGCAGGAGTCAGTAGCTCACCATGCTTCCCTCGTTGTTCCCAACCATGGTGTTGTAACTTCCCGTCATTCTTCTCAGCTCCTTCACCTCGAATGTCACATCTAGTCCATTCGGCAGTGCGTCAACACCTAATGTTTTGAGAGGAATTCAGACTTTGATGCATCACTTTGATTACTGGTTATTTACCACTGGTTGTTTGCTTATTTGTCGTACCTTCAGCAGTGTCGATGACAACTTCCACATTTCTGAATATCCCCAGACGCAAAAGTCTCTGTCTGGCCTCATGGGACTTCTTCATTACCTGTAACATAATTAAATCTAGTAAAAATATGTAATACAATTTTAATAGTGTAATTTATCCACAAGCAGCATCTATCTAAAGTGATACTCACATCAATCAAGTTTTTGGCACGGAAAACTTCTGCAATCTCGTATGTTAAAATGTCTTCCTTTGTTCTTCCAAGACCATCGATGTGCACATGTTGTACTACAACCTAAACAATTGAAGCACATATGAAAAGACCAATATGCCTGGCACAAAACCACATTTATGTACAAGCAGTGGATAGAACAGTCATATAAAATCCATCTCACATCTTTATTTTCAAGAACCTCCTGTTTCTCTTCATGCTCTGGTTCTCCCAGGTCCAGGTCATCTGCTTGAACCCCCAGCTCAGGTCCTTGCATAGGAAGGGGGTCCAGACTCTGGGTCAACAGATATGTAGAAGTGAGTGAGTTATAATGTATTTAGACCTATTATGTTATTATATTAAGCATGCTCAGAGAACCTGATATCTCGTATAAATTATCGCAGCAACACGGATAATGTGTAAAAACACAACAGATACTATAAAAGTGCGCATAGGTAAGTATTGTACGACAGGACTAACGTTAATTTTGTTAATGGCAAGTGCTATACGAGTCTGTTTAAAGTGAGAGTGAGCGTTTACATGTGCAAAGATGATTTATTATCTTATTGACAGTTACTCAGGATTAATGTGGAGTACTAAACGTTTTCCTGAACTCGGCCTGTCATTCAAAGACTCTGTTCAGAGGTCATTCCTTTAGCTTCTCAGACAACTCTGGAAAAATGCGCTTACCCTGGCATGCACGGTCCCCATGTTTAAAAGTCTTTTCACATTCAAATGTCCGCAATATTATAATAAACACAGTTCAGTTTAATACAGAACAATCCGCGGTCTGTCTCTCTGGCACACTACAGCAAGCTCCCGGTGGCCGCCATGACACTTGGTAACCACGCCCATTGTGAATGATGATTGGCGGAGGAGGACAGAGCAACTACGTCATGCTCGTCACTATTTTCCTTAACAAAATATGGAGACAAATTACACTTTATGTTGAATTCCATACGAATCTGTACTCTTTATCCTTTGGTACGGTCGTTTTTCAAAAATATTTTGCGAGTTTATTCGCTTTTTTAGTAGAATAATGTCTACAACCTGATTACTGGTTGGTTAAGCGTTCCAGTGGGCGGAGCTAATTCCTGATTGACAGCCAGTTGCCAGACCATATCCATGGGAACAGCAAAGCGTCCTCGACTGGCTACAGAGGTGTTGTGCTCAAGTCTTTAATTTGAGCAACGACCGAGTAAATACGAATTTAACACAAGAATGCGTCCGAGGTCCGCTGTGGAGAGTGGGGTTAGTATGAAGACACTTTACTAATATAATTTCTGAGTAAAAAATTGCCAGGTTGAACTTCCAAGGAAATAGGTTCTCTTAGGAAGCTACTGGTCCTTTAAATCTTAATAAAAACTTTCTAATGGTTTCAAATATGTTTGTACAACTTTGTATATTGGAGACTAACATTATTATATATTAAAATAAATATAATAGATTTTGTAATAATTAAAAAAATGAGAAAGGAAACAACCAATACTGTATTTAAAAAAAACCTGTTTAACAAAAATATTATATTGGTTACATTCAGGTGTCACCTTCCGCACAGATGCCTCAACTCTCAAGCCATATAGATCTGAGGCCTATGACACAAGGGCTCGCCATCATCCCCAGAGCTAAGAGTGCGTCTCGGATCTCCTCAGGAGAATTCTCAAGGAGGAACACAATCAAGTCCGACTCTGGTGTGGTCTATGCTGTGTATTTTATTGGTAATGAAAGAAAAGCATGTTGTTGAGGAGATTTCTTATTTTATTACTTCTTCTTTACAGCCTCTTCTGTGCAGTCGGTGGCAGATGAGAATCTTACTTTGGTGGATATTGAGAACCTACTTGTGGAGAGAGTCAAGGACAAAAAAGAGGACTTGAAGGCTGCTTTTGAAGCCTTTGACCTGGAAGGCAGCAAAGCTGTCACCAAAGGAGAGTTCAGACGTGTAATCGAGGGGTTTCTTGTTCCACTCACTGAATCTCAGTTTGAGGGTCTGTTGGCAAAGGTGTGTTCATTTAGAATTACAAAAGTCACCCACTTGCTTCAGTGCACTTACTGTAATGTTATATTGTGGTACTTAAGCTATGATTTTTTGTTCATATTATATGTTTAATATTTTCATTCATTTCGAAAATATCTTTACTAGATTGACTTGAGAGAAAATGGAACAATTTCCTACATGGAGTTTCTCAGAAGATACTGCAAAATTTCATCTGCAGTAGGCAGGTAATGTATGTTTTTGTAGATGTCTTCTCAATTATTAGATTTCCTTCACACATACACTCCATTTTTAAAAGTTTGGGGTGACTAAGATAAAATAATTCTCTTATGCTCACCCAAGCTATTTGATCAAACATACTGTAAAACTAACAATAATGTGAAATATTACAACCGTTTTCTGTTTCATTATATTTTAAATAAAAAATTGTTCCTGTGATGCAAAGCTGAATTTTCAGCAGCCAATACTCCAGTGTTACATGATCCTTGAGAGATTATTCTTATGTTCTGATTTAGTGCTCAAAAACATTTAATATAATTATCAAGGTTAAAACAGGAACCATGGCACATTTAAAAACTTTTGTAACATTATAAATGTTTTTCACTGTCACTTCTTAGCCATTTAATGTGTCCTTGCTGAATTAAAGTAATCATTTCTTTAAATATATATATATATATATATATATCTAACAGACCTCAAAAGTTTCAAACAGTGTATAATATTTCTTCATATAAACAATATCTAATTTTTTAACAGAATCCAATGCAGGAGTGGAAGTTACAGAAACTTGTCACTTGGAGAACTACAGTGTCGTCTGAAAGATAAGGTGTAGATTATAGCATGGTATTAATATTATATAAATACTTACCTGTTGATGTTAGTGTGTAATATCCATAATTCTCATCATTTCAGATTGGAGGCAATTTGAAAAACATCACCAGGGCTTTTCGGCTGTTTGACTACAACAGCGATGGGCAGATACAGCAACATGAGCTGCGTAAAGTCCTGGAGCGATACTGCTTTCCCATGAGTCAGCTGGAGTTCCACAGGTCCCGCTTTTCAAATTAATGGAACTCTCCTGAAGTATTATTGTTTTCCCCTGAATGCAATGTTTTTTGTGTTTATGTCTTCTCTTTTAGACTATGGTCACATTACAGCATGAATAATTCGGACACAATATCTTACAAGGAGTTTCTTGAGAAGCTTGGTGTTGACTGTGAAAACTACAGAAAAATTGCACCAGATTCTATACAACTGGGTAAAGTTATATGAAATAAATTAATGTTGGCATCAAAATACATTAATAATTAAATCAGTTATATATTCTGATTTACAACTGCTTTCAGCACTGAATTGGGACACTGTCAGTCGTGCTACAACAAGACCTAAAAGTAAGACAAGCGTAAGGGCTTTCTCAAGCAAATCCAGGGACAACATGGATGAAGTCCAGACCAGGTTTTTGAGCAAAGTGAGTATGACAGAGATCATTTTTATCTAAAATATATGAGAATTTCACTTAAAAAAGTTTTCTATTTTGACTTACAGATAAAGAAGAATTATAGCCTTGTTGAAAAAGCTCTGCAGGCATTTGACGTCACAGACAGCGGGTTTGTCTCTCAAGAGGATCTCAGATCTGTCCTCAGTAATTTCCTATTCCCCATGGATGATAATGTCTTCAGGGAGCTATTGAACAGGCATGAGATATTAACATATCATTTATGTACCTCCTTGAAAGCAATTCTGAAATTCATCTAGTGTTGATTTATTGTCACAGATTTGGAGTGAGCAGCACCGAGCCTGTGCAATGGAGAATATTTCTTGGATTGTTCAAAGACGACATAGCTGTACAGTAAGTTGGCCATAAAGTTTTTGTTAGTATCCTATAAATAAACATTTTAATATATTGAAGGATTCTGTGCATGCAGAAGTCATTTTGATTATGCATATATTTTTAATGTCTCAATCAGGAAAGATTCTGTTCCAGCAACCCCAGACACATGCAGTATGGAAGCAATCCTACTAAACTTACGTCAACATGTTTTTGATAATCAGCCTCCTCTGACAGAAGCCTTTCTGGACTTTGATAAAGTAAGTTTTGAGACTAGCTAATAAATAGTTGTAAATCATGCACTTCAAATCACAGCTATTCATAATAATGATAACTGTTTCTGTAGAACAGAACAGGGTTTATTAGTAGAGATGAACTACGCAGGGCTCTGGAGAGCCTGAACGTCCATCTCAGTGATGAGCAGTTCACCGCTCTTGCTGTATTCTTGGATGTGGAACATACAGATGCCATAAATTACCAACAATTCCTGGACTTCCTCCATCACCAAAGACCAGTTATGGTATTATTACCTTTGCAGTACTGCATGGTCACATTTTACTTAAAGAAAGATAAAACTGAGGGAAAAAAAAAGAAATATTAGGACATTATTTATTATTAGTGACATTATTTTCAAGACAATGAAGCTCATTTGACCCTTTTCTCATTACTGATTACTGAAAAAGGTACATTTTTGAATTTTCATAGATTTATAAACACATTACAAAATAAATGATATATTACAATAATAAGAATCATTACAAAATAATTAGAAAGACAATACCGTAATTAGAAGAGCCCAAAACCGCACTTTTGTTTACTTATACAAAATATGACTTATTTTTCTTGACAGGTTTTGCATATACATAGATTATTTGCAAATTTAAAATGATTCAACATATAACAACTGTTTTGTGAATTTATTCCAGGAGACACCAAAGTTCAATAAAAAGGTTTCAGAACAGTTAAACACATTGCCATCCGCAGCAACAACAACACAGAATGCTGTAAGTAACATTTTTATTTGTACAATTTTACAGTATTTTAACTTTACATTAAAAAAAAAAAAAAAATTGTATATAAACCTGCAAAATTCAATCTTAGAATATATATCTAAGATTTATAAAAAAAATAAGTCTATGAATCATTTATCAATCCTAGTTCATGATTTGGTGTCTCTTCAGGTGGAACAGATTCTGAAGGAGAAGCTCTCTGAGAACTATGACATGCTGATCGAATATATCACCAACACAACCCAAAACCAAAGTGACACCATCCCCCCAGAAGACCTTAGGAGACTGATTCGACAACACGGACTACCACTGTCTGAGCACCACTTCAGCAAGTAAGTCTCACTTTTCTGCCCTCAGTCTTACCTCTGGATACTGACTTATTCCCCCTGTTTGCTCTCAAAGGCTTTGCGAACCATTTTTGGAGGGTGGAAATGTCAACTACAAGCTGTTTTTGAAGAGCTTGGGTATTCCAGAGAAAATTGAGGGCCTCAGTATCATTGAGAGGTTTGTATGATCAATAATACGCATGAGAATTAATACGTAGCACTCAGCCCTGATGAGGAATCACACATGATACATTTTTTTTTTTTTTTTTTGGTAAAATACAGAGACGAAAAGGCACATGAAGCCTCCATATTGAACATAAAAGCACAAGCAGTAAAGGATGTTGTCATGAGGAAACTCAAGGACAGGCTTCAGAGACGGGGGATGTCCCTTCAGGACTATCTGATGTCCAAAAGGAAAAGCATGACAATAGCGCTTACTCTGAGAGATTTCTGTAAGGTACGATATGAGATCAGGTCAGAAAGTCATAACTATAATTCTGATAATGTGAAGGCAACATTCAATCAATGTCTTAAGCATTTAGTTCTTTACATTGATTCATGTCTTGCGTTTAGATTCTGGATGATTGTGGTATTTTCCTGGAAGGACCCCAGTTTCAGATGCTTATTGAGTCTCTTGGTTTTAATTTGGGTTCGATTTCTGTTACTGACTTTGTGGCCAAATATAAAGGTTTGATTTTTCTCAACACACAATCTGTTTTCTTAACAAAATCTTATGGCACAAAACCTAATTTATCGATTTATCTTCAACACAGAAGTAACAAAAGCAGAAAAGGGTGAAGATAGACAGACAAAAGATGTACAAACTTCTACTCTTTTGACTGCAGAAGACTGTCTTGCTCAACTTAAAAAGAGGATCAAGGAATATCATGGGGTATCAAAGCAAAATATTATTTTTAATTATTTACTAATTTACTACTAAAAAAGTTTCTAAATACATTGTAGGCCACTCTATATTTAGTCCTTCTCATGGTATCAACAAATATAGCATTTTTTAAAGGCTGTAAATGCATAAAAACAACACTTGTGGCAGAATAAGTCCCACTGCTTCAAACATCTTTACCTCGCACTTGTTTGCAGGATGCTCTGACTGCTTTCCGTCTCATGGACAAGCACCGAGATGGTGTGGTGAATCGGAATGACTTCAGAGCTCTGTTTGACAGCCTGATGTTTGTAACCAAAGAGAAGGAGTATCAGAGATTGCTTGACCTGTTGGGCCTTACGTTTGGCTGCACACTCAACTACGCTGAGTTCTACAACAAAGTTCACTCTAGCAGCAAGATGAAATCACATCACCACGATAACACCTTGTAAAAACCACTCCTCTGGAAATAATACTTGTATTTATCATAGCTGTTTATGTAACAGAAATCTTTTTTTATTATTATTTCCAGACGAGATGGCTATCCTGACACTGCATGTGACCAAGTTCATGACTATTTGGCAGGCATTGCACAGAAAAGACCTTCAGAGCTCTTAAAGGTAATCTACATCCAGTCCTGGTCACTTTTTTGATGCTATATGGCAGTCCTGTTAAACGAACACTGACACCTAGTGGCCTGGATGTAGCATAATGCAAAAATATAGCTTTCATTTACCAGTATTGGAGTAGAAATGCATTATTAGCAGGCAGCCATGTTTACAGCAAGATGTTTTATTAAGATAAACTGAAAAGTATTTGACCGGTCATGTGATCTCAAAATGGTGGCTTCCATGAGGAGACCCGCTACATGTACAAACGTTTTAATGAGGAATTAAACATACTTTTTACATAACAATTGTGTTGGCAGGCCTTTTGTCAGTTGGGTGACGATGTTAAAAGCATCATGACCAAAAATGGTCTAAAGCAGCTGCTTTTTAAATACTACATGCCCGTCACACCAAATGAGTTTGAAAAACTCTGGGACAGGTAAGCAACACTGATATTTCAATGAGTGTATGTGTTGCTCAGTGCATTTGATAGTTGATCCAGAATCAGTATTAGCATGGTGTTAACTAAAATATACAGTTTTGCTTATAAATTAACATGCCCCTTGCTAAATGTTCATAATTTTAACAAAATAAGAGGGATTATGAAAATTGGATGTTACTGGTTATTTAATACTGTCCCGAATAAGCTATTTCACATAACAGATGTTTATATATTCTCTACAAGACAAAATAATAACTTAATTTATAAAAATGACCCCGTTCAAAAGTTTACATACCCTTGAATCTTAATAATCTGTGTTGTTTCCTGGATGATCCATGACTGTTTTTCTGTTTTGTGATAGTTGTTCATGGTCCTGAGCAATTCAACTGCCTGCTGTTCTTCAGAAAAATCCTCTAGCTCCTGCACATTCTTTGGTTTTCCAGCATCTTCTGCATATTTGAACAATTTCCAACCGTAACTGTATGATATTGAGATCCATCTTTTCACACTGAGGGCAATTGAGGGACTCGTACACAGCTATTACAAAAAGTGGAAACATTTACTGATGCTCAAGAAGGCAACACAATGCATTAAGAGCCAGAGGGTGTAACCATTTGAACAGGATGATTCAGCAGGAGCTGGAGGAACAGCAGGCAGTTGAACTGCTTGGGACCAACAAGGGACTCATGAAAAACTATCACAAAACAGAAAAAATCATCCAGGAAACGACACACAGTATTAAGATTCAAGGGTATGTAAACTTTTGAACGGGGTCATTTTTATAAATTCAGTTATTATTTTATCTTGTGGAGAATATATAAACATCTTTTATGTGAAAGCTTATTCAGGACAGTATTAAATAAACAATAACATGCAATTTTCATGATCCCTCTTATTTTGATAAAATTCTTAAAGTTTTGCATATTCTGCAAGGGGCATGTAAACTTATGAGCACAACTGTATATCTTGCAAGCATTCAGAAATTTCAAATGTCTCATATCTGCTGTAAATAAAACTAAAAACTCTTTTTTCCACAGATATGATGAAGAGGGGAAGGGCTTTGTCACTCAGACAGAGTTTTTAAGAAAGCTTAAAATCACATCAGATGAAGACAGCCAATCAGATGCTTTACAAGAACAGCTCACAGAGAGGGCGATTTCCGCAGCTGACATGGAAGTTATGCTACAAAATCTTAGGTGAAAATTATCTCTGTATCAAATGACAAATGTAATAGTGGATGGAAATATTATCCTCATGCATATAGTGTTACATGGACCTATCTGTGTTTGAAGGAAGTGGATTGGGAATAAATTTGAGAGTGTGAGTGGAAGCCTCGTGCTTCTGGACAAAAACAAAGATGGTCACGTGACCGTGACGGACCTGCACTCTCTCCTGTACAGACATGGATTTCGACTAAGAGAACAACAGCTCACACATCTACTGAACCTGTAAGTCTCTATATCAGACATGTTCATTTACTCAAAATATGGTCAGTGTTATGAGCTACTGCATTGTTTTTCCTATTTTCTTTTTGTTTTTCAGCCTAGGCTTTGACGGCAGTCTGAAGGAGCTGCCATACCTTGACTTTCTAAAGCATCTCGCTGGGCCTCCAGTTTCCTGTTGGTCTGCAGTCGAGCCTCCTCAAGGTCTGACTGTGGGTTCTCCAGAACCAGTGGAGGATATAGAGGAGCTGAGCCCAGAAAAAACAATACAAAGAGTCAAGGAGCTGGTTACTGCTTCCTCAGATACTCTCTACAAGGTACTGATTGTTTATATAGTACAGTATATTAATATTGCTATAGAGATGTTTTAACTTGAAATGTGCTGCAGTAACAGAGCTGTGTGAAGTATTTCGTAAACACTACTGTACCAAAGGTGTGGGGTTGTTTTGTTAAAAGAAATTAATACTTTTCATTTAGCAATGAAAACATTCAAAATTACAAAAACATTCAAATTCATACCAACCCCAAACTGCTGTTGTGCTTTGTTTTTTAGGTCTTCTCTGCATTTGATAAGACTGGAGATGGTATGATACCACAAAGAGAGTTTCGACAAGTCCTGGACCATTTCTGTATGCGTCTCTCAGAAGTGCAGTTCAGGAAGTTGCTGTCTGAGCTGAGAATAAACGAAGGGGAGGAGATTATGGTTGACTGGAAGGAATTCCTCCATGTCTTCAACCTCTACAAACAAGAGGTCAGACGTTTTCTATGGTTGAATTTGTACTTTTTGCACAATATGAGGTTGTCATAATTTAGAATGGTCTAAGTTGCATAAGGTGTATAATAAAACAGTTTATTTCTTTAACCCTAACAGATGGCAGATGAATGGCTGAAGAAAATCAATAAGATGCGGTTTCCTAATCAGCCCCGACCTTTAGTCATCAGTGACATTTTGAGGCGGGTACAGGAGGTTGTGTTGGCCCGCATGTACACTATAACAAAGGAAATGGTTGACCTCGACTACGCCAATATAAACACAATCTCCAAAACTGATTTTAAGACCATTTGTGATCGTCACTTCATGAGGCTCACCGACGAACAGGTAATTTCCAGTACCACACGAGCTTCTTTTATAGTTCCTTCAATAGCTTGAAAAACAACCAACTCTTTCAGTTTCAAGACCTGTGGGAAATGCTACCAGTTAACAGCTTTGGAAATCTGGAATATCGAGAATTCCTGAAAAAGTTCAGTGGAGAACAGCAAGGCCTGGAAAAGGCTGTTAAATCATTACCAGGTTCAGCAAGAGCAATGTTGGAGAGACCAACATCCCTCAGACGCCCCAAAACAGCACCCTGTGCCTTTAGGCGCTCTGCGGTACATTTACTTCATATGCTAATATTGGTATACATCTTCTCTTTGCATTGGATTTTACAAGTTCTCTAATGTCTTTTGTATCCCACCACCCATATCACAGTTATCAGTGTCAGAGCAGCTTCAGAGACCCTCCACTGCGAGCAGAAGGTCCACACCACTGCTGAACTGTGAGGATGTGGAGATGAAGGTACGTTCCAAGATCCAGGACTGCTGGAGGCACATCCAGAGGAGATGCAGGCAGGCGGACCCTGAGAGGACCGGAGAGATAGATGTGGATGTATTCCTAGGTACATTGTAGAGACCAGAGTCCATTTAACAGTCACAGCAACTTTCAACTATATAAAAAGTCAAAACTAGGGATTTTTCCAAGCTTGGAAAAGTAATTGAGATTAATAAAAAGTCATGGACATTTCTATAGTGAATATAATTTTTCTAGCTATGCTCAGATCTAAAATATTCTAACTCTGACTTCACAAACCAAATTGTTCTTTCAAATCGGTTCTTCTCAATGAATAAGTAAAACCAGGACAGAAATAGGTCATAATGTTAATATTATATGTATAAATGTAAATGTTGTGTTTTATTTTTTATATAATTTAATTTATAACATATATTTATCATATAAAAAATTATGAATAACATTGCATGATATATATTATATAATTATTGTAAAACTATAATAATTATTAATTATAAAATTATGTATTTTTAATTTAATTAATATTTTTTCTGAATTATATTATTTTCTGAAAGATTTATTAGCAAATGGGTCTGAATTATAATGATTTTTAAATAATATAATATAATATAATATAATATAATATAATATAATATAATATAATACAGTATATATTTTATGTATTTTAATATAACAATATAAAATGATCTATTATAAATTCTGTTACAATTTATGTATAATTCATGGAATTATTTTCTTCTGAATAAATTATTAGCAAAATTAGCACTCTGAATTACAGTATTATGATTTTTATATAAATAATATAAATTACAATATAATGTAATATATATTTTGTAAATATTTGTATATTTTAGACAATTTTATTTTATAAGTAATTTAATGTATAATCTCTCTCTCTCTCTCTCTCTCTCTCTCTCTCTCTCTCTCTCTCTATATATATATATATATATATATATAAAGCAGGTAAAATAAGTATTGAACACATCACCATTTTTCTCAGTAAATATATTTCTAAAGGTGCTGCTGACATGAAATTTTCACCAGATGACGAATACATACAAAGAAAACAAAACAAATAAGTTCAGAAAGACTTTTGCCCTATGTAATTCCATTTTATTACACATAACTTAATTTCTGAACTCATTTGTTTTGTTTTCTTTGTATGTATGGATTACTTGGGTTGTTATCGACATCTGGTGAAAATTTCATGTCAACAGCACTTTTAGAAATATATTTAGTGAGAAAAATGGTGATGCATTCGATACTTATTTTTCCCACTATCTATCTATCTATCTATCTATCTATCTATCTATCTATCTATCTATCTATCTATCTATCTATCTATCTATCTATCTATCTATCTATCTATCTATCTATATATATATATATATATATATATATATATTCATATAAGTGCATAAAATGTGTCAAATATGATGTATAATTTGTATAATTAATATAAAATAATGTAAAAATCAAAAGGAAAATTATGAGAAAAATCATGGAATTTCATCGGCCAAAAAGTGGAAAGCTAATAATAATGTATTGCAAATGACAATGGAAACATCACATATTCCTGTTTGTGTGTGTGTGCAGTAATTGTAGTTCCTTACATTATATATTATATTTTATGAATGTCAAATTGTTGTTGTGGAAATAGTGAATTTAAATTGATGTTGTGCAGACATACTCCAGGGCCTCCATATTGAGCTGAGTCCACTTGAGTTTGAGCAGCTGGCTGTCAAATATGACATCAAAAACAGTGGACGTCTCTCTTACCCGGACTTCCTGCGGCACTTTGTGCTGATGTTCAGTCCTCAGGTCAACACTTCATCCCACAGACTCAAACTGCAGCTCTCCAGGACACCAGTGAGTTCGCTGGAATTACTGCCTGCTGTCATTCTAAATATTCATATAGTTGATGAATATACTATATATATAATAATGTATAAATTGTGAATATACTCACGCAGCATTTTCTGACTTTGTCCTTCAGATGAGTCCAGGCCCACTCAGTAGCCAGTGTGCTGAAACCATGCTGAGAATCTCCAGGCCTATCCAGCTCTACTGGAGGCAGATGAGGCAAAAATTCATCGCCTTTGACAAAGAGCGCACTGGAAAGATCTCTCTTCAGGACTTCAGAAAGGTACAAAGCACTGTTTTATGCTTAACACTTTCAGTTAATGTCTTGTATTTAGTCATGTAACCTTTTGCATGATTTTTTTAGGTTCTGAGACAATACAGCGTGAATCTGTCAGAGGAGGAATTCTTTCATTTCACTTCTTTTTTTGACAAGAACCTCACAGGAAGGATTTCATACAATGATTTTCTGCGCATTTTCCTTAAATGAGTGCAGATTCATCTGTTTATTAGTTTGGAGTGTCATATTGCACTGCTTTAGCAACACTGATGTCACAGTTTTTTAAATAAAAAAAATAAACTGATTATTCTAATCCTTCATTTATGTTGTTTTTATTGATACAGCAAGAGAATATGTTTATAATAGGAATTTTTATGTAATTTTAATAACAATTTGAAATTATATATTATACCTTTCGTATTTTATATATAATTCAATTAAAAAAATTCTGAAATTTTTTTCTTACAGTCGTATTTTCTTACTGAAAAAAAAGCAAGAAGTTATTATTTGGAATAACCAGTATTTAATGGTATTATGGCAGTGAGTTTTGCTCACAAACATAAAATGTACTTTCAAAACACAATCAAGGCTTTCAAGATCACTAATGTTTCACTCGATCACAACAATGTTCTCACCACGCAATGCTGTTTTTCCAGTACATGACCCCTGTGATTGCAACAGACTGTTTCGCAATCGTAGAATGTTGCCAGATACTATCAGTGCTAATGACTGACCTTCATTTGGACTGTAAGTTATTGCACTTGCACTGCATAACCTCAGGTATTCATATGCTGAAGAATATGCAGGAATCTGCTAAAGAATGGAATATCTCTTTTGCTGGCTGTGGATTTCTGATGGCTTACTACTGTGGAGTCTATAGCTGTTTATTTGAACGGGCCCCGTTTCTTCTTAAGGGGGTGAAGAAGATTTGTGGGGCTTCATCTGGTGCTCTCATGGGTGCAATAATAGCATGCCAAATGTCTCCAGGTATGTTTAAGCAATTTTTTCTAGTTTAAAAACTTCACACAAGTTGTAAAAGACAACAAAAAAAGGTTTATTGAAGGCATTTGTCATGAATCCAAAAGACAAGTCGTTCACATTCACAATTAAATGATAGTAAATAGTAGTTTTAAAATCTAAACATATTTCAGAACTTCAGAAGACTCATTAAAGATAGAACAACCCCTATTTAATTAATTTGGATGACTATTATATTGATTAATATTGGTGATCCTAAAGGAAATTCCATTTTGAAGCTAAATGCTGTGAATATTTGCTGGAAATGTCTCGGGAGGCTCGGAAAGGCACCCTGGGTGCTATGCATCCCTCCTTCAACCTGCTGAAGATAGTACGAAACTTCCTAAATCGTGACCTGCCCGATGATGCCCACCTACTCGCCAATGGACGGCTGTTTGTGTCACTCACACGAGTGTCAGATGGGACAAATGTGTTGGTGTCTGAGTTTGACAGTAAAGAAGATATCATTCAGGTGAACTCAACTGCCTTTTGTGTCCTGCGATGAATAGATAAGTGTTAATGAGGCTTTATGATTTACACATTGCTCTCTGTCTACAGGCTCTGATTTGTAGCTGCTTTTATCCACTGTACTGTGGTGTGATACCTCCAAGCTATCATGGAATAGTATGTAGCCGTTTGACTGGATTTTTGTGATACATTCGCAATAATTGTCAGTTTTTCAATTACATGTGCTCTTACTAATATTTTATTAGTTTTGATGGCTTTATTATCTTACTGACACCTAGTTGTGTGGATGAAGCTTGACGTTTACGAGCTCATATTTGCGACAAAAAAAATGGCGGGATAAAACGTGAAAAATTATTCTGGTCACGTGACCTCAAAATGAGGCTACCCGCTCCATGTAAATTAAAATAGCTTTTTCCACGTCATACTTTTTTTTTTTTTGTTACATATTTTCAAGATTATTTTCTTTATATTTTAACGTTCTGATTAGGAAAATAATTACTGAGTGTCTATTATTCAGTTAGCTGTAATTAAATGCAAATTAAATTAAAATTTCAACCATTTTTAAGAGTTTTCTCCATCTTATCTGTTTTCAGAGGTATGTAGATGGAGCATTGAGTGATAACATGCCTTTCTCTAGTCTGAGGAACACAATCACCATCTCGCCTTTTTCTGGAGAGAGCGACATCAGTCCTTATGGAAACCCTTTTTACTTCCATGACATATACTACAATAACGTCAGCATTCACATCAACTTCATTAACGCACACCGAGTGGTCATTGCATTTTTTCCTCCAGAACCAGAGGTAAATGTTTTGAATGCTTGATTTTCAAAAACATACTTGGTCTTAGTGCCCACATCTTGTTGTGGTGTTTCGTAAGGTCTTGGCTGAGATGTGTCAAAATGGATATGAGGATGCTTTCCTTTTTTTAAAAGAAAATGGTGAGTAGCCTTACACTCTTCTTGAAGATGATGTTTGGGGTAATTGTGTGGTTTTTAAGATCTAATATTGTTTTGCTTACCAGAACTCCTGAAGCTCACATCTCCGCTGTCAGAGCTGACCCTAATTGATGAACTGGAGAAAATTTCAACATCTAAGAAATATATTAGTGAAAATAAGCTAAGAGTGACTGGGAACTCTAAAAACATCCTTCCAGAGTCCATCAAACAAGGTTAGGCAACAAATAACTTGCATCCAACACCATGAACCAGTAAATTTAAAAGATTATATGAGGAAAAAATTATCTTTTTTTCACCTTCTCCAGTATTTTGTAAGGCTACCATGAGGGAGAATGAAAAACTCTCAGTGAAGCTGGTTTACTGTCTAATGTGGTGCATTTTGCCAGTGGAGATGGCATACATAACGCTTTTAAGGTATACTGAATATGTAAAAAATGAGTAAAATTTAAACGTAAAAGTTATGATTTCATGCTGAGACCTTGACTGTTTTTTAGGCTTGTTGAGTGCGCCCCAGAGATGTCGTCATATCTGCTGTGGATGTGGCATTTGTTAATGAGAACGATTAGACAAATATTGAAGAAAGCTTTCTCAATAAGGTTTGAAAGATATTACATATCTAAATAATCCAAATATTAAGTGCGATGTACCTAAACAAGAATTTCTGCCTTCAGTTATTTATGCATATACAGAAATATCTCTTCACCATCTCCCTTCAACTTCAAACCCAACACACTGACCAGCACCACCTCTTGTTCCTCCTCTTCTTACATACACTGTGTAATTACTTTGAATAAAAAGGTTCCAATAACCTTTTGAATCTGGATTTTTATGTAACCACACCACTTTAACTTACTTAAATTGCCTCTAAATGAAAGATTTCAGATCATTTACAAAATGAATGTCAGATGAATTCTTGTGTTTAGTGCTTGTGTTTATGTATAATATATAATTAAACATTTTCTACCAGTTTAGAAGCTTTTCTCACTAAAATATAATATATAATACTAATTACTAATATAGAAGAAATAAATGTACAAGCAGAAATTAGCATAACTGTATTTTAATGAACCAAAAAAGATAATCATGTTTACAGAAAGGGTAAAATAAAAATAAAAAATAGCACCAAGTAAAAGCATGTGGATAAATCCATAAATTATGGCATGTTCAGGATTAGTTCACTTATATAAACTGTCATACTGTATTGTATTTTACAGTACTGAAGGTTGTTGTGTACATTTGTTTAAAAAGTGATGCTGATGCTTCCTCATAAGGAACACATTTAAAGACATTTCCAATATACAGTCACCAGTAATTGTGACTTTGTCTTGCAGTGGCTCCATAAGAGTCCTTCCAACATGTAAAAACATTATGATAGTAACAAAACATTATTTAAATGTTATCATCACAGATTTTGCAATATGATCTTTAAAATGTGCACTTTAAAAAGATTTGGGTAGTTACACTTAAAATATTACTACAAAAGCAAACATAATACATCCCATCTAAAATATCAAATGAAATAATATTGAGCGCTCCTTATGAACAAATCAAGTATCAGTCCCTGATATCACATAATGCAATAAACCAGTGCTCAGAACCTCGTACACTAAACTACCAAAAATAACGTCAATGACTCTAAACCAATAAAGTAAAAGATGAGTATATTCTCCAGTTCCATAGAAATGCTAATTCCTAAAAGGTCTAATTGAAATTCATAGTAAAAACGGTTCTTTTCTTTAATAAAGAGGCATTTGAGATCTCAAAGGCCCGCAAATTGAAGTTCAGAGGTACAGTTTCTTTAAAAGCACAGCAGCCATTGGATTCTCCTTGTGCATGTTGGGTCACCTTGCATGATACTGTGATTCCTCAAACCGGTCCTGAAATTATAACGTAACAGACTGTCACAGCAACGCACAGGAGAAAGAAACCAATGCCCCAAAGACTTCTGGATTCGACTGAGAGAAGATAAGAGGCACAGCATCTCTGGAAGAGCACAGGAACCGGCAGACTTCGTCTGAAGTCCCCCAGAACGGTCCTTCCTCATACACCCCAGCTTTGGGCTTGAGAGGAGCTGCCGATGTCTGGGATCTGATCGGCAAAAGACTGCGTCATCCACTGACCGTCCTGAACCTGGCTAGCCGCATTTTGATTCGTAGGTGCCTTCTCCGCTGCGTCAGCTGGAGGTATGAACACAAGAATTGATTTTAAACATCTAAAGACCCCTTTGACTTTCATTGTATGGACAAAAAGATGAAAGATGGTACCAACCTTTCTCCTCAGATGTGGAGAAGTTACAAAATCCATTGCTTTGGCCTCCTTCAGGTGCCGATTCTCCATACGCTCCTCCGAAAGCTGCTTCATAGCCAGGATCATACTGCTCTTCCTTGATGGCCATCCTCTTAGCGTCCTCTGTAAGAAGGAAGGAAGATAAAATGGTCAAGTAGTTCATAATTGTATACATCAGGAGGGCAATCGTAAACGGTCTGCTTGTACCTTTAGCCATGCCGAGATCAAACGAGTAGTTCACTTCTTCTACCTCCATGGGCTTCGCAACCCCCTTCAGCTGATCTCGGAGCTCTCTCAGCTTGATGTAAAAATGCACTTTGTCCTGAGCACGAGGAAACTGAGCACAGCGGGCGCTGGAGGAAGGCATCAGGTACAACGCCTACAGAAAACCGTAATATACACCATATGACTCATATCTGACCAAATTTTTCTTTTTTTTTTTTATTGCAGTGAACCAAAAAATGGTTTCTTACCGTCTCAGAGTCAGGAATCCTGTGAGGCTGTAGGCCAAATTCAAGTGTTTTGGGCTTCTTCCCAAATATCTCCCTACAGAACATTTCATATATACCTAAAACAAAAGTAATTGTTAAATGCACGGCTTCATATCAGTTTATATTCTGTATTTGTGTTTGAATACTTACATTTTCCATTAAAAACTGCTATGAGTGGCTTGAATTTCTTTAGCTTTTCCACTAAGATTTTACCACCTTCTCGAAGCTCCTTGCTGCAGAAGGTGACAAGCAAAACAGTTTAGAGAGGAACATCACTACTTCCAGTAAAGAATGACAGTAGAGTGACAATCTACCGCACCTAGAGAGATCTTTGCTTCCTGGTGTCGCTCTTGCTACCATATTTGTGAAGCCGATGCCATATTTCTCAGGCAAACTCTCATCATCCATGTGATTTAGCAGCTTTTCTGTGAATCCAGACAGGAACAGACACTTCCCTAAAAGATTGACAAGAACGATTATAGTTTAATAATTGAAGGTTTAGAGTTTTGACTGGTTTTGTGGTCCAGGGTCACATTTTATATTAGAATATGTTTAAATATATTATAATAAATGTTATTTAATGTTAGAATATTTCTGTATTTACATTATCATCATATTAAAAATACTAACAGTATAAAATCATTTTATATTTGTGTACAACCACTTTTTAAAATGTTAATATAATAATTAAATTTTATATGAATTTATTAAAAATAATAATAACAGTAATAGCATTGTTATTATTAACAATAAAGACATAAAATATCTCTTTATACTGAAAGATAATGTTAACATAATGGTTTTGAACAATTCCTTTTAAACATAAGCAAACTGATATTAGTTTATAATATTTGTTCTTTATTTATATTAGAATATTTTCATATATATATTATATATATATATATAAATAATCACCCTTTAGAATTTGTCTTTTTATATTTGTAAACAACCTTTTATATTAATATATTAAAAACTATTAATATATTAGGGCTGTCAAATCTATTAAATCGCATCCAAAATAAATGTTTTTGTTTACATGGTATATATGTGTGTACTGTGTATATTTATAAATAATGCACACACATACATGTATAGATTTAAGAAATATTTACATGTGTGTATATATTCATATATATATATATATATATATATATATATATATATATATATATATATATATATATATATATATATATATAAAATTAATTGTTTGATAAGGTTTGACCCCAACTACTTCCTGTCGTCGCAGCGCGGAAGGTCATCTATCATTGTGTGATGAGGGTACAGCGAACCAGTGTTGCCAGGGTAACGGCACAAGTGGGCTATTTTGAAAATACAAGTCGCGGGAAAAAAATTACAGAGCCGTGGGTTGCGGTTTTTGGGCTACTTTTATAATGTACCGCGTCCGCCCAAAGTGTATATTGACAAATAAAATGAAAACAGATCATTTTACTAATGTGTATTATACTTGGAATGTGTACCTGGCGACAAGAACAGAGAGACGGATGTAACATCACAAACAACGTGAGTTTCAGCAGAGCATACATGTTAAGGCTTTTACACAGCAGAAATAAACATGACAACAGCCACTATAGATTATATAAGATAATAAACACGATTACGATAGATATGGTCTGTATGTGATTTTCTTGAGTGGAATGTGTACGTCTGAAATGCAAATTTTTGCACTGAGATATAAAAGGCTATAAATAGCATATTTTAACAACAGTAAACAACCAATGTGAGATGGTGGTTTGAAGTGAGTTCTGAGTAAAAGTGTACTGTTAATCTCATAAATTGTCTTATGAAGCTAATATTAGCTCTAATGTAGCTGCAGAACAGGTCCAATTCTTCTTCATAATGCATTTTGTCATAATACTTCACGCAAGGTCGCAAGAAATGTTTTGTTGTATTTATTTAGAAATACTTTTGATAATAGTTGGGTAAATGTATACTGGGATTGAAGCGATGTGGCTTGGTAAATGTTTTATTGCCAGTATAAAGGCTGATAATGGCTGAATAAAAACAAAAGAATAATGATAAAAGAATAATAAGGATTATGTCTCATACCTGGCGGAAGTGTGAAAGGGTCTGTTTAAACTAGTTAGTCATGCATTTCTTTTTCAACACATTTACAGGTAAATCCTAGTATTTTAAATTTGCGATTAATCATGATTAATCACAGTCCATGACTGATTAACACGATTACATTTTTTAATCGATTGACAGCACTAATATAAATATATACAGTACACAAACACATATAATGTAAACAAAAACTTATTTTGGTTGCGAATAATCGATTTGACAGCCCTACAATTTATTTATAACAGCAATTACAAGAATAAAATAAACAATATAATAACAATAAAATCTCTTTTACATTAAAGCATAATATAACAATAGAAATGTTAAAGTTAAAAATGAATAGAATTGAAGTCTACTTACAAAAATGGTTTCCTGGTCCAGGGAACCATCTTCCAATGTAGGCCGCCATCAACCCTGGATTAATTCCGATCTGCATCATAAATATAAGATTCATTTCAGTCATTTGGGTTCAATGCCATCTTTGGTTTAACATTCTTCATTGTTAAAAGGCAACTTCAGAGAAAAGCCATAAAAACGTACAATGACATAGTCCAGATTGGGGATAAGAATGTCAGGCAGTGTTTTCTTCATGACTTCCTCCTCCGACATGCCCTTAAAGCGATCGACTTTCCTCTTGACTTTCTTAAAGGTTTCGTCAATCTTCTCCTGTCCTTCAGCTGGCGGGGCCTCCTTATCTTCTTTGGCTTTCTTGGGTTTAGGTCCCGGTTTGGCTTTAGGTTCGCCTTTGGCTTTAGGCTCTTTGCTCGCAGCCCTTCCTCGCTTTCCTTTAGCAGGTGCTTAAATGGGGAAAAAACACTTTTGACTCACTAATAGCTACATGAGAGAATGTATTCAGTCTGCTGAGCTCAGCTCTAATGTTTGAAAACACACAGTCCTGGATAACTACCTTTCTGTGCAGCCGCAGGCTCCAGTTGGGCGGCATCCTCTGGGTGTACGGGCATCTGCTGCATGCCTCCATCTTCTCTGGGTCCCTCCATCATAAAACCAGCATTGCCATTAGCCATGTGAGGATACTGAGCCTGAAGGGCCTGCAGATGCTGCTGAGCTGACTGAACCCTAGTTCAGAAATAAAACAGGGACTGACTGAGTTGTCAGTCCAACTTAGAAAAAGTCCATCTTAAAAGCATATAATTTCACAAGATGCAAAATAGAGATTTTTAATCAGTTTGACCAATATTCTGTACCAATGTAGTGAAGACATGATGAAACATGATGATTAACCCAACACTGTGCACAGAAAACAATGGGGTTTACAGGTAAAGAAACTTATTTATTGTATTGTTTGCATAATTACTCCTTCACTCAACAAGAAATACATTTAATAATTAGATAATACAAAAAGATTAAAATACATTTGCAACTATTAAAGTCACATATTTACCTTTGCATAAAGATAATGGGATGACAATATAAAATGTGTATTAATTATAGTTCATTATAAAACTGTGTGTGACCCTGGACCACAAAACCAGTCTTATGTCCCTGGGGTATATTTGTAGCAATAGCCAAAAATACACTGTATGGTCAAAATGATCGATTTTTCTTTTATGCCAAAAATCATTAGGACATTAAGTAAAGATCATGTTCCATGAAGATATTTTGTAAATTTCTTACAGCTGCAGTGTATCAACATGTAATTTATGTAATTTTAACTGCACAACATATGTCATTTTAACTCTTTTTTTTAAAAAACATAATATATGGTTACATTAACTTTATTTGTTTATTTCTTTTAATCCAATTACAAAAGCGTAGAAAATACCGAGATATATACCGTATACCGCAAATCAGCCAAAAAATACCGAGATAAGAATTTTTGCTCATAACTCCCAGCACTAATATGCATTTCTAAGAACTTAATTTGGACAACTTTAAAGGCGATTTTCTCAATATTTAGATTTTTTTGCACCCTCAGATTCCAGTTTTTCAAATAGTTGTATCTCGGCCAAATATTGTCCGATCCTAACAAACCATACATCAATGGAAAGCGTATTTATTCAGCTTTCAGAGTATGTATAAATATCAATTTTGAAAAAATGACACTTAAGACTGGTTTTGTCGTCCAGGGTCACATATAACTATTATAATATTTTTAAAATAAAAATGTAAAACTAAAATAAACAAAAATAATTTCATAATTAGAAATAATTTTAACATATCACTTGACAGACACTTAAGTCTTATTGAACAAGAAACACTTAAAAGTTAACAGTTAAACAACACAAAGCAAAGATGAAAATACATTTGCAAACATTTTTGATTTCAAAACTTTGCGTAAATATAATGGTATATATAATAATAATAGTAATATTAGTGATTTGTTAATTATAGTTAATAAACCATAATTGACCTTATAACTATAAAAACTTGTAATAAAAAATAGTGTATAAAATGAAAATAAATATTACAAATTGAGATTTTTAGATTTCCACATTTTTTTTTAAATGTATGAAATCAAACATCAAAATAATAGTTTAATAACTAGAAAACATTTCTGCCTGTCCGTTAACAGAAACTTAAGTCTTATTCATTAAGAAATACTTGGCATTTAACAGTCAGTCAACATAAAACAAAGATGAAAATACATTCACAACCATGTAGATCGCAAAGCATATATAATGCCATAATAACACTAATTTATTCAGTATTAATTCATTATTAAACCACAATATATTTCATAATGGCTATAAAGTTTGTAATATTTTTAAATAAATGTATAAAATAAAAATAAAGTTTAATAACTAGAAATTACACAACTGACACATCAACATAATAACTGCATCTCCTTTACATTGGAGATTGTCTTATATAAAGCAGGTGCAACTTCCATAAAGAGATACTGTTAAACTATATTATTTGAGAAGTCAAGTCATTAATGCAACCCTGCAAAAAGAACGTATTAATAATTGCAGGAGCACATCAGTTTTCAAAACAAACACAAGTGGCAACACCAAGGCAGTTTCTTCTTCATGTAAGCTGGCCAATAACTTGTTATTGTTGCTTGTTTCGTGCATGGCGGTACAGACTGGTTAGTAGCATTCAAAAACAGACTAAAATGCTGAATGTTATTATAACAGCATAAGAAAATCAGTGGGATCGTAATTAATCTTGGCGCCAATTGACGACATATGGGGACACTCACCATTGTTGGAGGTATTCCGAGGGGGCATGAGGCAAAGATCCATAGAGCCTTTCATCCATCTCTACAGGATTTACTTAAATAAATTAATATTTGTGTTCATTTCAACAGCAGTTTCAAGTGGTATTCTCACAGGGCAATATTTATTACCAGCCCTTTTACTTATAGCTTATTTTATAGTTTTATAATAAATAGGTTCAATTATACATAAATGCATTCCTAAATTTAGTGAATATCAAAACATATCCAGCCTAGTCTGGCTTAAGTGTATAAACCAGATCAGAAAAGGTTCTGTGTGCTGGATTTTAAACACTCCACGTAATCATCCAACACATCTCACTCTTACTATATTTGACATCCAGTAATTAAAACTGCGGTACAGAGCAAACTAATCCAAATGTAGTAATAACATAATAATCCAGCAGGACAAATACAGGCAAACGGCTAAGATCCTTTATTTTACATAAACGTAAAAACCATATGTGATACTGTTAGCATGTTCGGCTAATACTGGCCTAGAGTGCCAATTCATTGAGCACAATGAATGATGGTAGCTAGCTAACTGTGCAGAGCGCTTCTATCGGCATAAAATGCATTTATGTAGTGTAATTAATCAAATTAAGCTTAATTTGTATATGAATACATACCGTTGTGATATGATTAGAACGATAGTCCACTGAAATGTTGATTTTTCTCGTTTTAGGAACAAAACCGGCGAAAGCAACAAAGACGACACCAGCAGCGAGAAATCAATTTGACAGTGGAGCATACCAAAAGCACCAGTATTAGGGGCGTTTTGGGCGCAGTATGTCTGTTTCTTCCGTTAAATATATAAAGAGAAACAAAGAAAACAGAAATTAAGTTTTATTATTGCTTGTTTTAAATGTAAAAACTAAAAGCCTACGGTAGGCTATTAATTTTATCTTAATTTCATTATGGAGATGAAAAACCGCACCCCTCTAAAGTTAATAGTGTGACCTCCGTCTCCTGTGACATTTAAACGCTTCAAAGCGTGCTTCCTATTGGCTGCGCTTCAATAAATAAGAAATGCCTCTTTCCCGTTTAGCAAATGTCAAAATAAAGATCTTCGGTTGTGGCGACTTGCACCTTGCAAAACGTATTTCTACATTGATTTCTCAACAACGAAGATTATTGTCGCGGCTTTTATTTCAGACGTTTTAGAAAGATTTGTAATTTTAATTTTAATTGTGACAATAACTAATACATGAGGCTTTTATTGTGGCCCTTGAACGGTTCCATTAGTAATACATATAAAAAATAAAACACAACTTACAAAATGACATACATAGTACATAGTTCTCACAGCGAAAATGAAGCTGGATTATGATGTAACAGGTATAAATGGTACTAAACAGTTATGCACACTGATTGCAAAATAACAAAACACAATTCTAAAAAGAGCATTCAAAATGAGGTAAATTGAGTGATCTGTATTTAATAAGCACCATAACTTGGGACTGAGCATGCCATCTGCAATACTACCATAAATCCATGCACTGGGGACATGCACAGTGATAAACCTCTTTCAGAGTCCAGCCATGGTTTCCATTAGGAATTTGTTGCACTGAAATACTCGTATAAAAAAATAAAAAAAAAGTGATTGTGAAATAATTCCAATATCACGATAACACAACTTCAGCTAATGGGAATACACACTACCAATCAAAAGTTTGGGTAAGATTTCTTTAAAAAAAAAAAAAAAAAAAAGAAGTCTCTTAAGCTCACCAAGGCTGCACTTATTTGACCCAAAATACAGTAAAAACAGTAATATCGTGAAATATTACAATTTAAAATAACTTTTCTATTTGAATATATTTTAAAATGTAATTTATTCCAGTGATTCAAAGCTTTTGAAGATTCAGCATTGTTACTGCAGTCTTCAGTGTCACATGATCCTTCAGAAATCATTCTAATAGGAAGATTTGCTGCCCAAGTAATATTTCCTATTATTTTGAATGTAGACAAGTGAAAAAAAGTGCTGCTTAACATTTACTTGTGTTCAAATTAACAGTATTTGTTTGAAACGCATACTTGCTGAACAGAAGTAATAATTTATTTAAGGAAAAAAAAAATCTTATTGACCCCAAACCTTTGAACGGTAGTTTATGACTGAAGTTTCCTTAAAAGGATAAAAATAGAGGCACAAAAGTAACAGATGTCTCAATCAGAAAGTCTCATGTTTCATCTTCATTCACACTTTCACACACTGAAATCACATACATCACATAATTCAGGTAACAACTCAAAATCAATCACTCAGAAACAGGTGAAACATTAAAATATTAAATAAAACAATTTTTAAAAATGTTTAGTTGGTCCTTCTCAGTACACACAGTGTAGACAACAGTCTTTGTGCGATAACTACTTTTCTCAGGCTGCTCAGTTGCTGTTGCTACATCTGATGTCTGGAATCTGGTCTGCAAACGGCTGCATTGTCCACCAGTTGTCTGATACCTGGTCTAAAGAATTTTGACTATTATTACAAGCACCTGACACAAAATTGTTCATATTCTTTCCATGCACAATATTTATATACCTGCGTCTGTAGAAGGCTGGACCTCAAATGCTTGCTGTGGGTGCTGCTGTGATCCATGGGCACAGGTCTCCTCATATCCAGGGTCCTGCTGCTCTTCTTTGATTGTGAGTCTTTTGGCATCCTCTAGAATAAACAACAACAAAAGGACGTTGGTTAACAACTTATATTTTTTGAACAACACAAAAACTGTTTTCAATTGTGAAACTCTTCACCTTTGGCCAGAGTCAGATCAAATGTGTAGTTTGTCTCTTGGATCTCTTGAGTCCTCCCCACTCCCTTCATTTGATCCCTGAGCTCCTTTAACTTGATGAAGAAGTGCACTTTGTCCTGAGCACGAGGAAACTGGGCACAGCGTGGGCTTGATGATGGCATCAGGTAGCAAACCTGGACAATAGAAGCTCATATCTAATCAATATGCAACTATAAACAGGAACATTAATCTATCAAGAAAGAAGCTCGTACCGTCTCCGTTTCTGGGACTTTGTAAGGCTGCAATCCGAACTCTAAGTTCTTAGCCTTTACTCCAAAAATCTCCTTGCAAAATGTTTCGTAAATACCTGAAATATCAAACAGGATTAACTTTCATCATAAATAAGAGTTTAGACTTAAGTCAATAGCAAACCGATGACTTACATTTTCCATTGAACACAGCGATTAAAGGTCTGTACTTCTGGAGCTTTTCCAAAAGCTGGTGGCCACCTTCACGGATCTCTTTGCTGCAAACCAACACTCAAGATATTCAAATGTATTCATATCAAGCATTTCCTTGGACATAAAGCTCATTTTTAAGGTGCGGCCCCATTAGCAAGGTGTTGGAGAAATTTGCATTGTTTCAGACTTTCCAAAAGGTCCATTCTCTATTGTCAATAGTTTATCAAAGTATGAAGCTTTGCCTGCACAGAAGTCACTTTCAAACCAAGCTGCTTGAATGCGTTGCGAAACCTGCTTGGGGAAATCTTTCACCCTCACTTCGTTTTCTTTCACCCAAATTTCGTTTGCAAAGTTTGGCTGAATGACCATGAATGTGCCCACACCTTTTACGCGAATAATGTAAATGTTAAAGTCTTACTTTGATAGGTCTTTACTCCCAGGTGTAGTCCTCTCCACCATATTGGTGAAACCAATGCCATACCGTTCAGGAAGCATCTGATCATGCATGTGGTTGAGCTGTTCATCGGTCAGACCGGACAGAAATAAGCACTTCCCTATCAGACGTTCAACAAACCATTAAGACAAGCATAAGTATATAAACATCCTTTACAAACAAGAATCAGCTGAATAATACATACAAAAATGGTTCCCAGGATTTGGATAATGCCTTCCCTTGAAGGCTGACAAAAGTCCAGGATTGATGCCAATCTGTAAAAGTAGCAATGAGTTTATATAAACAAACAAAAATGTCTCACACACACATATATATACACATACTACATATACATATATAACATACATACAGTGGGGGAAAAAATTATTTGAACGATTATTTGGGAAAAAAAAAAAAAAAAAAAAAAAAAACTGTACGTTTGCCCACTGACAACGAAATGATCAATCTATAATTTTAATGGTAGGTTTATTTGAACAGTGAGAGACAGAATAACAACAACAAAAACCCAGAAAAACGCATTTCAAAAAAGTTATAAATTGAGTTGCATTTTAATGAGTCAAATAAGTATTTGACCCCTTTGCAAAACATGACTTAGTACTTGTTAGCAATCACAGAGGTCAGACGTTTCTTGTAGTTGGCCTCCAGGTTTGCACACATCTCAGGAGGGATTTTGTCCCACTCCTCTTTGCAGATCCTCTCCAAGTCATTAAGGTTTCGAGGCTGATGTTTGGCAACTTGAACCTTCAGCTCCCTCCACAGACTTTATATGGGATTAAGGTCTGGAGACTGGCGGCCACTCCAGGACCTTGATGTGCTGCTTCTTGAGCAACTCCTTTGTTGTCTTGGCCATGTGTTTTGGGTCATTGTCATGCTGTAATACCCATCCACGACTCATTTTTAATGCCCTGGCCCTGATGGTACATGGCCCCGTACATCATCCATTTGATGCGGTGCAGTTGTCCTGTCCCCTTAGCAGAAAAACACCCCCAAAGCATAATGTTTCCACCTCCATGTTTGACGGTGGGGATGGTGTTCTTGGGGTCATAGGCAGCATTCCTCCTCCTCCAAACACGGTGAGTTGAGTTGATGCCAAAGAGCTGGATTTTGGTCTCATCTGACCACAACACTTTCACCCAGTTCTCCTCCGAATCATTGGCAAACTTCAGACAGGCTGTACATGTGCTTTCTTGAGCAGGGGGACCTTGCGGGTGCTGCAGGATTTCAGTCCTTCACGGCGTAGTGTTACCAGTTGTTTTCTTGGTGACTATGGTCCCAGCTGCCTTGAGATCATTGACGAGATCCTCTCCCGTGTAGTTCTGGGCTGATTCCTCACCGTTCTCGTGATAATTGAAACTCCACGAGGTGAGATCTTGCATGGAGCCCCAGACCGAGGGAGATTGACAGTTATATTGCGTTTCTTACATTTGAGAATAATCGCACCAACTGTTGTCACCTTCTCATCAAGCTGCTTGGCGATGGTCTTGTAGCCCATTCCAGCCTTGTGTCGGTCTACAATCTTGTCCCTGAGATCCTTGGACAGCTCTTTGGTCTCGGCCATGGTGGAGAGTTTGAAATCTGATTGATTGCTTCTGTGGACAGGTGTCTTTAATACAGGTAACAAGCTGAGACTCCCTTTAAGAGAGTGCTCCTAATCTCAGCTCCTTACCTTTATAAAAGACACCTGGGAGCCAGAAATCTTGCTAATTGATAGGGGATCAAATACAAATCAATTTATAACTTTTTTTCTGGATTTTTTTGTTGTTATTCTGTCTCTCACTGTTCAAATAAACCTACCATTAAAATTATAGACGGATCATTTTTTGTCAGTAGGCAAACGTACAAAATCAGCAGGGGATCAAATATTTTTTTCCCCCACTGTACACACAGTATATAGATAAATAGATATAATTGTATAGATTATAAATATACACTTTTTCATAATTTACACACACAAACAAATATAAATAAATAAACAGATTAATTTAGATTATAAATTAATTTTAAATAAACATTTAGATTAATATTAAGATTACTATTAAGAATACATAAAAACAGACCAATATGAAAAAGAAACTTACAATCAGCATGTCAAGATTGTGTGTGATGACGTCTGGCAGCTTTCTAGCCATGACTTCCTCTACTGACATCCCGTTGAACCGATTTAACGTCCTCTTCGCTTTCTTGGCAGACTCTTCAGCTTCCGTCTTCTCCTTTCCTTCACCTTTTGGAGGCCTTCCCCTTTTCTTTCCTTTTGCTGGAGTCGTCGGAAGGGCTGCAAACCAGATGTTTAATAAGTTGAGCTGCAGAAACGTCCCAGTTAAAATACACTGCGAGGATGGAAAAGCTCGTACCTGGTGGTTGGGGAGAGAGTTGATGAGGCTGCTGAGGTTGATCCAGGTATAGATCTTGATGCACTGAAAGATCAGTCATGATTTTGTCCTCCACGGGTCTCTCGGCGTATTGGGTGGCATTAACCATCTGGTGGTACTGCGGCACCTGTTCTGCCTGGTACTGCTGAGGATTGGTTTGATACCTGAGAAAACAAAATTACAAAGACAAAGATACCGCACTTACTTCAAAACCTATGGCAATAATCTGATCTTTTCTTGTCAGTGTTTACACATTTACCATACACCTTGATATCCCAATTTGATAGCATTTGTTGGAATCACAGTATACACATCACTAATTTATTTACAACAAACAAGAAAGCAACTCTTTTGGGATCTTTTGGGGCTGGGCAAACTCACCAGTACTGAAGATAATCCATAGGGGCCGTCAGAGATGAATACTGCCTTTCTTCCATCTTAATTGGTGGTCTTACTTTAATAGATTAATATTCATGTTTATGTTACTGATTTGCCAGCTGGTAAACCACACCTCCCTTTGTTTCATCTCTTCTGTTACTGTCCTATTTTCATTATCCTTAGCTCATCAATTAAACGTCACAGGATAATATAAAATACTCACTTTATCTAAAAACATCCACATTTCAAAGACTGTTCAACCTGTGTAATGAGCTGCACTGTAGGATGCAGCTAACTAGCTCGTTACACTCAATAAGCTAAGAGCTGTGTGTGGACCATTGACGGAATACAAACATTAAAATCACTCGTTTCCTCAAATACAGATATCATTTTCTGCGTTAGGATTATGAATCTTACCTGCCATATATATTCTTCAGACCTTTTCTGGCACATTTGAGTATTTAGTGCAGAAAAGTAAAATCTAAATGATGCTACACATGATGAATGAAGCCGGTGTAAGTAAAAATGTCAACAAAGATAAAGGCTAAATTCAAAATAAAAGTCCTTAGATTAATGCATGGTAAAGCGATACAGTTACATAGTTTTTGGATTCAAAGCTTTTATTTTTTTTATTTTTTAATCTAATTATTATAGATGACGATGTGAAAATTAACATGATAAAACATTAATACGAGCAACCATTCGTGCCGAACTTAAATCCATACTTTTATACATTATACAATATATATACATTTTATACATTATACAAGCATTAGTTTTTCTAATGGCTTGCTTCACATTGTTGGACTCGACCATTATTTACAAAGGAGGGGTCGTATTTGTCTCTTCATACATTTTTATATAAAACGCATCTTATGGGCTACTTGAAATTACCAAGTGTTCAAATACATGTATAACAAAGTATTAATTTAATCAATTAAATTATATTGTTATTACTTAGAGCAATTAGGACAAACCATCTATTTCAGTACTCCCTATGATAAAAGTGATTTACAAGACTTCCAAAGCGAACATGTGAGATCTGTAACAAGAACCTTTACTGCTGAATGTCGTGCAACAAAACGTGTAATGTTATTTCGATTATAACACAATAAGGTTAGTATATGTCTCTCCAGATTTTATCCTGTTTAATGTGGAAATTATAATACTGTTTTGTGTTTTATGTAATAGCACATATACTTCATTTGCTGCTACGTTTAAGGTAGCTAGCTGTGATGAAATGACCTTATAGCAAAAAGTGATTAAATTGACTGATAAAATATTTATCTATGTCCCATGAAATGCTTAAGTGTTCGTTATTTATTTTTTTGAGTTGCATTTAATTAAGCTTTGATTGACCTTCAGTCATGGCCAAAAATATCGGCACCCTTGGTAAATATGATCAAAGAAGCCTGTGAAAATTAATCTGCATTGTTAATCCTTTTGATCTTTTATTTAAAAAATTCACAAAAATCTAATTTTTCATTGGATAATAAGAATTTAAAATGGGGGGAAATATCATTATGAAATATCATTTTTCTCAAATACACGTTGGACACAATTATTGGCACCCCTAGAAATTCTTATGAGTAAAATATCTCTGAAGTATATTCACAATTTTGAGCACTCCAGGGTGATTATGAACATGAAATTATCCAGCTATGGCTTCCTGTTCCACAGAAATATAAATAGGAAGGAAAACAAAGCCCAAATTCCCTTATTCGTCCATCACAATGAGAAAAACCAAAGAATATATATCTGATGTGCAGCAAAAGATAATTGAACTTCACAAATTAGTGAAGTGGCTTTAAGAAAAGAGCTAGAGCAGTAAAAAGGCCCATTTCCACCATCAGGGCAATAACTAAGAATTTCCAATCAACATAAAATGTTACGAAACTGCCGGGAAGTGTGTCTATATCGTCCTAATGCACGGTGAGAAGGAGAGTTTGAGTGGCTAAAGACTCTCCAAGGACCACAGCTGGAGAACTGAAGAAAATAGTTGAGTCTCGAGGTCAGAGAACCTTAAAAAAAAAAAAATTGTCAAACAGCACCTACATCACCACATTATGTTTGGGAGGGTTTCAAGAAAAATTCTCCTCACTCATCCAAAAACAAACTCCAGCATATTCAGTTATTAGACACGACTGGAACTTCAAATGGGACTGGCTTCTATGGTCAGATGAAAGTAAAAATTAGCTTTTTAGCAGCAAACACTCAAGATGGCTTTGGTGAACACAGGGATAAAAAGTACCCCATCTGTACAATGAAATATACTGCTGTATTTTTGATGTTGTGGGCCTATATTTCTGCTGAAGGTTCTGGACATTTTGTTTAGACACATGGCATCATGGATTCTATCAAATACCAACAGATAAAAAAATCAATAAGTGACTGACTCTGTTAGAAATCTTATAATGGGCCATGTTTGGATCTTCCAACCGTACAATAATCCAAACGCAAACCTCAAAAACACAAAAATGGGTCACTGAGCACAAAACCAAGCTTCTGCTATGGCCATTCCAGTCCTCTGACATGAACCCTATAGGGGTTTCTATATATATATACATATATATAGAAAATGAGTGGTGAACTGAAGAGAAGAAGCACTAACATGGAGCTGGGAATCTAAAGGGTCTGGAGTGATTCTGGATGAAGGAATGGTCTCTGATCTCTCGTCAGGTGTCTCTAACCTCATCAGGCTTTATAGGAGAACATTTAGATCTGTTAAACTGACAAACGGAGGTTTCAAAAAGTATTGAATAAAAGGGTGCCGTTAATTGTGGCCAATGTGTATTAGAGAAAAACATTTATTTCATAATGATATTTCCCCCCATTTTAAATTCTTATTATCCAATGAAAGGTTAGATTTTTGTGATTTTTTTTTAAAATATAAGATTAGGAGGATTAACAATGCAGATTCATTTTCACAGCCTTCTTTGATCATATTTACCAAGGGTGCCGATATTTTTGGCTATGACTGTATATGAAACGGTATATTTAGACTAGCTTTATTGATTTAAACATGAAAATAATAATGTTTTTTTTTTTATTCGTTATTATTGTAATTTTTATATAATTTTATAAATAATTTAATACAATTTTATAATTTATAAATATAATTTAATTGTTGGTATTGGGTTAACATTACCCAACATTTCCTTTCTATTTAAATATTAACAGAGCAATTAGAAGGGCAATTCAAATATATATATTTTTTCTTTCTTTAGGTAAAAATTGACTTTTAAGGATGCCAGCAGGTGTATCATGGCCGAGATATCTAAGGATGTTTGCAGCCAGTGTGCTGTCAATGTTTGCTGGAGCACAGGCTGTGCATCAGTATTACCGTCCGGATTTAGTAAGTTTCAAAATCAGATTTTGATTGATTGATTAAATTACATACACCAATGAATTGTTCGCAATAAGTCCAGAAATGTGCATTTTGAAAGCAAAGTGGGTACATTTTGATGACTGTAAATATTAAGTACAGTATAAACAATGTTTTTTTCTAACATTATAGACCATTCCAGAGGTCCCGCCAAAGCCTGGAGAACTGCGAACAGAACTTCTTGGCTTAAAAGAAAGACAGACAGACTCAGCATCTCAGAAACAATGACCCGTTGATTTGTTTTCTATAACTAATGTGTATAGATACACATATAGATATGAAAAATGTTTTTTTTTTGTTTGTTTATTGTTTTTTTATTCTGTGAATAAAGCTATTTATACAAACATGTACTGTGTCTTCATTTGTCATATATAAAAAATTGCAACTCAATTCTCTGTATCAGTTATTTAGTTTTGTGTTATTATAGCCTAATTCAGAGTTTCTCTAACCATTTCATATCTTTTATTACTTAATTTTGGGAAAAAAAAATTAGATAATTATTAAAAAACAGAACTCTTCTCTGGGTTTTCCTCTCTGAATTATTTTAATAGTGGCTATTTTTGTTATTTTGGACTTTTATTATGAAAAGTAGCCTGTCAATGTGCAAACGGAAGTAAGCATGTGTATGTTTGAGACTGTTGTAGACTGTAATGCATAGCTGAAGCACTAGTCTGTCAAACAGAAGGCAGCTCTGGTGCGGGGGAAATATGCCGACCTTGTCCTTGCCACTTTCAAACCTGCTCAGAAATCAGGAGGGTTTTAAGACACTCATCACGCACTTTAAGTATTTGCACACTAGGAGCGGGATATGGACGGTGAACACCAGCAGCACGCCGTGGATCTCGAAGTCTGCTCTCGTGTCCCGGAGAAGAGAGGTTTCTGTGGGACAGCTGACAGCAGGGAACATGTGCACCAGCTCCAGTGGCGACAAGACCAGCTGGCTCTGGTCAGTTTACAATGAAACCAAACAGCAAACGCAAGGTTAGTTCAGATGCATGTTCTTGAAATGCCTGATTCCTCTTAAGACGCTGGTCATCTGTCAAAGGGCAGAAAGACATTTTAGATTTTGTACTGTATATTGACCATCTATGTATGCTTTTATTTCTATTTTATCCTTGCACTAGCTGTATTTATTAAAATGATATATGCTGGTTAATCTGTCATGATTGGACATCATGCTGTTGTATGACTTTAATACATGTATGTACTTGAAAACCATTTTTTTAATACGTTATTATTCACATTTATAATTGTTTGTAATATGTACCTGCATAAAAATATAACAATTTATATAAAGAGAGCTGCTTGCACTAAAAAATTAAGTCATTAGTCATTATTATATTAACATACTATTGTAGTATTTATCAATATATTTAATATTTATTTTTACATTTTAATTAAGGTTTTGGTAATGTTAAAAGATTTGTATTATTATTTTAAAAAATGTTAGCTTGAATACATTTTTATTTCAATTTCAAACTAAGCAATTTTAGTATTTCAACTACAACTTGCTTTATTTCAGTTAGTTGCCAGTATTTCTAATTATCATTATTATTATTATTTTTTTTTTACTAAACTATTATCATAGTTTTTTTTTTATATGTACATTTTTATCTAATATTTGCGTTTAATTTTATTACAGCTTTATTTGTATATTTTCATTAATTTAATTAATTCAAATATTTTAAATAGTTTTTGTTTTAGGAAACAACAATACTGGTTATTACATGAGAATATTCACATACAAAGATCTGCTTTTCATAATTAATGACTCATTACAGGTTAATCAGAAACCATTTTAGTTCCTTTTTAAATGATTATATTTATTAAAACTTAGCAAACGTAATAAAAATGTGAACTTAAAGGGTGAATTATTTATTAACACACTTGTATATTATGTCCATGACAGATTTAATTCCTGTGATATCAAACAACTTTGTGAACCCAGACACCATCTTTGCTAATAATGAGATGAGTCTGCAGGACATTGAGATCTATGGCTTTGACTATGATTACACACTGGCGTTCTACTCCAGTCACCTTCACACACTCATATTCAACATTGCCCGAGACATCCTCATCGACGAGCACAGGGTGAGTGACCCAACACTTCATTTATGTATGTATAATATTGTTAAATTTTGTAAGAGTTACTAAGTGGCACAGAAATTACACACTTAGTTTCAGCAAACGAATGTATTCTGAATATCTTGCCTATTTCTGTCCACATAACAGTATCCAGAGGGACTGAAGGAATATGATTATATACCGAACTTTGTGATTCGTGGTCTGCACTATGATGTTCAAAAGGTACGTGTCCAGTCCTGATCTACTGTAGATGACAATTTTATAAGTAACCTGGCTAACCTGTTAATCTCATCTGGTTACTAGGCCTTACTGATGAAGATTGATGCCTTTCATTATATCCAGCTGGGTACAGTGTACAGGTAGAGTGCAACAAAAATCTACTCTAATGAGAGAATTTTCATTTTCAGGTGAACTATCCCTTTAATAACAATGTATAAAAACAGTAAAAGCATTAATTACTCACCCTCAAGACCTTTGTTCATCTTCAGAACACAAATTAAGATATGTAATTTTATGAAGCTACAAGAATACTTTCACGTTTTCTTTGCACACAAAAAGTATTCTCGTAGCTTCATAACATTACGGTTGAACCACTGATGTCACACGGACTATTTTAACAATGTCCTTACTACCTATCTGGGCCTTGAACGTGGTAGTTGCATTGCAGTCTACGGAGGGTCAGAAAGCTCTTGGATTTCATCAAAAATATCGTAATTCGTGTTCTGAAGATGAGCAAAGCTCTTACGGGTTTGGAACGACTTGAGGGTGAGTAATTAATGACAGAATTTTCATTTTAGGTTGAACTATCCCTTTAATTTCAGGATAGGTTCGCTTATTGTCATTTGAATGTTTCTGTAGGGGACTTAATCCTGTGCCAGAAAAGGAGGTCATTGCGATGTACGAGGGCTCCCATGTACCCCTCGAGATCATGAGTGACTTCTATGGCAAGGTCTGTAAGCTTGGGCTCTTTGGCTTGTCAAGAGTTTTCTTTGATTTCCTAAAAATGTGCTGACATTAGCGTCGAAATTTAGCGGGAAAAATAGTAGCAATGTAGCAAGCACAGCTCAATTCTCTGAACCATAGTAAATATGACCTCCGTTAACACAGCTCTTCAATCTCTCCATACAGAGCTCTCACGGCCACACCATGAAGCAGTTCATGGATATCTTCTCCCTGCCAGAAATGACGCTGCTGTCATGCGTTAATGACTACTTCATGAAGCACAACATTGACTATGAGCCTGTTCATCTTTATAAAGATGTCAAGGTACAGTTGTTCCTCAAAACGTGTCATGTATCAGAGCAGGACTCCCCTTACGATTCAGAAATCAAGATTCCTTCAGCCATATCAGTTTCTAAGGAAACCGAGTGAGTGCTGGCGTATTTAGGGTAACGCAGATGTCAGAAAGCACAGGACCTCTTCAGCACACAATTTGGATAAATATGGCTCCTGAAGGTGAAGGTTATTAGGGAGCAGCATGGAAAGGAACAGTCTAAGTTTAGAGGAACCGTTTGGATGCACCATCTGTGCCATGTGCCTGGAGAAAAGCAGGCTTACAGATGGTCTAATGTCTTTTATTGGGTCTGAAGATCAGTGTAATTAATAAAAGATGCACACATTGCTCTTACATTCAGTCCTGCCTGTAATTATGAATTAACAAGTCTCAAAGGGCATATGACTGTCCCCAGATGAAATGACTGAGAGCTTTCACAGGAGGTGTCTGGCAGTGCGTCACGGCTTTGTGTGTTGTTTTAGTGCAGAACGTTGATGTTACGTTGGCTTTGATATTCTGCATCTGGTCTGTTTCTACATTCCCAGGAGGCCATAGGAGACGTCCACGTCAGAGGGATTATGTATCGAGCGGTAGAGGCTGATATCGGTAATTTTCAGATTTCTTACCTGAACCTGCACGAAGACCTCATTATAGCAATATGTCTGCTTGAGAGATCTGAACAAATCAAAGTTTTACATGACATAGTATCATAAAAATAAAATATTCATAATATATTTATGTGCAAAAATTAAATAGTAGTAATAGTATACTGTAATATGCAATATAAAGTGTATTATTATATTGATATGCAATAATTAAATAATGTTTTTTAATTTTAATAGCATTTTTATTGAATCTAATTATAGAATTATTATTGTGATTTAATAAATAACTATGTACTGTAATAAACCATATAACATTTTATAATATATAATTTATTTATTAAAATATAATTTTATTATAAATTGTATAATATGGATCTACAGTTTGCTCTGTAATATAATAATAATAATAATAATAATTGCATTTATGCTTAGTCTATTTTATTATTATTAATAAAGTATGATTGGTATGTTATTAATATTACATAGTTTTAAATTGTAATAATAATAATAAATATGTACTGTAATATGTGTATAAAAATGTACATTTTATATACAATAAATTTAATGTAAAATAAAAATGATATTTAATCTATTTTATCATTAACTACTGTTGTTGTTGTTGTTATTATTTAATTTAATATGATGTATATGTGTGTACCCCTCACCCCTTCTTTTGTAATTATTGAATCACACAATTTCAATATTCTTGTAAAACCTTGTTTTTTCCTTTCTTCAGAGAAGTATATCTGTTACGGTGAACAGACACATGCTGTTTTACGGAAGCTATCTATGAACGGAAAGAAGATGTTTTTAATTACAAACAGCCCTTTTGATTTTGTGTAAGTGATACTAAATTCAAATACTAAATTCAAAAGTCAAAATAAACATCAATGCACAGGAAAAATGCAATTTATACAAAGCCATTCTGACTAACTGCTCGTATGAAATACATATTTCAAATAAAATGTCCTTTAATTCCTTTATTCAGAGATCGAGGCATGAACTACATAATTGGTAAAGACTGGCGGGACCTGTTCGATGTTGTCATAGTGCAGGCCGACAAGCCAGGCTTTTTCAATGACAGGAGGAAGTAAGTTCCTAAAACCCAGAGAAAGCTCCAGCTAAACCTAGCAGCACTGAATCGCTCCTAAATCAATGCCATTCTGACATAATTACAGCCTCCCTCACAGATTCCTTTGTTTAAATCATGACAAATGACCTTTGAGGAGGTATTTAGGCATGCCAACCTTTTTTTAATTTAAAAAATATGTGTATTTGTGTGTGTTTTTCCGGTTTCTGAAGACCATTCAGACGAGTTACTGATAAAGGTGTGTTGTTATGGGACAGAATTCACCATCTTAAGAAAGGGCAGATCTATAAACAGGTAATATTTCATTCTCCGCTGTTCAGCTGCAAACTGTCTCTGTTCAGTAAAGATACTGGAATCTGATCTGTTCACTTTATCCGTTGCCAGGGAAACCTGTATGAGTTTTTGCGGCTTACAGGCTGGAGGGGCTCAAAGGTTTTGTACTTCGGAGATCACATTTACAGCGACCTTGCCGTAAGGATCATTTTCTGTCATTTTCTGCATGTACACAAAGCTACTGTTTTTTTGTTTTGATAATAAGGTACACATTGATGCTAGGTAACATAATCCATTTGTAATTATACTGAACTGTCTTATCAATCCTTTTTATATTAGTATATTACTTTGTTTATTTTTAATCAGAAGTTTTATTCGTCGTTTTGGATTCTAGGATATGCAAAGTATTGGCAATAGTTTTGTCTTATTAATATCATGTGCTAATATCATTAATATTATATCCTGTGTCAGAAAGTAAACATGTCTCAGCATGCCCTGTACTTGTATCAAAGACAGTGAATAGATTATGCATAATGAAATGTCATGATGTGTGTAGGACCTGACCCTGAAACACGGTTGGAGAACAGGAGCTATCATTCCTGAGCTGCGTAAAGAGATCAAAATCATGAATACTGAGGAGTACGTCCACACCATGACCTGGCTGCAGGCCCTGACCGGACTGCTGGAACAAATGCAGGTCAGATCACCCGGGGGCGCTCTAAATAACAAAACACTAGTTGAGCGTTAGTCCATAAAGGTAATCTAAATGCAAAAAAGCAGACATGAACATGCAAATATCCAGTATTGACCAATAAATTAAAATAAATCTGTAATATTGGCTGATAACTACTAAGCTACCAATATAACATGTTTTTTTTTTACTTGAATGATACATGATGTCTTTACATTTCCGTATTTTCATGTCCATATGTTCTTTCCACTTGGCTAGTTATGAAGCTGTATTTGTCTTTGTTGCAGGTGCACTGGGACCCTGCGTCACAAACGGTGATTCAGCAGTGGATCAATGAAAGGGAGGAGATGAGGTAATCCTTAATATTTTTTTAATTAAGGTAACTTATTTTTTTCTTTATAATTTTATTCTACAAACAGGCCAGTACTATTTTACTAAAATTGAGATACTATTATATACTACTATTTTTTTTTTTTATATATACTTTTTTTAAATTTATTTTTTTTAATTTAAATTTTAGAATTTTTTTTAAGAATATCTCTATATAGTATTTATAATTTTATATTTATATAGTTGTAGTTAGTTATTTTAGTATATCAAGTTAAACTAAATGAAAATAAGAAATGTTGCCCGAGCTGAAAACCCCCCCCAAAAAACAAGCTTAGATTTAAAAAAAAATTTTTTTTAATTTAGTTTAATATTTCTATTTTATTTCATGTAATATTATTTTTTATGGTATTAGTTTTAGTTAAAGCTTAGTCAAAAATGAAACTTCTGTTATTATTTACTCACCCTCATGTCGATAAGATAGAATTAAGATATTTTTGATGAAATATGAGAATTTTCTGACCCTGCACAGACACCAACGCAACTGCCGTTCAAGGAAACGTAGCAAGGACATTTTTAAAATAGTCCATGTGACATCAGTGGTTCAACTGTAATTTTATGAAGCTATGAGAATACTTTTTGTGCACAAAGAAAACAAAAGTAACGACTTCATTCAGTGAGTAATCAATGACAGAGCTTTCATTTTTGGGTGAACTATCCCTTTAACTAAAAAAACCTTGACAGACACCCACATTTGGGTTCATTATAGAGAAACCTGACTTTGAAAATCATTCAGAAAGGATTTTTCTTCTAACCAGTGTAAGAAAATGTTGTGTAGATGAGCTTTTTGAGTTGTATTTTATTAGAATTGAGCTTGAAATGGCCAAAAAGTGTCACATTTTTGTATCCAAAAATTTGTTTCCAACAGGTTACGGACCAAAGACATCTTCAACGCCCAGTTCGGTAGTCTTTTCCGCACATACCACAACCCGACCTACTTCTCACGCCGTCTCTCCCGCTTCGCCGACATCTACATGGCGTCCCTCAGCTGTCTGCTGAACTACAACCTCCAGCACACCTTCTACCCCAGACGCACACCCCTTCAACACGAGTCTCCCATCTGGCCCGAGCAGACCAGCACCGGAGCCATGAACATCCCCTTCCAGAGCCACAGGACAACCACCGGACCTGAGTAGAGAGGCCACACAGGACACTTGCTTTAAAATGTACGTACCACAGAACAGCTGCAGTTCCATCACTTTAATCAGATTCAGCTCTAGTTTCAAAGACTCGTGTGGGTGAGTCACTTCATATAACTTCTGTGCTGTGGTACATGCAATCTGTGGATACCTTATTTTTGATACCATGTAAAACACTCTACATGGCCGAGAGAGTACTTAAGGAACTTTGTGGTGTTTTAATGTGCCTCGTAGTTTAGCGGAGATTTTATTTTTGTAGTTTGTAGCCTTTCTTTCATCACTGGCCTTCATAAAGCTTACTGATAGAATAAGGGAGAGAATACTTGACACTCAAGAAAGTTAATGTACATACGAAAGGGTTAAAAGTTGATTTTGAACCTGGTTTCACGAAGCTAATGAAGAACAACTTTTGTTTAGAACCAAAAGGGAAACTCTCAGGAAGGCAGATGGACACTATATTCATTTTGAAATGATCATAAACAGACAATAAATCAGTGATTTAATGTTTTAAAAAGCCTTACATACTGTGTTTAGCAATGTAGGATAATGTACAATAAGCTTCAAAAGTTTGAAACCACTAGTGATTTATTTCTCATATTAAGCAGTTTAACTGTTTTCGAAATAATCTTTTTTTTTTTTTTTGAGCATCAAATCAGCATATTAGAATGATTTCTGAATGATCATGTGACACTGAAGCTTTGCCATCACATGAATAAACTACATTTTACAATTTATTAAATTAGAAATCAGTTTTTGAATAATACAGTATTTCATAATATTACTTTTTCGCTGTATTTTTATTAAATAAATGCAGCCTTGGTGAGCATAAGTGAGACTTATAGGAACATTAAAAAAATCTTACCGACCTCAATCTTTTAAACTGCTGTTCTTTTCATTACAAATTTTATTATGCAATTTTATTACAATTCTATTATATTTTTTATAGTAAAAAAAATTGGAGTGAAAAGTTGAACTGAAAAATAAATGTGAATTTGACATGAAGTATTTTATTTGTTATTATTTAATGTTTTCAAAATCCTAAAAATTTCTAGGTTTGAATCTGAATCTTAAATTTTCATTGTGGTTTCAGAATTTTGGTCCCTGTTGTATGTTTTCGTCGAATGTCGACATTGTGTTACTGTTTAGAAATCAACATTATAGCTGAACATATATAGTTGCTGTCAAATGAGAGTTTGTGTGACTCTTACATTGAACGAGCTTATTGTACTACGTTTTATTTCACGATTGCCTGTAGGGCATTTCTGCTTGCATGGCAAATATACTTTTTTATTGTTTCAGTATACTGAACTTGGTATTGAATGAACATTCGCATCATGTTTTGAAGACGCCAGTATTGGATGGATTTTGCTTTGTTGAAATTGAGAATGTACACTAGTGTTTTTTTTTTTTTTGTCTGCCTAGCTTTTTTTTTATACTTAAGGAAGGACTTATGTGACACTTTTTGGCCTTTGTCATTTATTCGACATTGTTCAAATGGCTTTATGTGTTAATCCTTATTTTAAGTGTATTTTATTTGGAATATTTATTATAAATTTAATCAAATTGATAATTGTTTTGTGAATTTTTTTTATTTTATTTTTTCCTCTCCAGCGTTTATTATCCATATATAATTATGTTAGAACAAAATCCCAGCAGGCTGCTTTGATGAATAAGATAATTAATTAGCCAGCAAAGAGTAATTTGACAAATGGCTTTTAACAATTGAGCAGATGCTTCAGATTACTGTCTGCTGGTATAAAGCAAAACGCAGGTTTTAGCTGTAGCCGGTATCTGATCCCTTCATTTAAATCTGATAACATGATGGTCTGATCAGCTCTGAACCAAACGCCCTGCTGTCCAGACTTCATCTTTAGCCATGGAGAGCATCACTACGATGGATACGGCCATGACGGTGCTACCTACTATATTTCCACGTGTGGGCTACAGCATACTTTCATACCTCATGTTTATAAACACATTACTTTCTGTGTTTAATAACTTGTTGGTGATTGCTGTGATGCTTAAGAACGTTCATTTTCTCAACGCGATGAACGTCTTCATTCTCAGTCTGGCCGTGTCAGATCTCATGATTGCCACCTGCGGCTCTGCCATCGTCACCATCACAAATTACCAAGGATCTTTCTTTTTAGGGGATGCATTCTGTGTTTTTCAAGGTTTTGCTGTGAACTATTTTGGTGAGTACTGATTCAAAGGGATCATGGTTATTTTTTTAATGTTATGTGATAACATCCCCAAATATGTTGATTCCCTTTCGAAAGACCCCCTATAAAATGGTATATAGTGGCAGCTATATATATATTTGTGTGCAAAGCAGAACCATATAAAATGTGTGAATAATATTAACAATATTAAATATTTATAATACTTAAATAAAATGTTTAAAACTAAATTTATTACATGTATTTTTAGGATATCTATATTATATATTTAAAATATGACATTAAATAAGTGACTCTTATAGTGAATAGAATCATAAATATTATTTAAAAAATGTAATTGTGTAAATATATAAAGACCCATTTAAAATGTGTGAAAAATAAATGGTATTTATTTAATACCATATTTAATAACGGTAATTGTGAAATTAAATATATATATATATATATATATATATATATATATATATATATATATATATATATATATATATAATTTGTAATATATAAAATATTTAATACTTAAAGTATTACATATTTATAATATTTATATAGTTTAAATGTTTTTAAATATTAATTTTTTTATATTTAATTATAGCAGTTTATTTTTTAAACGTAATGTTAAAAAAATGAAATGTTTAATACAAAAAATATATGTATAATATTATACAATTATATATATAATATTATACAATTTAAATACATTTAAAATGTTTTTTTTAATTAAGCCTATTATTTTAAGTATTTTTAAATGTAATGTTATGTAATACTACAAAAAAATAAAATAAAATAAAAATATATGTGTGTGTGTGTGTGTGTGTGTGTGTGTGTGTGTGTGTGTGTGTGTGTGTGTGTGTTTAATACTAAAAATATAACATATTTATAATATTTATGTAGTTTAAATATAACATTTAAAAATGGCTTTTATATTAAGGCCATTATATTTTCATGTGGAAATACCATTTAAAATGTATAAAATTTTAAATATAAAATTAATTTAATACAAGAAGTATTTAATACAACAAAGTTTAAAGTTTTAATACAACATTTAAAAATGTAATGTTAAAAATATTAAACGTTTAATACTAAAATATAATATTAATACATATATTTTTAAAACAACATTAAATAATTACTTTTAGGTTAAGGCTATTATTTTGATATTAATTAGCTGCTATGATTATATTATCTCTACTATTATATTATCTCTACTAATACCTAAGAATGATTAAAGTAAAATATAATAAAATTCTGATTAATCTCAATTTCTGACCAATTTTATATTTCAGACTGACCAGTTTTTGAGCTGAATGAAACTGACACATAACATTTTTTGTGACTTTATAATCTTGAAACTCTTAACTACTGCTGCACAGGCAAAAATCTTTTAGACAAACATTAATGTCTTTCTTTCTAGGCCTGGTGTCTTTGTGCACTCTCACTTTGCTGGCATACGAGCGGTACAACGTGGTCTGCAAACCCATGGCAGGCTTCAAGCTGAACGTCCGCAGGAGCTGCCAGGGCCTTCTGTTCGTCTGGCTTTATTGCCTCTTCTGGGCCGTCGCTCCTCTGCTGGGCTGGAGCTCTTACGGGCCGGAGGGCGTCCAGACGTCCTGCTCGTTAGGCTGGGAGGAGAGATCCTGGAGCAACTACAGTTACCTCATCTTCTACACACTCTTGTGCTTCATACTACCCACCGCTGTCATTGTGTACTGCTACAGCAACGTCCTCGTGTCCATGAGGAAGGTAGGTGACTCGTTCTTACTGCTGACAAATAATAAACTCGTTTGTTGTATCAATGCAAATGACACTGCATAATTTCAGATCAACAAAAGCATTGAACTTCAAGGGGGGAAGAACTGTCTAGAGGAAAATGAGCACGCGGTACGGATGGTCATGGCCATGATCACTGCCTTCTTCATCTGCTGGCTGCCCTACACCGCCATCTCTGTGGTTGTAGTTGTGGATCCAGAGATCTACATCCCGCCTCTGGTGGCCACCATGCCGATGTACTTCGCCAAGACCAGCCCCGTCTACAATCCCATCATCTACTTCCTTACTAACAAACGGGTCTGTTATTGTGTCTTCTCTGACTTAGTGTATGTGTGTTTGTTTACAGTAGAGTATATTAGGCCTATTGTGCAATGAAACGCTACAGTCTTTCTCTGAAATATGTGTGTCCAGTTTCAAGAGTTGTCTCTGGAAATCCTGTCCTGTGGGAGATACGTCCCTCGTCACACTGGTGGTCTAATGATGTGCTCAATGCAGAGGAGCCAAAGCAGGATTAATCCGGTCTGATCTGAGGTCTGTCAGTGTGAATCATTCTGTGTTACTGCTTGTATTATTTATGTTACTTATTTATATTACTTATGAGTTAGTGGTTGATTTTTTCTCTAAGAAATGAATCCTTATTCAGCAAGAACACATTACATTGATCAAAAATGACAGTAAAGACATTTATAATGTTACAACGGATTTCTATTTCAAATAAATAGCTCTTTTGAGCATCCTGTTCATGAAATTATCATGATTTCCACAAAAATATTTAGCAGCAAAACTGTCTTCAACATTGATAATGATAAGAAAATCAGTATATTGGAGTGATTTCTGATGGATCAAACTGGAGTAATGCTGCTGAAAATTCAGCTTTACCATCACAAATTATTATAATTTAAATTATAATTTTTCATAATATTACTGTTTTTACCATATTTTTCTACAAATAAATGTAGCCTTGGTTTGAAAAACTTAAAAATATTCCCAACCCTAAACGTTTATCGTATATTACAGTACATTTTATAATCAGACAACATTATTTTTAAAATGAATCTGTAGGCGAAATATTAGATAGTAAGTAAAGTTTATTTATATAGCATATTTATCAGAGGGTTAAAACATAAAGCAGCATTTTGTACTATCTGTAAGCGTGCAATGGATGACAGAGGAAGACCCAAATACAACAAGTTACAGTAATCAAGGCGAGAAGTAATAAAAGCATTGCCAAGCTCATTTATAAAAACACTTCTCAACTTTGGGGGGCCAAAGATGATTATTTCCATTTTATCTTCATTAAGTCGAAAAAAAAACTATTGGATCACCATTTTTTAATGTCCCCAAGGCAGGCCAATAAGGGTTCAATGGAATCGCCAGCTTTCAAAGGTAGGTACAGCTGATTATCATCAGCATATAAGTGATGATCTCCCAATGGTCACATATATAAATTAAAAAGAAGTGGACCTAAAATGGATCCTTGAGGTACTCCACAGATGATAGGAGCAATAGATATTTAATTGTTCATGCATGCTATTTTTAAATTTAGATATGTACCTTAATTTAATAGTTCATACTTTATCTTTAAAAACACTATTAACACTATTAAAATTTCATCTTTAGAAAATCATATTGCCATTTTAATATACACCATTTATCGGTTATATATCATAACACAGCAAACCCATATAGGCCTACTATACCTAAAAGAATAAACAGTTACAAAATCACGTTAAAAATGAAAATGAATTAAAACCATTTTACACACATTACAAAATGATATTAAATTGTGAATGCAGAGCAGTAACCTGACAAAATAAAAGCGGGCATCTTAATCCCAGATTTAGACATCTTGCATGGAGAGTAAAACCTTCCCCAAATTAATCTTCTAAAAATAAGATTACTGATTGCTATGACTACACTACAGCCTTAATCAAAGATCAGTTCTAATTATGACTATTCTATTATTCAAAATAAAGCCTTTTAAAAATTAAAATACAGCTTTTTTTATATTATTATTTAAATTAGAATTTGAGATTTTGTTGAAATAAACAATCTCAGTGACAGAAATAAAGGGAAAAATCATTAAAATCACCCCTTGTGCTGTAATTGGCATTGTTCCGGTCTGGAGATGACAACTACGAACTAGCAAATTGCCTAAAACAAAAAAAGCATCCCTGGTGACCAGGAGCCCTGCAGGGTGTTAATTGAAAAACGCAAACAAATGGAGAACCATAGTGATGATGAGGGTTAAAATAAAGGGGTTTATTACTACAGGCTCACCAAAAGCAGAAGACCAGATATGGAGTGAAAGGTGCGATTTTATTTTTTAATCAATATGGAATTAGCCGATAATTGACTGGAGATGAGAAGTAATTTCACCATTGTTCAGGGACAAGTCAACAGCACATGGCAATACAATATAGAAGTTGCATTTGTAGCTGCCAATTGTCTGGTTTTGTTGGTCACTTTGCATGTAGGAATTCTCGCAAACTTGTTCGTGGCTTGGGCCGTGCACCACCAGAAGTTGCTCCAGACGTCCAACAACGCTCTCCTGGTGAATCTGGCCGTTATTGACATCTTGCGATGCGCAATTGATTGTCCATTGCTCCTCAGTGTTGTTTTGAGCGCTCGCGAGGCGCGAGACCTCGGCGTGCTGTTCTGCAGCGCGCAGATCGCGTCGTTTTCTCTCATCTGTTGCGTGCAGTTGCTCACGCTGGCGTGCATCAGCGCCGAGCGATATCAAGCCATTGCACATCCGTTTAAAAATGCCGAGCGCCGAAAACGGGTGACGGTGTGGATCGCCTTGACCTGGCTGCTTCCCATCTCCATATCGGTCATTTGCGTGATATTTGCGAAAGACTCGCCGGCGTACATCAGATGCAGAGGTTTGCGCATGGACACGTTAGACTCGTACGACACGTTTGGAGTTTACATTTTGACTCCCATCTGGTGCGTTTGTTTGACGGTCATCATTGGTTTCTACGGACGTATTTTCCTTTTAGTCAGAGCGCACGGTCGGAAAATATTCGATAAGGGTTCGCTTCCACCACCGGATAAAAAGAAAGAGGATACAAAGCACAAAAAGGAAGACAAACAACAAACAATCGATAGTGATAATTTAAAACCGAATGAAAAAGAGTCGCGTGTAGAGAATCCAGTGGATTTGCATCCAACATCTGAGGAACTTACCACAACATTTGGGACTGATGAGCTTGCCACGGAAATATCCAGAGAAACCAAAGTCACCTTAATAGATGAACTTTCCAATGAAGCACCACAGGTTCTAGAAGTCATCGGGGAGCCAAACGACCACCAACCTACTTCAGAAAAAAGCTCTTCTCCATCAAATAATGAAGAAGATGGTGCGATAGAGTCAAGCACCCACCAAGATGCTGATGGAGAAGTTTCTGTAGGATCAACCAGTGAAGAGGGTGCTGTGGAACCAAACGTCCAGCAACATGTTGCTGCAGAAGGCTCTCAGTCATCAGTAAAAAGAGAAGATGGTGAGGAAGACCCAAACGACCAAGATAATAATACTTCAGACACTTTTCCTCCATCAGCTGCTGAAAAAGATAGTACTGTTGAGTCGAGCACTTCACAAGATACTACTGAAGAAACTTCTCCAACATCAGGAAACGGAGGAGAAGGTGCTGAAGAGCAAAGCGCTCCTCAAGAAACAGCTGCTCCGCAGGAGGAGGAGGAGGAGGCGGCGGGCGCCGTCTGTATGATGCCGTCTCTCGCCCAAAGAGAGCGAGGAAACACCAAGAAGGAGAGCAAACTGGCCAAACGCTCCGGATACATCATCTTCACCTTCCTCATATTTTGGATCCCGCTGATTGCGACAGTTGTTTTAAATCACTTATTTTACCAAAACGACAATCTAAAAGTAAGTTTCAAGCTAACATTTTAATGATTTGTAACACAATTTAACGTAGGCTAGCTTAAGGAGAAAAATGCCTCGTTTAACCAGATTGGAAAAAGCTCTCTAACATCTATAGGCTACCATTCAAATAAATAAATAATAAAAATTGATTATAAATAAATGAATAAAACATATCTAGTTAAAATCGTAAATCTCATTATATTTAACCAGATTTAAGCTTAAAACAAGAAAAATAAAATGGTCTTAATTATGACAGATATTTAAAACGAGACTTAAAGTCTTGAAGTGTAGGCTAAATGTATCTTTTTTTAAGAATAGATTAATAAAAGCTTTATACAAATTAAATAGTTTTTTTTTTAACTGTTTGCAGTGCATTGGCCATAGGCTAATATTGACCAGTCTATAATGGTTTTCATACAACAGCTAAAGTTACTACACTGTAAAAAATGACTGTGATTTTAACGGTAAAAATGCTACAGTAAAAACTTGTTAAATGGTTTACGGTAAGTTCCTGTAAAATTGACTGGGAAAAACCTTAACCTGACGTTCCCAGAATTGCCTGCGTTGCATTTCAAATTTTGTTTGAATTTGATGTTTTTTTTCTTTTAAATAACTGTTTCTTCTTAGTTTTTTCTTATCAGATATGTTTATCAGGGTTGTATGTTACATCTAATGTTAAATTAATGTTTATTGCATATTTCAGTTTAATGAGTCTCACCATGATGGTGTTTAGTGTTTGTGTGAATGACACTGTGCACCTTCTATATATGTTATTATTTAAAAGCTGTTTGTGATGGTCTTTGGTTCATCATGTGACTTTCTCATCACCTCCTGCATTTGGTGGTTATCAGTGTATTTCAAAGGTACAAAACAGATTTCAGTACTTTAATAGGGTGGTATATTAACATTATATCAGTTAATGAAAATACAGTATTTTATGTGTAAATTTAATTTAAAACCGTAAAACCTAAAATGTTGTTACCATATTTTTTAAGGTAGAATTCTGGCAACCACAGCTGCCACACTGTAAAAAAAGAAAAAGTTGAGCGAACTTAAAAAAACATTTTTTACCAGCTTCAGCAGATTTTTGAGTTTGCTCAACTTGTTTTTGTGGGAGATTCTCAAATATTTGTTGTATGAACTTAAAACAACAAGTTGAGAAAACTAAAAAATCTGCTGAAGTTTGTTGCCTTAAAATTTTAAGTTGACTCAACTTTTTTTTTATTTTTTACAGTGCGTTTTTTTTACTGTAAATTTTACAGATTTTTTTTTACAGTGTAATGACTTGTCACCTATATTTAATGTTTCAGATGGAGGTTTTTCGGGAGCTGGAGATTTTAACAGTGTCTTTGGTCTGCATGACATCCCTCACCAACCCGATCATCTACGCTGCGGTCAACCCTCAGTTCCGCACAGAATTTCACAATCTGAAGACCAAATGGAAAGCGTTTTTCACACGTTCATAGAGTTGCTGTATTTACTTTTGGGGACATCAGATCTGAGATCCCATTATGCCATCACACATCTGATCAGTTTATTTATGTTGTGTTGTCGTATGCTGTTGGCCACAAATTAAGATGATGATGAATTAGATGCCGTCTTAAATCTTAAGAAAAGCTTAGACTGTTAATAGAATGAAACTGATGTTATGAATAATGTTTGTAAACCGCTGCATTTGAAATACAGTGTATTCCATTACATTATATTTTGTAAGACAATGTTAAGCCTTGACCTTTGAAAAAAATAAAGATTGGGCATTTTGTGTTCTTTGATTTAATTTTCAGATTATATGACGAAATATAACTTAATTATATGACTCATGTAAAATACATACTTTTTAATCATGTATAATCTGATACAGCAATGAGAAAATGTAATATTTTGTATTAAATTTTTTATTGAATGTTTTGCCCACAGATATATCGATCAGAGATTTATCCTAAATTTCATATATAAATATTTAATATATATTTCAATCAGAAAATAAGTCTTACTAAAATAGTTATATCTCAAATATACTTTTTAGACAGCTGTTTACTGACAAAGTCATATTTTAATATAGACCGTAAGAAGCAAACAGATCAGTGCAACAGATGAAATTGTTCACTGTACAAATAACGTCTTCAAACAGCGGCATCTATGTTAAGACTTCAACGGCATGATTTCATGAAGAAAGAACATGAAGCTCAAGTAATAATGAACCATCAGAGACTGTACCAACACATAGAACCACACTAAAACTAGACCCTTTTTTGCAAAATACCTAATATGCTTCACAATAAAATAACTTTAAATATTAATTCTTTATAATCCAAAATACATCATTGTGCGTCTCGTTTTTAGTAAAATAATAAATCCTATTATCACAAGCAGTCTATTTTTCTTATACTTGACAAAGTGCTAAATCAGGTCCACTTCTTGTTGAACAAAACAGAAAAGAATTGCCATTGACGTACCAAAGGATAAAATGTGATGAATAGTAGTCTAAAACACAAAGTAAGTCTAATGTTAATCTGAAACAGTTTCATAATAATGCAAATCACACATTGACTGCATTGAGCTGAAATGTCTTTCTCTCAACAGCCAGCAGGAGACGGAGCAAAAAAGTAGAGTGCCAGCAGGATGAAATACACCACCACCAGAGCAGTACCTGTTCACACAAACACATACAAAACAAAGTGTTTGAACACTTTATAAACATCAGTCAAACCAATCTGATCCATCTATCAACAATTTGAAGCCTGCAAGAGGTCTTGATAAAATATATATAATTTATACAGAAATAAATATTTACCATTCAAAAGTGTGTGTGGTTGGTAAAATTTTGGGGGTTGGTAAAACAGTAAGTCTGCATTTATTTGATCACAAAATACAGTAAAACAGTACTATTGTGAAACATTATTACAATTTAAAGTAACTGTCTTCTATTTTAATACATTTTAAAATGTAATTTATTCCTGGGATGGTAAAGCTGAGCATTCAACAGTCATTACTCCAGTCTTCAATGTCACATGATCCCTCAGAAGTCATACTAAAATGCTTGTAATGTTGACAGTTGTGGGAAACCATGATACATTTTTTATTTAGAATTTTTTGATGAATAGAAAGTTTAAAAGAGCAGCATTTATTTGACATAGAATTGTTTGGAACATTATAAAAAACCTTTTGTTCAATTTAATGCATCCTTGCTTAAAGCTGCAGTCCGCAATTTTTGCCTCTTCGTCGCCATCTAAGCAATTCTTCCTTAGGATTGGTTCTCTTCAAAATAAAAATCTTGGGTAACTCCTTGCAGCCCTAACGTTATCTGTAATCAGATGCACATTTAAAACTGGAACATAATCTAATTTCAATCACTTGCATGTGTTTCATAAACACATAATCCTTTCTGGATTACAATCCGCCATCAAAATGATAAATTTAATAATTCCAGCTGCTGAGAGAAAAGGCTATCTGTCACCTGCAGCATCCTCAAATGCGATATATAGTCTACTAGCCGGGACTAACTTCTTTATGTTTACAGACGTGACGTAATGATGCTCGAATTTCCCGCGAATTCCTACCAGTACCACTCAGATTAGAAAACATTATTATAAGCTTACCGCTGTGAATCGGGCTGAAGTAAGGAGATAGTTTTGAAAACTGGCCGATTAAGTACTTGCTCACAAATTGATTTTGGATCATTTTAAACCAAAAAAAAAAAAAAGTTACGGACTGCAGATTTATTATATATATATTTTTTTTAATTACTGATCCCAAACGTTTGAATAGTGTTGTAGTTTTTAAGCACGAGTCTGCAATTTTGCATTTTGTCATGAAGTGTCAGTGCTGGACGACGTAATTTTAGCTAAGGTTACCAACCCCTGGTTTAGATAATTGCTTTTACCTTGAAAGTAATCAGACTTTCCATCCATAAAAATATAATTCACAACGATGACACTAAAGATGCTGGCCCACAGGTGCAGGTCGCTGAAGATGAGTACAAAGCCAACATCCTGTCACAGAAAGATTGTAAGGTAAACACGTTAATACAGCCGTCACTGAATATCTGTAGTATGTCTGCATCAAAAAAGCATATCCAAAACCACTCACATAGAAGATGTTGAATAAAACCAGGATGGGGATCTGAATCATGCACACCTGCACTGCAATGCAGCTTCCAACCTCGAAACTGTGAAAAAAACATTAGAAAACACCCGATGAAATAAACCTGTGGTTGAATATATGAGACAAAAATTGTTGTCCATTATTATGTCCTGATGCCCAAAGTGTTACAGACAAACCAACCTCAAACTGATTGTATTCTGAAGAGCAAACTGCACTCCATTGACGAGTTCTGGGATTTCAGGGACCATGGCCAAAAGAGTCACACCTATGAAATACTGAGATGAAGAGCAAGGTCAGATCATACATACAAAAATACATTAGTATTGATCTGCACGACTGTTTTACTGCATTATCAACCTGAGATATAGATGAGTGGCTGAGAATGGGCTGGATGTGTTCGGTGGTCAGGTCGGCACACGCAGACATCAGCACTGTGGCAATGATGAGGATAAGCAAAGCTCTCCATCGGGACCAGTGCACTGACGCTTCGAGTTGACCTGCCGTGTGCACACACACACACACACAAGTTGTGGTTTTATTTCATGTAGGAAACCTCATAATTGACTTCTATTATTCTTAAATTAATCCTATTCTAATTACTGCACCCTAACAGACAACTTTGGGCTGATATACATGGTAAAAAGCATTATTTTTGTGATGACCATGTGTCTGTTCAAAGCTTCATATTAGTACATTTATTTCAAAATGTAACAAACTCACCCATTCCATCACCGACGTGAATGTCGTAGATGTGTGAATGTGTTTTTAGAGTAAAGATGAGGCCGATGATATAAGAAACGGGCAGTAGAATGGAAATGGTGTACACTAGAGGCCTGAGAAAATAAATACGTCAACAGCCACAACAAAAATACATGAATTATATTTTCTTAATATAAAAAATGTTATTAATAATGCATCATAATTAATTATTATATTTACTATTTTTAATAATGAGCCCCTAAAGACAGTCAAGTATACAAAATGAAAGTGTTCACACTGTGAACTTACTGAATGTGACTGTGAAACAGGCTGTAGCTGTTTTCACTCTAGTGAACCAGAAAGAAAAAAACGACTATAGAAACATGCAGAAAATGGCTTGATGTTTTTCTTTCGTGCGTCATGTTTTCACATTTACATGATGCTTGTTTGTAATCTCACCAGGTCGTAGTGGCAGTTTTTGCACATGAAGGATCCGCTGCTGTTGGTCCCTGTAGAGTTGGTGCAGTCCTCACACACCAGATTCCCATAGGCTTTGGAGAAGAGCGTAGGGGCAAACACTCCTACAGGGGAAATTATGGAGATAAAACAGTCTTAAAAATGTGTTTATTTACAAAATATGATAAATTATATCAAAATTGCAAAGCTTTTTTTTTTTTTAACAGCATTTCACAAACTCATAACCTAATTAATTTTCACAAAAAGCAATTTGTAGACACACAACTAAATTTAAAAACCATATTTTGTGAATGTAAATTTGGTAGTGTACTTGCAAGTCATATTTGATGAATTTGGATTAGGTTATGAGTTTGTGAATTGCTGTGCAAATATATAAACCTGCTTACACACTTGTGAATTATGTTTTGTATACACATCAATGCTGAGACATTATGTGAAATAATGTATTTTCACAATATTTTTGTACCAGTTATTGTATTTGAACATATCGTGAATGTTAAATAGTTTACGCTTTTGTCATTTATATTTTGTAAATACAATAATTTTAAGACTATTTCCGGTCCATAGAAAATAAATAATGACAATCGACTGTAATGCAAGAATGCAATCTTTTAGTAATCCGTTTCAGAAAATAATGTATTTTCACAAGATTTTGGCATCAGGCATTTTTTAAACGGGTCATATAATACGATTTCAAGTTTTACTTTCTCTTTGGAGTGTTACAAGCTGTTTGTGCAATAGATAAGATCCCTGAAGTAGCAAAGACTAAAGTCTCAAAACCAAAGAGATATTCTTCATAAAAATTAAGACTCAACCACGCCCCCCTAAAACGGCTCATTCAAACACGCCCCTACATGTCTACGTCACGGTGTGGAGAGATTTGCAAAACACCGCCCAAATTATAAAAGAAAGGGGGCGTGATTTTTATTCTCACTGTAGTGTTGTTGATGCCGCCGGCGCCGTGTCCTGGAGACACAACTAGAAATCAGTGGTTAGTTGTATTTACAGCACTGTTCCAGAACAGTTGAACCCAAATATTCGAGTGTGTGCAGCGTATTTTTACGGAGGACTATTTCCTGAACCTGGGAGTAGCCTGCCAGCTATGCTCAAAGACTGTTTCTATAAAGTGGGGCAATTCCAACTTTGCAAGGACAGTCTGGTGCTTCTGACTCTTCAAACACGAGTTTTGAGCTGTGTAGAGTAGCGCTTGTTGTTTGTCGTTTCTCCGATCACAAATGCAGACAAGGTAATGTTTACGTGGCACGATGCAATATTCATTATAATCAGTAATTATGTCCCCACTGGATGCAACAAATGCCTCGTTTATAATGGGTTTTATTGTTTTTGTGTTGTCGCGCCAGGACACGGCATCACAATACGGTAAGAGGCGTAACATTTCCGTCTCACGTTTGAGGTATTCGGCCAATCACAACACACTGGATAGCTGGCCAATCAGAGCACGCCTCGCTTCTCAGAACGATGAGCTTTGTAAAAATCAACGTGTTTCAGAAAGGCGGGGCAGAGAGGAGCAACAATAATGTACAGTATGTGGAAAATAATGGTTTTTTTTGAACCTTAAACCGCATAAACGCATTGCATTACACCAAATACACAAAATAATGTTCTTTTTAGCAATGTCATATGACCCCTTTAAGACTAAATTAAAATTGAAGATTTGTTAAGTAGCTTATGCATTTGCAAATTATATTTTGTAAATGCATTCATTTTAAGACTATTTTAGTTCCATTAAAAATAAATAATGATGATCAAATGTGTGTTTTGGTATACTGTTTCATGAAATAATGTATTTTCACAATATATTGTGCAACATGACTTCTATAATAAAATGTTAACAATCTTTATAATACAAATTAAATTATGTAAATGATCTAATAAAATAGATTATATTGTACTATATAATATTACATTATATATAAAATAAATTCCCACCCTATATTATTTCCTACTTAACGAGTTTCACTCAAAAATGGTCACATTATTTAAGTTAAATGTGTTTACAGTGTCATTTCACATTGTCTTTAATTACTACAGCAGGAGAGATACGCAATAACAAGCTAATTTTTGCCACCTCATAGCACATGAAGTCTTACCCCCTATTGATATAAAGAGCAGAGAGGAGCTGACCCCTGCCGAGCGACTGTTGAATCTCTGCTCCCTGTGCCTGAAGCCTCCGATTATCATACAGATCCCCTGAGAGACACACACACAAATATAACGGTCACGCATTGCACACGTGGCAGATTTAAGATCCTCTGTGGTGTAACAGATCTCATACTGGTATGAAGAGGATGCAGCCCAGCAGGGTTCCAGTAAGAGCCGCCTTCACGATCTCTTGCAGGCACTTATTCCCCTGGTGATGACCTCTGAGCAACGCTGTGATGTAAAAGGTCAACTCTGTGATGGAGCCGAACGTAGCGTTCACCACAGCCCCGACAGCAAAGTTACTCTGAGCGGAAATACTGAGAATAGAGATGACAACAGTGTTGCTGTCAAAAGTATTTGTGAGGTTCTGGTGTTGTTCTGGTGTAACTGCTCACCTTGCAATGCCCATGCCGATGTAATACGAGAGAGGAATGATGGAGCTGACTGCTGTGGCAAACTTGACTTCGGAGCTGACAAACTGGTTTGATTTGTCCACGTAACCAATCACTAGTGATACTATAACTAATGGTAAGAGATCTATAGTGACTCCATGTAAGGAAAATGCCAAAAATATATTTTACAATTATATTGTAATGACAGAAAACATGTCACAAATGTAACATAATGTGAAGGTATTCTTTTGAATATCTGGACTTTACCAGCCCACCAGGAGGCCACAAGAAAAAATATTTGAAATAAGTTCATTAAAATAATACAACTTAATTAAAATGTTAATCCCAGCAATGTACAACCTCAAAAGTTTGGGACAATAAGTTTTAAGAAATTACTAAAAAATTGCTTAATAAATAAATACTTTAAAAAATGCATTAAAAAATTCAAATGTGACAAAGACGTATAATGTTACAAATGATTGCAATTTTAAATAAATCCTGCTCTTTTTAACTTGATCAAAGAAACCTAAAAATGTCTCATGGCTTGCACAAAAATAGTATATGCAGCACAACTGTTTTCAACACTGACAATAATAATGTTTCTTGAGCAGCAAATCATTATATTAGAATGATTTCTGAAGGATCACGTGACACTGAAGACACTGGAGTAATGATGCTGAAAATTCAGCTTTGCATCACAGGAATAAATTACATTTTAAAATATATCAAAACAGAAAATAATTATTTTAGTTTGCAACAATATTTCACAGTATGACAGTTTTCACTGTATTTTGGATCAAATAAATGAGATTTAGTTCATAAACAATACAAAATCCTACTGACCCCAAACTTTTGAACATTGTTGTGGATGTAGTATAAAACCTAAACTGACAACATATTTCTGAATATCAGTATTAAAGATTTACAGGTTTGTAGTTTGATTTTGAGGATACTGACAGCAAAAACATTGATCCCATCCACTGTGTATTTATAGTAGTAGAGGTTCACTGCATGGTAGCAGCACAAAATGACTCTGCCTTCATGCTCCTGAGCCTAAAAAATTTCAATTACAATTATTAACATTAAAATGTGTGAATTTGCAAATATAATACATGGTCATAATTTATATGAATTCACAGATTTCAAAACCCCAGTGGACGTTATAATCATAGTAAAGTGGCACCTCTGTGGCTTGGCTGATGTGAATGTGCTCGGGGGGCATGAGCAGGATGGTATGTAGGGTCTTTGCGCTCATCTTGGCCACAGGGATGGTGAAAACCAGCAGCCAGGAGACCAGACACAATACAGAGTGTGTTACGACCAGCAGAGGGTAACCCACCAACAGCCATGAGTATGTGCTCGTACGCCGCTGAAATCAAATGAGTGATTACAGTACAAAAAACTAACAGGAAGAAGACAAAAATACTAGCCCTAGTGTACCAGGAGGTAATATTCATTAGTCTTCAGTGTCACATGATCCTTCAGAAATCATTCTAATATACTAATCTTTTCTCAAGTATACAAATATAAATAATACGTTTTTACTATTAGCGTCTCACTCTCACTATAATTCTATATATATATATATATTCATACTCCTCACCCAGTAGTGGTCATCCTGTGGACTTCCTGTGGGCTCTTCTATCGTCTCCTCCACAGGTGTGGGCAGCAGGAGAGGAGAGGAAGACTTTCTGTCCTCATCTGCCTCCAGAGAAGAATTATCCTGAAGGATCTTCACACTGTACACCGGCACAGAGACACTGGCCTGAAAATGGCAACAACTTGTTCAATTTACTTCCAAACCACAAAGCATCCATGAACAGGCATGTGATGAAAGCAGTATTTGCAAGATTTTCACGGAGCAGGCAAATGAAAACCAGTTCAAAGGGACATTGTGTGTGTGGAGCTGCCACATGACTGATACAAAGATCATTTTTCATATCAGAATTTGGATATGAAAAGAGAAACAACCTTTTCAATCAATTTTCCAAATGGCCACAGAAAATAGCAGGACAACCTCCAACAGAGTTTCGCTGAAATAAAAAAGTGTCACATTTTTGATCCAGTGAGAGACACTAAAATGTATCGGTATTTATTTAGACAAATTCTTACCATAGGGGATACCAACAACTGTGAGGAACATTAGGAGTCCAACGAAAACATAAACCAGAGCGATCCACCAGCCGAAGAGAAACACGTAGAGAATGTTGCCACAAGTGAACAATGAACCTACTGAAACCCGAGAAAGTAAAGGGGAACAAATTAATGCAATGCCATTTTTCTATTTATTGGATTTCCTTTATGCTTGTACAATAAAACTTCACCATAATAATGCAGTACAACATTAACAACATTTACTTGTTTAATTGCAATACCAGCATGAAACAGTTTGAAAGTAAGAAGTTTTGATTCTTTCTTAATAACAATTATATGATTAAAAAATGTATATTGAATAAATGAATAAATGTAATTAATAATTAAAATATTATAATACTTCCATTTATGTTATTTCATAGTTTAACTACTTTATTCTCCACATTTTCAAATAATAGTACTAAAAAATGAGTAGGCGTGTACAAACATTTCACTGATTCTACACATGTACTACAGAAGGAAATGAGATAAGTTTGGTCTAACCTGAGTAGGGTTTAATAATGTTTAGTTCAGAGTATAGCTCCTTCACAATGTCCGACCTGTCCTGAAAGGGACGCTCTGTCACATGACTCTTCCACTTCCTGAATCCGAACTTAAATAAAGAGAACAGAGCAACATCAGCATCAGCATCAGCAATACGCAAAATTAAACTGGACATATGTGCTCAGAGCACATTTACCTTATAATTATTTGCGAGTTTTTGGGCCTCTACTTCATTTTCAGCACTTATGGTGGTCTTGCACGGGTTCTCATCCCATATTTCTTCACCAAAGCTGCATGCTGTTAAGAAGTTGGAAGTAAGGGCAAAAAAGGGGTAGTGGTATCATGTTAGAAAACAAGCACAGAAAAAAACACCCTTGCTTTTATGCAAAGTGCATGGGGTCTCACTTCTCTGTGGGTGTTTCGGTGTGTAGGAGCCGCTTGTTTGCAGCAAACAGGAGTGAGTGTGAACATCGCCGGCTTCTGAGTGAACGTGAGCTACACAAGCCCTGTCACAGCATGAACCGGGCTGATGTCCTCCATCACGGTCCTCAGGAGAATCTGACGAATGAGATGAAAGCATGGTTTATTATTAAGCATTTGCATTCCTTAGAATCGGCAGCATATATCTGTTAATTGTGGAAAAACATAAACGTTACTTTAATGTTAAAAACAAAAAAAAATTATTGTAAATAAAACAATCATGAACATGGCTCAAATATGTAATAAATTGAATTTAATTATAAATATCTCAACCTGGTTACTGTGTATTAGATACATACACATTGATTTATTAGTGGTTACATAACTGTCATTTTTATGCATCATGTGAAGTATAATAGTTTGTTAAAACTGCAATCCAAACAAATGGAAACTTTATATGCAATTACATAAATCTTAAACATTAGGCCTTATTAATTTGAAACTTACACTTCTTTTTTGTTAAATGTTTTTCTTGTTTGTGCTTTATTTCTTTGTAATAAATGCCACTTGGATTTATATATTATGTAATGCAATTATATGAATACATTTTTAAGTGAGACAAATATAAACAATCAAATCTACAGTATTTTCAATAACTGCTGGTAAGCATAATTTAAATGTATTTTGCGTCTGTTTTAATTCAGATCTAGCCAAAGATATTAAATCTGCAGACGGGAAATTCTTGAATAGTAATTGGGGAAGTGTGGACTGATGCGGTCTCACAGTTTCACTGACTGACTGCGAATGCATTAGAAGAAATCTTTTAGAGATATCCTGACTCGTTTATATACAGGATAAATCACAATACACGTTATAAAAATCCAGTAATGTGAAATGCAACAGCCAGCCATTCATGTCACGTGAATTTATGATCATGTTACATCCATTGTTGCATATCAAACAAAAGTCAGAAGTAATTGGAACAAAGGTGTAACTGTCTGTTGAAATAAAATAACACACTGCATTGTTGGCAATACAAGCCAGTGGATTGTTTTTAGACTTTCAGTTTACATACAATGGCCTTACTTTGTTTACCTTGCTTGTCTGAGTCGAGTTTTCTTCTTCGCGGCTCTACATTCGTTGTCATTTCAGCACATTCTCTTCTCCGTCAATCCACTTCAGTCTCGAATGACAGACAGTTCTTCAGTAATCAGCCTCATGTGATTCAAGCGCACTTACGCCGAGTCACCGTGTTGCCAGATCTCGCTACATTTGTGAGCGAACTGGACTGACAAAACAAACCGCAAATAAGCGAATCTGCCCACTAAAAAAGGTAAAATAAGGCACTCCTGTTTCTGGCGATTTTCAGAACACTCTTATAAGATCCGAGTGCGTCAAACTTTCTTATGCTATGGAGTAAAATAAACCTAAAAAACGCAGCATTACTAGGCTTATAATAGCAGGACATGGCAACCCCGCGAATCGGTAAGGCTAATGGGAAATGCAGTTCTGAAACTCACTCAAAACAAATTTTAAGAGTCTTCACGAAACAAATTCAATAAACAAAAGGTTATTAAAACTTAAATATTTATTTTGAGGAACTTTCACAAACCTGGCATAAAAGCATTCCAAAATGAAATCATAGCAAATATTAACCACTGTTTTATTATTGCCTTATAACATAAAACAGTATTTCTTAAATAATGCATCGCTGGCCATGTCGATATCATCATCAAGCATCAGAAAACAGTCACAGTACAATCAATGCACACATCCTGTAAAATTAAGGTTCCTGGGTCATTACTACATTAGCATAACCTGAATAACTTTTTTTTAGTAGTAAACTTCACTTGCATTATGCAGCACTGAAGAAACACTTATTTTTCAAGGCCTTTCACATTTCTAAACACATGCAGAGATGTTATAAGAGTCCTTTCCATCACTAGTCTGGATATCCAAAGCACTTAGTGTGGTCAGAAAAAAATATCTGCACTCACTTGGCAAGAAAACGTTTGGCAGTGGAGATGTTCTCAAACGAGGTCTGTGGTGTTCACAAACGTCTATTATATGAACAAAAATCGCTCAAAACACCTGAGGGGGTCATTTCTTGTCCACTTTCCAACATTTTGAGAGGATACCAATGACCTACCAAGTGGACAACCTGCTATCAGTAGATATAAACACTGTTCCAGCAAGGATTTAAAGCTACAGTAGGTTGTTAGTGCAGAGCGCTAATGTTTAAGTAGATAAACAAGCTTCTACACGTTGAAGAACGGGTATATTTGGTAAAAAAATGTTCTGTAAGAGGTTATGTGAGGAGTCTGGCAACCTGTGACTTCACCTCCTCATCTGGATGAGACAGCAGCAGGGGCAGTTTACGGTGCAGCTGAGAGGAGCCGTCCAGCAGAACACAGTACAGAGAGTCCTGCCTCCTCCTCAGAGCTTCAGCCACCTGTGCAGAGGGCCTCCACGCACGCAGGTACCCCACAAAAAACAACAGGCGGAGAAGAACTGATGTGCTTGTGCAGCTGTCAAACAACAATATCAGGGACGCTGGAGCCTGTGAACAGATTTACAAGTAAATGGAGGAGCTTGTGCCAACATATAACAGCTCTTAAAACAGAGAACTAAATTAGGGCTGCACGATGAATCAAAATATAACCAGAATCACAACAAAGATTGTGATTTACATAAATACATTATTTTTCAGAGCGCTAGCTGCAGTTTACCACCAAAATAAATCAAATTAAATATAATATCACCATATAAAAATTGTGTATCAGAATAAAATAAAATAATAAAATAATTTCACAGTGAAATATTTCAATATATTATTATTATTACTACTACAACAATGCAATATATTACTTAATAATAATAAAAATTTTAGGGCAATGCTGAAAGTCTAATCAGTTTATATGCTGATGATCTTTTACTATGTGTTATGGATCCTGTTGTTTCAGTCCCTAAAATTTTAAATTACATCGACACTTTTAGTAAATTATCAGGATACTAAATTAATTGGAATAAAAGTGAATTTATGCACCTAACAAATAACTTAAGCGATACCTTTTTGAATAATATACCATTTAAAATAGTGAAGGATCACTTTACATATCTTGGTTTGAACCCTAAATGTATTTGTTTATATTAATTTTTTAGACATGTTTAACAGAGTCAAATTAAACATTGAAAGCTGGAAACTGCTCCCTTTATCACTAATTGGCCGTGTGAATGTGATAAATGGTTGTTTTGCCTAAGTTTTTATATCTCTTCCAAAATCTTCTGATTTATTTACCTGCAACTTTTATTTAAACAACTTGATTCAGTTATTCTTTCATTTGTATGGAACTATAAAACATCTCGCATAGCAAAAGCCCACGTACAGAAGCCTACTGATTGTGGAGGTCTTGGCCTTCCCATTTTTAAGCATTATTATTGGCCAGCAAATGCCAGGGATCTCACTTTTTGGCAAAGGGGCATCCTGGATGATACGAGACCTGAGACCTCTCCATTATGTCAGTGCCAGAGTCCTCGCTCCCAGCTTTGCTTTTTACAGAGTGTAAATCTATCAGTAAATTAGGAAGCAGTAATTTTGTGTTGAGTAATGAGATTTTGAATCAGATTAATACATTTTATAAATTACCAAAAGTTTCAGTCAATACACCAGTATCATGTAATCCTTCGTTTGAGCCTTCTCAGATTGATGGTACTTTTTCAGGATGGAGGAGAAAAGGTTTATACGGTATAGGAGATCTCTATATAGAGGGTCCATTTGCATCTTTTTCACAACTTAAAAGCAAGTTTACACTCCCACAGTCTCACTTTTTCCGTTATTTGCAAATTAGAAATTACGTATAGAAAAATATTCCACAGTTTATAAATAAACCTGAAAATCATATTATTCATGATCTTTAATCTTCTGATCCTGGAACCAGACATCTGGTATCTTGTTGAGAATAAAGAGTTGTTCGGTAAATTTGAGATATAAATTAATCCAGTTCAAAGTTATACATCGTCTTCATTATTAAAAAAACTAGATTAAATAAAATATTTCCCTCTATATCTTCTCAATGTGATCGATGCACTAGGGCGGAGTGGACACTGGCACACTTATTTTGGTTTTTATCCTGTTCTGTATGTTTTCTGGTCTAAAATTTCCGAATTGTTTTCTAGTGCTTACAAAATTAATATTCAGCCTGACCACAGTCTGGCTATTTTTGGCTATTCTGATGTAATGGATACTCATCAACAGGCTCTAATGGTAGGCAAGATTGCAGGCAAAAAAAAGTGATACTACTCAGTTGGAAATCTCCACAAGCCTCTTGTTTTCAGAGATGGTTGAATGAGATGCTCTATATTATCCAAATGAGACAGTTATGTTTTGGTGAGCTCTCCTCACAGAAAAGATTTGAAGCCACATGGGGACCTATCTTGAGACCTCTGGAAATTTAATTTCTGTATTTTTTTTTTTAAATATACATTTCTGAAGTATTGGATTTATAAAACAATTGTGAATATTGTCATATATATATATATATATATATATACACACACATACATACATACACACATTTTACAAATATATTATATATACACTTGTTAACTGAGGCAGTTTTTTTTTGTTTGTTTGGGTGTAAATATGTGTATTTTGATAAATAATAATTGATTTTAAAATATTAAAAATAATATTATGATTATATTTTAAATAATAAAATTATTTTATTTGACTTTATTTTCATGTTGACATAATTATTATTAAATAAAATAAGACAAAATAAATATGACTAATATTAAATATTACTTTATTAAATAGAATAATAGACAAAATAAGAAACATTATTATTAGAATATTTTAATGTGAAAAAAAAGCAAATTAGTATTTAGGAGAATATAATAATATTGATAATCATAATGTGAATTTATTTTATTTTCATGTTGATATACAAATTCATTAAAATCTAGCCAAATTGTAAAGCTCTACAAACAAGCACAGCACCCCTTTTTTTTTTTTAAATAATCATATTTTAAATTGCAAATGCAATTTTTATCTGAAGAAAAAGTCACAATTCTTTCCCCAAATCAAATTGTGCAGCCCTTTGAAAATGAAGAAATTAAGACATATTAACACATCATTTGTAGGGCTTCACAACTTGGCCAAAAATTTGTATATCAACACAAAAATAAGTTAACATTATGATTATCAGCATTTTTACATTTTCCTAAATGCTAATTTCTAATACTAATAAATAAAACAAAGATTTGTATTTCACAGGAAAATACTGTAATAGTACAAACAAGCACAACATTTTTTTAATAATCCTGTTTTAAATAGTAACTGCAATTTTTATTTGAAGAAAAATGACAATAATATGTGACCCTGGACCACAAAACCAGTCTTAAGTCGCTGGGGTATATTTGTAGCAATAGCCAAAAATACACTGTATGGGTCAAAATTATCGATTTTTCTTTTATGCCAAAAATCATTAGGACATTAAGTAAAGATCATATTCCATGAAGATATTTTGTCAATTTCTTACCATAAATATATCAAAACTTCATTTTTGATTAGTAATATACATTGCTAAGAACTTCATTTAGAAAACTTTAAAGGTGATTTTCTCAATATTTTGATTTTTTTTGCACCCTCAGATTTCAGTTTTCAAATAGTTGCATCTCAGCCAAATATTGTCCGAGCCTAACAAACCGCACATCAATGGAAAGCTTATTTATTCAGCTGTATAAATCTCAATTTCTCGAAAAATTGACACTTAAGACTGGTTTTGTGGTCCAGGGTCACATATTCTTTCCTCAAATCGTGCAGCACTAAACTAAATCATGACCACAGAGTGGACTTAAAATAGACATAAGCATCAACAGCAGGCACTGAGAAAAACTAGGACACCTAGCAACCAAGGCGATTATTTATAGATTTGTCTATTTATAATCCTATTGTTTTGGTATGACAAAATAGTCACTGAAACCAACTGCACTGGATCTCACTTACAAAACAGTGAAAGCATTACACCAGAAACCATAAAAGACATGCTTGTTCACCTGAGCTTGCACAATATCGTCCATCAGATCTGGATTGGAGGAAAGATTTACTAGGACCTTCAGGACTTGGATCTGCAGGAACAGATTAAATCTTCAATACATCTGATTGTGTAAACATATCATTCAATATGTTACTCGAAAATCACCTGCAGGACTTCATTGCTCACTACGAGTAGTGATAGGAGGAGGGTGATGGAATTCTTCATCAGATGCTGGTGATTATCAGTGACTGACACATTAGTGAGCAATCTGAGCGCTGCCAGCTGAAGGTCAGAGTTCACCGGTGACATCTCAATCATCTGCATCACTGATGGGACATATATCTGACCAACAACAACAGAAACCATAGAGTAAGCATAGTTATCCACGGGACAGCGAATGAAAAACACATTCAAAATGGTGTCATTTTAGTATTATATATATATTATCTTAGTATTTATTAATATTTTGAATTAGCGTTTTTTATATTTTTAATTTACATTTAATTTCATTTTTATAGTTTTCTTTTTAATTTTAGTTTGTTTTAGTCATTTTGTTATGTGCTTTTGTCATTTTTATATTTTATTCCTATACAGTTTAATTTTAATTTCAGTTTTAGCCATTTTAGTAATTAAACATACTCATTGATTTCAGTTAATTGCCGAGGCAACATTTCTAATTTACATTCAAAGTTTTTTAGTTTAAGTTAATATTTAAATCTTATTTTATTTCAATTACTGAAAATATTTTAAAGAGATAGTTCTCCCAAAAATGAAAATTCTGTCATTAATCACTCACCTTTTTGGGTGAACTATCCCTTTAAGTTAACAACACTAATCTGAAACCAGGGTATTATAGCTAATTAAAACTAAAACAATAATAAAAATTATTTTTGTTACTTGAAATGAAATAAATGTTAATTGAAATAAAATAACTTATTTTAAGCTAGTTCCCAAGGCAATATATCTCATTCGTTTAGTTTACCTTGAAGTGCTAAAATAATAAACTCAACAACTCTTTTATTCGTTAAATTATTTATTAAATCATTTGTTAATAATAAAAATAAAAAAAATCTAAAAAGTAAATAACGCAATACCTTCAGCTGCTCTTGATTGCGGACATTCATGCTTAAGTTGTTCAAAGCATTTAGAGTCTGAACGCGAATCTCAGGTGAAGGGTCTGAGAGGAAGCCTGCAATGATATGAAGACCTCCAAACTCTCGCAGAAGATCCTAATGAAGAAAAGCCAAAAATTATTTCAAATACGATGCCTCATTTGCAGCTGTTTACTCTTCTGCAAGTCACAATGTATTAAAGTAAGTCTAGAAGACAGAACATCAGATGACCTGGTTTACTGTGAAGGCAGCAGCATTTCCTAACGTTACAAGAACTTTCCTCCGCTCTTCTGGGTTTGGGCTGCTCTGCAGAAGGGAGAGAAGCATACTTAGATGTCGAGGCTCCAGGCTGGCAGCAGATTTTGAGAAAATATCACCTTGTGAGAAGACAAAAACACAAAGAAAGGTTCGTGTGAAGGAGACATCTACTTCCGTTTCTAAATCAAGAACTAGGACAATAAAATGAAGTTGACACACTGCTTATATTTACTCACTGTAAGTAATGTAACCGTTATATGATTGGAAAACAAACCCTTCAAACTTACACAGAGAGCTGTCAGTAAGCAAGACTTTATATATAACACACGATCCATGCATCTGAATGTCACTTACTGGATTCAGCGTCCGCAGAAGGATCCAGGTTATCACTCTTACTGACAACTTTAAATCCAGACACTTTGGCCATCAAGCTCCCAGGCTGAATAGTCACACTTTTAGCAGACTTTTTTCTGTTTACTCCTGCATCTCCTGCGCGACCAGAGACTAGTTTATAAATGCCATATGAGGCTCCGGCTCCTGCTACAATCCCCAACAGAGCCTTCATGCTGCCGAGGCGGGCTACGACATTGTCGTCTCCCATTCTGCGATAGGCGCAGATTTCATAGATGCATGTTAACACATGGTCCTTGTCCTGCAGGATAAATACAGATACAAACAGTTCCTGGTCCTCATACCCGTCACTGACTGTTTCCTCTGCACGTTGCCGCCTATTGCGTCAGTGGACGACCAAAACAATTTGCGGAGTTGTGTTGTGTTGCGTTGAGCGTTCATGAACGATTTTGTGTTTTTGAACAAATGACTAATTTCTATCACTGTTGAATACATACATATATATATATATATATATATATATATATATATATATATATATATATATATATATATATATATATATATATATGCAAATATTATTTGTTTACTTAAAATCCATCTATCTATCCATCTATCCATACACACAGTCGCTACACACAGTTTATATATATATATATATATATATATATATATATATATATATATATATATATATATATATATATATATATATATATATATATATATATATATATATATAAACTTTGTATTTTGCTATTAATTCCTCCTGGGTTTTCTCCTGACTAACCACATGCTTATGTTACCAAGCGACATGAAGTGTAAATATCGACAGAAGCTGCAGGTGTATCATATTTTTGTTGCAGGAAATCATTAAACTAGCACTTCACCTGGAGATAGATGTCGTTTTTATGATGACTTCTTTGCAAGATTCAGATCCAATTATACGAGATTACATGATTAAACATTCACTTCCTCAGATTTACAAGGTGAATTACTTAACATCTAATGATCTAATGAGGCTACTTTATGAAAAATCCATTTGAGGAAATATGTAACTGCAAGCTGAGTATTTTATTGTTCATAAACTATTGTAAATGTTGTAAAATAAATGCTATTCATTTAGAGGATTTTTAGATTGTGATGAATTAATAGTACATTTTGAAGATTTTTATTTATTTATTTTGCATTTCAACCAGGCTTTACTTGCTGGGTTATGCATCTCATGCCCTGAAGATCCTTTGCACTTTATAGAGGAGAAAATCCTATCTATACTTGAGGATCATGATTTTGAGATCTGCTGGTATGTTTAATTTTTTTTTTTTTTTTTTACATGTATAGCTTTCTAATGTAAAATCAAACAGTAAAAATGATTTTAATACAGTAAATAACATCTCTAAAATGCGAATTGTTTCTGAATTCAGGCACACATTTATTGACAAAGACAAACAAATCTCCTCATTGGCAGGAGGCATTGTGTATGATATATTTGGAAACCCAGAAGACAGCCTGGTAAAACTCTTGAAGTATTTTCATCATTCAGAGTGAATGAGGGTTGTGCCATCAAACCTCCATCTGCTAAAACTCATTATTAATTTTCCCCTCTCACAGTGTCTGTCACATTTGTTGGAGAAAGCGTACTCCTGTTATCGCACCAGCCTGACCAAAATGTGTTTCACGTGAGTGTCAAAAAACTATAGACTGTGGTATCAAAGAGTCACGCAACAGCAAACAAAACCTGCTTTAGATACAAAAACAATGGGCCTGTATGTCAACTAGCTTTATGACTGATGTTTTATGTTAAGGGGTTGGAAGGGTTATATTTCAAAGAAGAAATTAAAGGCTGCCAGACTCTTAGAGAGAATGGAAGATGCTGAGATGTATCACAAACAGAGATGGATAAAACTGGCTTTCATCAAGTGGACAGCGTGGGTTCAGTTTCGTAAACAGAGGCAGAATGGTATTTATCTATTATGGTTTATACATTACATCAGGTAATATTAAGGTTAGCCTACATGTAATTCAAAGTTGGATTATTTAGAAAATCCAGCTATTCAATTGATGTAAACACTTTTTTTGTTTTCTATTAATATTCTAACATATAAATGCATTATATATTTAATCCAGATGCTGTGAGGAAACTACAAAAAGTGCAGGAGTCTGTTCACTGCAGAAATATCATCACGGCTTGGCGTCATGTTGTGCAGGACGCTAAAAGAGCAAAGGAGTACTTTAAGGTAAATTACTTTTCAAAAGAGTGAAACACAAATGCACTGAACTGATGAGATGTTTTATGATTTATGTCTGCTCAGAGGCTAGAGAGAGATATACAAGAAAGTCAGAACTCAGAGATACCACATGGCGATGGCCAGGACAGACTATCACTGCTTCCTAACAAGCTGTCTCTTAAGGTATCACTTAACCTCTGTGATGTTGCCATTAAATAACTGGCTATAACACAATCAACTGATTTTAATAAACAATCTGCTGCAGATCTTTCAAAGTCTAGGTGTGCGTGAGCTCCTGAAATGCTCTCAGGTGTGTCGTTCTTGGAAAGCGATCGCTCAGATCAGCTCACTGTGGACTGAGGTCAGTGCAGCTCGCTTAAAACCTCTTAAATATAAATATATAGAGCATAACCTGTAAGATGTGTTTCCGCAGATTGATTTCTCCCCTGAGGCCAGCTGGATCACAGATCAGACTGTGGAGAGAATACTGCGGGTGCATCGTGTTTATGTGATCTCTGTAAACTTGTGCGGTTGCACACTGGTGCAGGAGTCGAGTTTTAGACGCATCAGTAAATTTACTTTAATCAGCCTTAAAAAATTATACATTTGTAATTTAATTAATGATATGATAAGGATATTGCATGTGCTTTTTTGTCAAAGGTCAATGCAGAAATCTTCAAGAACTCGATCTCAGTGAATGCCCACATCTTAATGCAAGTAGAGTACAAACACACTGTGTTTAGGTTTTACTGCTTTAAAAAAAAATCAACCTAACACCTGTTTTGTTTGTAAACACACTGACAGGATGAAAATATGAAGATGATTTTAGAGGGATGTCGCTCTCTCCTCCATCTTAATCTGGCCTTCACTCATATTACTAACGCCACTGTAAGAGTCCTGTCAAGGTACAAACTTACGTTTCTCAGTTCCTCATACTGTACACAACCATAATAAGAGAAACACTATATTTTTATGATGCTTTTGGCATTGATTGTTGTTGTAAAGATGCTGTCTGACGCTGCGGTCTCTGAGTCTGGCATACTGCACAAGTTTCTCCGATAAAGGCCTGCAGTATCTGACCACAGGAAAAGGCTGCCACAGACTCACTTATCTGGACCTCTCTGGATGTTCTCAGGTGTTGACACGTATAGGATATGAAAACTAGTAATATTAGCTAATATTTTATTCTTATGTGTAGGTGAATATATTAATATATAGTAAAATAGTACTTCTATAGCCACAAAATGGTAGTAGCTACTGTACCAGGTACTCTTTTGGTGCTCAGATTAAGGATTGCTAAAATAAACTGCATTAAATGTGACATTACAGTTTTATTTTCTGCTGTAAAGATATCTGTGGATGGATTTACGTATGTTGCTGAGGCTTGTAGTTCACTTCAACAGATTGTGTTAGACAATCTACCCACCCTGACTGACATCTGTGTGCAGGTACATGTGTTATTATATGTATTATGTACATTAACATGTCGTAAACTCTATTGTTAGTTGATTAGTGATTGTTCTTTTTCTCTGCTGCAAGGTCTTAATGTCTAAATGCCGTGTGTTGACTGTGATTTCCCTATTGGACTCACCGTATATCTCTGATGTGGCTTTCAAAACGATGGCTGAAGTGATCAGCCTCACCAAGATCCAAATAGAAGGTTTGTATTAATGTGCTCAAATAATGTGGCATGGCTAGAAAGGCTAAATTAGTAAAACAGAAACTGTGCATTCTGTGTTTCAGGTAATAATCGAATGACAGACAGCAGCTTGAAGGCCCTGTGCCGAAGCTCTCTGAAACTCAGTGAGGTCCAGATGTCTGACTGCACTCGCATGACTGATGCCAGCTTGAAGTCTTTAGGAAGTCTGACAAAACTGTGCAATTTAAATATCTCTGGCTGTATCAAGTAAGAGAAGGTCAACATGAATACGTATATAGAATAATGCAAATTCAGTGTCTCTCTGATAACATTTTTTTTTCCTGTGGGGTGGGAGAACAAAAAACGGGCAAATAAAATATGATATATGGCTCAGTATATATAAACACATTATATATAAAATATACTAATAAAATAAAATAGAATAAATAATTATAAAAATAGCAAACAGATTCAGGGTGATATTCCACAAACAAACAAAAAAGTTGTTTAATATGTATAGATAAAAATTCAGAAGTAGATCAAATGTGCAGGAAATTGTGAATTTATTTTGCCCATTTTTGTTGCTACATACATCAGAATAAAAATAGCATATATATATATATATATATATATATATAAACAATGAATTCCTAAGCTTTCACATTTGGTCCCCTAATCTTGAGTATTTGGTTACATTCTGGACATTCTTAAAAAATCTGTTTTGTTTAAACCTAATAGAATAGTTGCATATAATTTATGTTGTGTGTGTGTGTGTGTGTGTGTGTGTGTGTGTGTGTGTGTGTGTTTTTACCTGGTCTAGGGTGACCGATATGGGAATCCATTACATCACTGAAGGACCATCTGCTGGTGAACTGCGAGAGCTTGATTTTTCCTACTGCCCAAAACTTACTGACCTGTCCCTGAAGAGAATAACTCAGAAGTGAAAACATTTAACACGTACACACACTTTTTACATAAAATATAACATTTTTCCTACACGGAGACTGTATGAATGTACATTTCTTTTCCAGATGTAGCAAGCTGACCCACCTGAGTGTGTGTTTCTGTGAGAACCTGACAGATAATGGATTTGAGTGTTTGGACAATTGTGCTTCTCTCGTCTCTCTGGACATCACAGGCTGCAAAATACATGACAAAGTACACTTTAGTATAACACATAATATATACTGAATAGCAAAATTATTTTATAGCTGTAGTCAATACTGTTTTATTTTAAAGATGTGTCTTTCACAGGGACTTGCAGGCTTGGGAACTAACCACAGTCTGAGAAAACTGACCGCAACTGAATGTGTTTTTATAACAGATAATGGAATAAAGTTTTGGTTTACCTTTTTATCACTTCATTGTGCATAAATTTATGACTTTTTGAAAAAAAGTTAATGTGATTATCACAGTCACGTGATGATGTTTGTCTTGTGCAGATGTTTTGTCGACAGTGTCATAGTCTGGAGCTTCTGGATGTGTGTCAGTGTGTGTGTCTGTCTGATCGAGCCATCAAAGCCCTCTCCTTCTTCTGCAGGACTATTGCCACAGTCAGAATAGCTGGATGCCCTAAAGTACTTCTTTAATTCAGTAATCATGAAAAAATTAAATGTTTTAGGATTTAAAAAAAAACATATTTCAAGATTATTAATCAAATAAGAAAATCGACTTTTCACTCAAATTGCTGATAATCCATATAGCAAAATATTTTCAAATATATATATTTTTGTATTTTGTATATATTCTCTACAATATATTTTTGAAAATATATTTAAAAAAAAAAAAAATACAAATATTTTTAAAGCATATAAAAATATATTTTGCCCTCCATATATTTGAATCCAAGAAAATACATTTCACATTTGAAGAAAAACATTGTGTTTTCTATAACACAGTAACAGGAACATACTATATAATTTTCCAAAAAAATTACATATTATAATTATTATTACATAGTATATGCACACTACAATATATACATACTGTATTACTAATATATATATATATATATATATATATATATATATATATATATATATATATATATATAAACAACATAATTAAATCTAGTTTTGATCTCTAGTATGTTAATTCATCCACATTTGCAGTTAGTCTAAGGCCTCTGTAAAATAATTTTTTTTTTTTTTTTGCCATATGGAAATATCATTTGTAATAATAAAAAACAACAAAAAAAATGCTTTCAATTCAATAAAAAAAAGTGGACTCAGATCATTGGAGCATGGTATTTAAAAAGGATAAATATGTAAACTAACACTATATTTTGTTTCTCCAGATGACAGATACAGCAGTGAAGTACCTGACAAGAGTTGGTCACTTCCTAAAGGAGCTGGACGTGAGTGGCTGTCCTCTCCTGACTGACCGCACCCCTTCCTTTCTACTGTGTAGCTGTCCACAGCTGCGGTCCATCAGCATGCTCTACTGCAAGAACATCTCCAAGTATGATTCAGTGCTTGCCCTACACTTACTAATGATGTCTTTGGCCTGAAGAAATTAGTGCCAACACAAATACACTAACTAACACAGTGTGTATTTATATTCATGTCAGAGATATTGCAGATATAGTTGATAAAGTGTTGATTTGTACCTGTCTCTTCTCAGACAGGCCGCTCTGAAACTGCAGCACCGTGTGCAATACTGGAAACACAGTAACGACGGCGCCCCCTACAGTCTGGACTAACTACTACAGCTCGACCAGATCTGGACCAGCTGGAGAAACAAAGACAGGAGGATGAGGACATTGCAAACTGGCATTACCTACAGTGTGGAAAAATGTACATATTATGTAATTTAGAAGATTTCATAAGAAATCTACAGTGGCCGAGAGAGCTCAACTTCAGAAAACACATGCAAATAGAAAAAGCACCAGCAAATCAAGAAAACATCTTTATCAATTTGACAGCAGGTGGTGCAAATGTTCACAACACAAACAAATAAAGAATATTTGCAGCGCGTTTCTTTGTTTGGTTGTGTTGTGAGTATTTGCAGCATGTGTGTTGTAAAACTGAGTAAGTTGTTTTTTTTCTAATTGCAGCGTGTTGCGTTCGAACACCGAGGAAATCACTTTTTTAGCCTTTTTTTTGTTTTTTTTTTTGCATACAAGTATGAATTTTTAGCTACAAAATATTGTAAAGTAAGCCACTGAGGGGCTGACAAAAAGGTTTGGAACTATTTTATCAAACCAAAGTTTTATCAGGTTTTTGGCATTGAAATCTTTTTGGCAGGAAATATTTTAATTAAAATGGAAATTCATATAAACTAGAAAATATAGGAAGCTTCATATATAGAAATGAACTGAAAATATGACATATTTCACAAACCCAATTTCACAGGAAAAGTTTTAAATACCAAACTTTATAATCAGGATTGATTGATGTATTATTTTGTGCTCTCTTACTATTGTTTGGGTATTTTTTATATGACTGGATACTAAGAAATACTGGATACTGTGGGACCTTTATTTGAATTAAATATGTATATTACATTTTCATATTGAATCACAAAATAAAAATAAAACAGGTAAAAAACAACAACAATGTGAACAGTTAACTAAATACATTTAAAGTTGCCTTATATTCTAAACTCAGATAAGTAGTATCTGTATTCAAGTTTCTAGAGCACATTTACACACGAAACAAGGCCGACCAAAGTGCTGCACAACAAACAATAATATATAACGAGGAGAAAATCAGTAAACAGATTAAAACCATTCAGATACCAATACAACAACAAACACAGATAAAAACCCTTCACAGCATTACCACATATTAAAAGCCAGAGTGAAAAGATGTGTTTTAAGATATGACTTGAATTTGGATAACGTGGAAGCCATTCTGATGTGAACAGGTAAGTTGTTCCAGAGAGTGGGACCAGCCACTTCAAAGGCTCTAGGTCCCCTGGTTTTTAAGCGTGTTCTAGGGGTCTGGAGGAGAAGTTTGCCCTGTGATCTTAGTCCCCTCGCTGGAGTGTAGGGGTGGAGTAAGTCAGTCAAATAAGACGGAGCTTGATTGTTAAGTGATTGATAGACAAGTAGCAAGATTTTGAATTCAATTCGATAGTGAACTGGCAGCCAATGCAGTGATCGCAAGAGGGGAGTGACATGATCAAACTTTTTGCACCCCTTCAAGAATCTAGCTGCTGCATTTTGAACTACTTGTAACCGAGAGATTTGGGACTTTGATATACCAAAATAGAGTGAGTTGCAGTAATCCAGCCGAGACGTGATAAAGGCATGGATAGCAACCTCTAGCGAGCTTTTTGAAAGAAATGACTTAATTTTAGAAAGAGAATGAAGATGGAAGAAGCTAGAACCTACTACAGCACTAATTTGTTTATCAAATTTTAAGGAATGGGGAGAGATGGAGGCCAAGAGATGGTCCCAACATTGATACTTGACCTATGCTCTGAGGGACTGAAAAGAATAGCTTCGGTTTTATCTGGGTTCAAGATCAGAAGGTTTTTGGAGAGCCATGATTTGACATCCGCAAGACAAGCAGTAAGAGTATCAATGGCAAAGTTTGTTTTCTTTGTCAAAGGAAAGTACATTTGTAGATCATCGGCGTAACAGTGGATCATCGGGGATACTCCACCCCAAAATGATTTTTTTGTCATTAATCACTTACCCCCATGTCGTTCCAAACCCGCAAAAGCTTCGTTCGTCCTCGGAACACAATTTAATATATTTTGGATGAAAACCAGGAGGCAAAGTGCGTACGCTATTCTCTGTCATAACCAACGCATGGATACGTATTGTACGTTTATTTACGCTTTGATTTGAACTGATACAGCGTATCCATGCTGTTCTTTGCGTACAAAAAGTATTCTTGTCGCTTCAAATATGCTAAAATTGGAACAATTATGAATGTTGTGCTTAATGCAGTTAATGCAGTTTAATTGTGCAGAAATAGTGCTGAACTTTATTTGTAGTACTACTTGTGCACAATGCACATTTCTCAATTTTAAGCGTAAAATGTGTTTTAATGTCACTATTAATGAGGATTGTATGATTTTTGAATAATATCGGTCTTTAAATGCAAGATATTTAAAGTATACCTGAAGTATACTTGCAATAGTTCCACTTGAGCTCAATCAAGAGTAGCCTACTTCAGTATAGGCTATCTTTAGTAGGACTTCAGCACTACTTCAGCACAATTAAAGTGCAATAAGTACAAAATAAGTTATTCCAATTTAGTAGAATTTATATACCAGTTTAGTGATATGTAAATAATATGTAAATGTATTAGTAGTATAGCATGAAATAAATGTATTTAAATGTATTTTTCACTAGGGATTGCATCTGTAAAGGCTTTTCATTTGCCCATTTGGCCAATTTTTTAAGTGGCTGAGATTACTATTTCAGTAAAATTAATGACATTCAATTAACTAATTTGATGTAAGGGCTTTTCATGTGATATTTTATCACAATGGATTGTTATTTCTTTTAAACTCATGAATGTAATGTTTTGTTCATATTGTCAGCAGATGCGCCCATGTTTTTATACACAGAAATGAATAAAACATTGGTGCCAAAAAGGTGCATGTGACTTTAAAAAATAAATAAATACATTTTTTCTGTTAAGCATGACATTCAACACCAAACACAGGACACTGGAAACACTGGGCTAATAAACACAAGGAAATCAAATGAGGAAAAACTGAAACAGGTGAGGAGTAATTAAACACAGACAGAGACTAATGAACTACAGTAATAAAGAAGACAGGAACAGGGAGGACCAAATAAGGGAAAGACACAAGACAATGTTTACACAAATCTATTATTGGACTATACAATAAGACTAATACGACTATTAAAATTCCAACAATTCTTCCCCCTGCTTGCAATTTCCCAGCATTGTGAAGCTGTTGTACTTTCTTTAGCACACACGTTTCTGTAAAACCTCAGTCCTTCAGAGCAAAAGTGGATTTTGTCGGTGGTCCTTCAAAGAAAGCTGGCCACAAATTCTTCAATCAAAGAAATGTCATGGTACTTTCTTGAATTTAGTTGTAAAGTTAATTACAACAAAGCCATCAGCTAACAGTTTGAGTTGTCTTGTCATTCTTCTAATCATCAGGAATCTCATAGACTGAACTGTGCATGTGTTTCAACCTATCCAAAACATCTGGCTCAGTTTGCCCCATAAACTAACACTAAACTCACAATGTCTGTCTGTCTGTTTAAATAGCTGTAATTCTATGTGTCTATCCCAACTGATTCCCATAACTATTCAAATGCTCTGGAACAAGGTGAAGTCAAGCTATCTAGTTTGTGCACTGCAGTGTATAGGCAGTGTAAAGTGAATATAAGTATTTTAATGTGTTAAAATGATTAATATTAATGATAATAATAAGATAAATAAATAAAACTTTACTTAGTAAAATATAGGGTGTTCTGAGTGTTTGGCCAGTGCCAGGTCTTTTGCTCTGGAGGAAATAACTGTCCTTTTGAGCCTGTTTTGTTTTCAATATAAGCTTTGATCTACGCCTTTTACACACATTGAAATCGAACCAAACATTTATAAGTTATACAATGTATTAATGAAGCTAAATATAATAATAATAAATCAGACAGAAGTCATTTATTGTGATATTTTTGAAACTTTTATTTAAATTACACAGGCTGTTTCATGTCAAGCATGCAGTAAAGTGCATTTGGATATAACACGTCAATGAAAAGTAGGCACTATAACAAACTGCTGTCTTACCTGTTGCTGCCAAAACCAGGTTTAGTATTATAGAAATAAAACAAAATACAATAAAAGAGAGAGAAAGGAATAAAATATGATTCTAGAAAATGGAAGACGAATATGCAAATGACATTCTGCAGGATAAAACTACCACAGACATCCATGATCCATGATCCATACTGCGGGTGAAGAGCGATTCTTGCGACGATGTGGAGGTTAACATGTGTGGCCATGCTCGTATGCGTTAAAGGTAGGCTCTTACAGGCAGGGCTGTAAAATACAGCCTACAGTATATGCCATGCCCGTAAACAAAAAAAGAGAGCACTGATGAATGGTTTTCGCTGGATGCTATAGCTACTGTTGTTTGAACTACCTAGCATCTACATTGTAGATAGACAGAGACGCCATAGTGTAAAAAAAATGTTATATATATATACACATATATATATATACATATATATATTATTAATTACTCTGAGACCAGAGGCAGACAGTAACTAAGCACATTTACTTGAGTATTGTACTTAAGTACACTTTTTGAGTATCTGTACTTTACTTGAGTATTATTTTTCTGGAAACTTATGACTTTCAGTCCACTACATTTCTATCAAGGTCCTCGAAGTAGAAAGTCATTACTATGTGCAAAATATTACTAAGTGCAAATAGCCCGTCTTGTTGGGAAATGCTATTAACACTAACTCCGCCCACTAAGGTGTGATTGGGCTAGTCAACCATAAAAAAAGACGTAGCAGCTTTGAAAGTCGGTGGGTGAATTTTTTCTTCTCCAAAACATGACTTTCTTTTTTCAGACAGTTTATCAGTAATCACTCTTGTAGGGCTTACATGAAGTGATTTCCCTGCATTTTTGTGAACACTGACCAGTTGCAAATGTGATATTTATTTACAACAATTCAATAATAAAAAGTTAATAACGTGGTGTATATTAGACACAATATTGTCTGATTTTGCTAAATTGTGCTAATTTGCTAAATTACGTGAAAATATTACTTATAAAGCCACAGAAGAACTGTTGTGCATATCCTAATAAAACACAGTTTAGGTGTTGGACTTGAAGCAGCACTTCAAGCACAACACGTCACACACAGACTGTTCTGTACTGTGGGAACGATTAGACAGCATTTTAGATTTTTTTTGTTTTGATGTCAAATAAGTCTTGCTGTTTTGCTTTTTTGTTAAAGCAGTGTTGCTGTTGTAAAGTTATACAGCTACAGTTGTGTTGCTGGGTTTTAGAGCAGGTTTGATTTTTTTCTCTCTCTTCCTTATCACTCTGTATTTACTGTCCATTCTGTTCAAATGTGGATGAATGGCTATAGATGTGCACACACTGTCAGAGCTGTGTGATCACTACCATCCTGCTTTTGTGGGGGTGGGTAGGGGTGTTTTATATATATATATATATATATATATATATATATATATATATATATTTCCCCCTTAGGTTTTTAACATTCTAAAAGCTCTTTATTCCAAAGATACTACAAGTCAGTGTATTCAGTAGGTGTAATGTATTGTAAGTTGCTTCAGAGGCATTGCAAGTGTTACGTACAAAAATAATAAAACAGTGCATTGACATAAAAAAAGGAAATTAACTTTTGGTACTTCTGTTTTTTTACTCAAGTTAAAATCTGTCTTTACAACTTTTACTTGTAACGGAGTAATATTTGACCAGCAGTCGTGTACTTCGTCCGCCTCTGTCCGAGACCTGAAATGTGTGTTAAATATTTGTGTAGTGTTGGGGCCTGCCAGGACCGGAGTGGGATCCATTTTCAGCCCGGAGTGTAATGCTCAAGACCAGCCCACCACCTTTCCCCATCCAACCCCCTCCCACCGTGGTGGAATCTGGATAAATGAAGTGACAGATCTGTCCTTACTATCCTGTTATATTTATTTTTTACATATTTAAATAAAAAATATGAATAATATAAATATGGCCATAAATTTCAATAACAAATCACATACTGAGTTTTATGCAACAAGTAGTCCAACTGTTACATTATGAAAAAATGGTTTGCATTCAAACGAAAATAAAGTAACTTAGTGCAGTAAGAAATATACTTTTTGCACTATTGTTTTTTTTATATCCACGTCAATGTAATAAATAAAATAATGAAATAAATTATATGAAACATTTCTGCTACAAAACATACAACTGTAACATATATATATATATATATATATATATATATATATATATATATATATATATATATATATATATATATATATATATAAAAGTTCAATTCAAAAAAAGTTCAATTCAAAATTGAAAGCTGCCAAGCAGTCATCAATAACTAAATGGAAAATCAGTAACGTTAAACATCTCGAAAGAAAAAAGAAAGAACAGGCTTAAATCACAGACAATCAATAGAAAAAAACCTAAACTGAATAAAAAAATTCCTTCAATGTAAGTCAGTTTGGATAAAAGCGTTTGCCAAATGCACAACTGTAAATGTTGCTAGTCACTGTACCTTGAGTCGCCAGTTCACGTGTGCTCGATTGCTTCTTGAAAAAAATATGTCAGTTTGGCCGCGTCATCCTCCAATGCCTTTCTTTTTTTTAACCTGGCTTTTTTTTTAACTATCCATTTTATTCTTCCCACGATTAGCGCACTCTCGCTAACTCTCACCATAGCATTAATGGTTTCGGTTTGTCTCCATGGCAACGACCTGGGACACGCGCTTGTGTAGAGGAAGAGAGAGAGAGAGCGCGCTCTGACAATAGAAAACGTCACATTTTAATGTTAAATTCAAATCTAGTGATATTAGCTTAGTTATCAGCCACACAGTAACTTAAACACATAGACGTTCAAATTAAAACAAATTTTTTAAAAAGCAGGCGAATCTGCCGGCCCAATTTATGAGCGGGGCAGAGCGGCCCACCGGGAATTCTCCCGGTTCTCCCGATGGCCACTCCGGGCCTGGGGCCTGCTGTAATCTTTACCACCTTGTGTATTCTATTGCAGATTGTCTTTCTCATTTGAACGGTAAGAGCCCCTTCCATGGATGTCAAAGAATGACAAAAAAACTAAAAAGTGTTTTAATAGAAACACTAATGTGATCTGATGGTGTCTTGGGTGTCACTGTGAACAGTTTCTCTTTCTCCTTTCTCAGTTTGTGGCCATGCCCCTCCATACCCCATTGTTGTGGGTGGTACGGATGCACATGAGGGGGCGTGGCCATGGATGGTCAGTCTTCACAGCCCCAAATATAAAGGCCATTTTTGTGGGGGTTCCCTCATCAGCAGTGGATGGGTGTTGTCTGCAGCTCACTGTTTCGCTAGGTTAGAAGCACATAATCACACATTTCCCACAGATATTAAACACTGCTCTCTCTGCTCTTGTAATATTGTTGTTTTCTTCATTCAGTGTCAACACGTTCAGCATCATTGTGTATTTGGGAAGGAGGACACAGCAGGGCGATCATGGGCATGAACTCAGCAGAAGTGTCAACACGCTCCTCATTCACCCGTCCTTCAACAGCGACACCTACAACAATGACATCGCTCTTCTGCGTCTGTCCTCTTCAGTCAACTTCACTAACTATATTAGACCTGTGTGTTTAGCAGCGGAAAGCAGCGACTTCCCTTCCGGCACCAGCAGCTGGATCACGGGCTGGGGACAAACTGCATCTGGAGGTAACACATACACAATCACACAAACACACACATATCTGCTAACATCACAAATTGATGACAGTGTTTGTGTGTCCAGTGAATTTGTCTCATCCTGGGACTCTGCAGGAGACTATGGTTCCAGTGGTAATTAATTCTGAATGTAATAATCTGCTGGGTGCCAACCTCATTACAGACAACATGTTGTGTGCAGCTTTACTGCAGGGAGGAAAAGACACCTGCCAGGTACAATAACCAATCAGATTATTAGCACTCATCTAAATGTGCTTGTGTACACTACAAACATAATGAAGGTACTCTCTCTGTAGGGGGACTCTGGTGGTCCAATGGTGAGTCAGCAGTGTTCAGTGTGGGTTCAGTCTGGTATCATCAGTAGGGGTCATGACTGTGGTCAGCCCAGTGAACCTGGTGTGTACACCCGTGTGTCACAGTATCAGTAATGGATCACCACCTCCATCGGCAAAAACCTTCCAGGATTCGTCATCTTCAACCCCCAAATCTCATGTTCTTCTGCCAGCCAAGGTAAAACCTGTTTAGCCTTAAACATGCACACACAACCTACAGGATATTAGACACATTACATACATTTCTTATGTTTTGTTACATGCATTTGTGCTCTGTTTTTTATCTCTGCAGGTTGAGGTGTAGTCGTATAAGACATGCTTACCCCTACCTTCAAGAACTTCAATGCCAGTAACCAGTTCCACTATAAAAGGCCTGTCATAGAACTTCACTCATGGATATGATCATCAAAAACTGCACAAGTTCAACATTTGTTGAACAGGCACCGTTTTCTACAGGACTGACCATAGTAGTTGGGTGTAACTAACAAGATTTATTGTGAACAAAAAGCAGTATTTTTCTCATCTTCTCTCAGTTAAACACTATTTTAAATTTTCATTCATATAATTTTGCAAATCTTTTGAACAGAAAAAAAAAATCATGGTTTCCATAAAAATACTAAGCAGCTGAACTGTTTTCAACACTGATAATAATAAAAAATGTTTCTTGAGCAGCATATTAGAATGATTTCATCATGTCATCAAGGATGTTCATCAAGGATCATGTCACTGAAGACAGACTGGAGTAATGATTTTGCATCACAGAAATAAACAACATTTTAAAATAGATTCGAATAGAAAAAAGTTGGTTTAAATTGTAATAATATTTTACAATATTACAATTTTCACTGCATTTTTGATAAAAAAAAAATGCAGCCCTACAAACTGACCCCAAACTTTTGAACAGTAGTGTATGTATTCTGGAATGCACATATTGTATGTTGCAATGCATGTGGAAGTTTTTAACAAAATTAAAAAGTGCTTTAAAATGGCATGGTTTATTTCTTTCTTTTGTACAATTGTTTCAATGCATTCTATTTATCAACTAATCTGATATACTGTAACGTCTCTCAGGCTGTTCCAGTATATATCTCCTGTCTAAAACCAGCAGCGAGGTTCTGTCAGTTCTGTAGCTGGTCCCAGGTGCTTCTATGCAGGTTTTAACTCTGAGCTCCGAGTCTGAGGGTCTCAAACCAGCTCTGGGTTCTCAGGTTGACAGCACCTTTTTCAGCAGTGGCTTTGATCCATCGTTCTTTATGAACGCCACCATGCAAATTCGCTAAAGTGAATACATACAATGTAATGAATGCAGAGAATATGTTAGATAATGTGGTTTAAATAGTCAAATTTTCATGTTTGTGTTTGAGGATAAGATATAGACTTGCAACTGAACAAAAAAGTATCCGGCAGTTAAAAGACATCCATTGGGTCTGGGTTCTACTCACCCGTTACTGTTGTCTTCCCATCAGCTGAAGTACGTTCAGTCTCTTGACATGAGCTAACTATCTCTGAGCTAATGCTAACAGAGGTTCCAGATAAGTGCACTGCTGCTTTCATAGTGGATGGCACACGCACACACACAGCACCTGGATCAATGATGAATAAAACTAGTTTAAAACAAGGTTCAAGTTCTTAGAAATGTAAATTCAAATTCTGATTCTGATTATTACCTTGCTGACTGTGAAGTTCTGCGCTTCCATCTTGGCCTACATATGCATCAATGTTTCCAGCAGCAGTGAACACCTTCAGGGCACCACTTGAGCTGTCTGTGAAGCAGGAAAGACATCTTTAGAGCACTAAATGAGTGACTAAATAAGCTACTGTCAATTCAGACTGCTCACTTACCAATGACAATATTTCCTGTTTTACTTTGTACAAGAGCTTCACCTGTAAAACAACAATGACACATGTCCTAACTGCACATCAGGTCTTTAAAATAAGCCATTACCGCCCCTTCCCCTCACCGTGTACATGGCCAATCTGGATGTTCCCGGAGGAAGTGGACATTGAGGTGGATTCACCATAAATGGCCTTCACTTTCAGATCCCCATGTTCTGTGGAGAGATTCATGGTGGTTCCCTGAATTTTCTTAATATTGACGTTCTGGAGAACAAAAACTGTGATTTAATACCAGTTTTGCAGAATATGCAGTTATGTATATCATAAACTACTTACACTGTCCAAAGATGTGCTGATATTAACATTTCCGTGAATGGTTTGAAGTCCAGTGACATTTCCTCCTGTGGACTGAACTTGAACCTCATGACCCTTAACAAAATCAAAGTTAAACTCAAGATAATAATCCATATTATCGCAAAAAAAAAAAACAAGTTATATTTACGCCTTTATGACATATTAAATCAGGGGATTTCAATTTTTTAGATACCACAGAAACTTGAGCATCCTAAAATTTAAAGGCAACTATATATTTATACTTTTACAAATTATAAATGTGTAAAAAAAAAAAATTCTTTATTGCTCCACTTACTATAGTAATGTTTAGTAATTTATATTCATTATTCAAGTATGTTTTATTTTTTTAATTCTAATTAATTAATTATTTTTATTGACTTTTTATTTATTTATTTTTGTACTTTTTTTTATTGACTGCCTAGTAGGCTACTCCTTTGTGGTCCCCTAGTTTGAAACCCCTGCATTAAATGATTAAAAAGCGAATGTGTCACCTTGACAGACTTTAGGACACAGTGCCCTCTCTCTGTGTGAACATGGCAGAGGTCACTCTCCATTTTCTGGATCTTCACATTGCCTTTGTCTTTAGTCTTGATGTGGAGATCTGGAGGAACGGACAGGGACTAAAAGATGCACATGTATTCCTATGAATTTAAGTATACTTATTCATTACATTACCTAAACTTACTCTAAGTAGAGCGTACCTAGTAAAGCCATTAATTTTAAAATATTATAATTGTATAATATTCATAAAATAAACTATCAATAATATTTTAATTATTAATAATAAAATATAATATAAATATATGATTTATTAGTACCTTTACAAGCCTGAATACAGATCCTTACCACATTTGATAGGTGCTGTCAGTTCAACAGTGACATTGCTATCCACCTCATCTCCCAAAATGTTAAGTTCATTGCTTTGATCATCATAATGAATATGAAACCCGTCCACATTAGCAGTTTGATTCGCATCTGTCACGTGCACACTAATAAATGCCCGATCTGCCTCAGGAAAATCATGTGGATCCAGTGGTTTTATGGATATATTACAGCCTAAATGACATTTGACCTTTGTGAAAGGATTAACTAATAATTCCCATTGCTTTATAGGTTTATTCAAGTCTTTAGGAGTTGCAGGAGCATCTGAAAAGGCTCGGAGAGCCGGAGAGATCAAAGCCCTGCTGAAGAGTCTTGAACATCTCTGCACTGAACCCACACACACGCCGTGACATAACCGCTGTCTAATCGCACAAGTAAACATCACTAAAGCTTCACTTAGTGTGCACTAAGACTAAACTACATAAGTACGTGTTAGAACAAAATGCTAAACGCTACTTGCAATAGTAAACGCCGTGTAGAAATGTTTACATCACGAGGACGAGTGCAGCGCACAGCAATGACAGCAAACCGGAACAGGTTCAGAGCGCGAGTGGAATTATGGGAAGTGTAGTTCATTAACCGTAAAATGAAGTCCACTCCGTGATACTGAAGATATATCAATATCCTTCATCTTTAAATAAAGTGTGACTGTCGTCTGTATGTTTAAAGAAGGATAAAATTACGATTTTTTAAAAATATTATAATAATGAGTAATAGGCTTATAGAAGGAGAAGAAGACGAAGAAGAGGACTAAATGACAAAAATGCATTTGTGGCTTAATTTGAATTAATATCAACAAAAACAACAACAGTAATGTACTGATATAAAATTTGGACTTAACCATTATAAAATGGAGAGTTACAAATAAATTTTGATGACCCAGCTAATATAGTCACAATTTAGGCCTACTTATAGTTTTTAGTTTACTTTGACTTAAGTAGGCTATGTTTTCATAACATATAATGTCTGTAAGTATGAACTTACTTCATACTTATTAAATTAGCGACAAAATAATGATAGTATTGTGCCATTGCAAAGTTTCCATTGACATCTTTTTTTTTTTCTTTTTTTTTTCCATTGACATCTAAGCTAAATATATTTTCTCGGTCTAAAAATGTAGCCTAACCCTCAAAAATTAGATGCAATTATTCATTGTTTATTAAGCCTGTTTCTTATGTGAACCATTGTCTGGTCCCCAAAATTAAAAGCTGTTTTCACGTTTTACTATCTTTGTGTGGACATTTGGTCTCCAAAATATATGCAAAACGTGTCCCAACCTGTTTTATTAATATTGAGAGGTAGTAGCACTAGAGAATGTACTACTATGTTGTAAGTGGCTCATAACTGTCATGTCCCGATGGTTTTAAACTCCCAGAGCTGGCTGTTTTGGAGCTGAGCAGACAGAACGTCACACTGGGGCGGATTTTCCGTCTGTTTCTGTAATACCCGCGAGCGACATTATTCATGACACTACCTCACTGCTTGTGTAACTAGTCCTTCAGTGAAGGCCCTAGGGAATTTATTTTTACTGAAAGTGATTCATAATCCTGAAACAATGGGCCACAGTCAAAAAGTTGTTTCTTTCCTGGCCAGCTATTGTTATATTTACACACGCGAATGCTGTAACTCGTCCAGTAGGTGGCACTCTAGTCATTCCACATAAAGCGAGGTCACAGATTTACAATAGCGCCTTTTGACAACAAATAACAGTGTGTCATATCCTCCTCCACATTAGCTTATGAATTAGTGTTGAGTTATGAGGAGGGATTTAGTATTTGTCCTCAAGTTAGGGCAGTCAAGAATCTAATAAAGCTACAATGAGGCTACACATGGTTTTTGCATTGCATGTCTACTTTTTGAATACATTTAATGCATGTTAACCAAATTGTTCTAAAGTGAGGAATAGCCATACTGTAATACTCATGCAGACTAGTAAAAAGTGTTAACATCTATGAGAGGATGTGTATTTTATGTGGTATCTGTACATCATAATATTTAATTAATTTAGCTGCACACCTTTCTTTCAGACAGGTAGCGTTACGCTTCTTTTCGAAAAGAGGCCATAAGAGGAAATTAAAAAGCCTGTCTAGACGCCAGCGGTTGAGGGTCGAGTCAAGAGCATTGAGGGTAATCAGAAGGTCATGGTCAAAGTTCACACAGAGCCGATGAAATGGAGACTTCAGAGAGGACAACATTAGCTAGATACAGCACACAGAGTACATTCATATATGACACACATAATAAAACTTTATTATCATGACTGGAACGACAGAAATATTGTCATTTGTACCATTTCGGAGTTGGATCTCCATATAGAAATCTTAAGAAGACAGTCTCGACAGGTTCAAAGAAAAGAAAGGTTTTCATCAAGATTCAGCCTGTTTTTTGATCATTTGGAACTTCACTCACATAGGGATAAAATGAAATGTTGATTGACCTCATTTAACTGTTATTACCAAACTGTCTATATTGTACTGTGTTCAGAGGCTATATATACATGTATCACACAGCAAGTCAGACAATAAGGATAGAGAAACTAATTATTTACAAACATACAGTAGTCCATTATGGCAAGTCACATTCATAGTCCTCTTCACTACATAGAAACATACAGGCTCACATTGAATCTGCGCCTGCTGTTCACAAAGTCTCACACATTCTTTCTCTCTCTATATAGTATATTTTGTGTGCATATGCAGAATTACATATATATATATATGTGTGTGTGTGTGTGTGTGTGTATACACACGCACATTTTATCTATGTAAATATATACTTTTAATAATTAAAATATATATATATTATATACAAAAAGCATGTATTTATAATATCTCTACAGATATATGCATGTGCATCATATGCACTCAATCAGTGGTAAAGACGTGAAAAAGCGGTGCAGATTCCATGTGAGCCTTGTAGTATGTTCCCTTTGACACTAAACTTAAGCAGATTATACAAAAATATAGAACTACGGAAGAAATCCAGGACAGGAAACGAGCATCTGAACATAAGTAAACGGAATCAGATCATTCATATCAGTCTGAATCAGACACACAGGCCTCACAAGAACATTGACAGATTCGAATTTCCTCAAAACATCTTCAAACATCACGTGAGTCCAGTGTTCTCCTGAAAACTTCATTGTGCTGCGCTCAGTTCATAGTATGAAGGCATGCACAACGTTTTATTACACTTTTCACAGAAAATAAATTGGTCAACGTATGCTCAGGTTATGTCGGAGAACACAAGTTGAGACATCTTGAAGTCGTTTGAAAGCATCTGCCAATAGCGTGAATGAATCAGATGTCACAAACTGCAAGAATCATCAAAATGCAACCCTACAGATGAAATGTTAATGGGATGCCAACGGCAGTGGAGTCTCAATCTCTGTCCCAGGAGATCAGGACCATCTCATGCTCAACCGGAGAACCTTAACTCCACAGGTCACGGCTCATCATAATCTATTTACAGCGATTAAGGGAGTGTCCGTTCCTTTTAAGTCTTTCACAGTGTCCTTGGGCCGCTTTCTTCCTCCTTTAATGATGAAAGCCGCCCCTGGCAGCCAGTCCAGTGTCTTTCATGAACAGCAATGGCTTTTTTGTTCTCCTGTCTCTCCCTCCCTCTGTCTGGTGTCTTTGTCTTTCAGGTGCAGCAGTCACGGTCCAGATTACTCTGAGAGGAGATGAGAGAGGGGTAGGGCGTCATCTTATCGATGTTGACGTAGGTGGTGTTAAGGAGGATGTAGTGCTCGCCGCTGAAGCTGGAGAAGATGGCAGCGATGCGGGACACGAGCTCTGAGAAGGTGGGCCGGCGCTCGGGTTTGGGGTGCCAACACTCGATCATGACATTATATCTGCAAAGAAAAGAGAAAAATGTAAGAAAAGTCTAAATTCTTAATAAAAGTCCTTGGTTTTATTGTGCAGGATTCAACTGCACACATTTTTCCAAAAAAGTTTTCATATGCCATTAATTATTTAATGTTCGCGGCACAAATAGAAGCAAAATACTTTAAAATTAGGAGTTCATTTATACAATTAGCAAACAACATTAATAATGTTACAGCCCACTTTCCACAATCCAATCAAATCCCACTAGATATAATGAAGCCCCGCCCTGCATTAATATAAACAGAATATTCTTTGTTTCAATTTAAAAGGTGCATTTAATAATTTTTTTTAAATATATTCTTTCATTGTTATATTTAACTAATATTTTAAATGTGAATTAAAGTTAGTTTTTAAATGTCTTTATTTGGCAATTTGATTTTTTTCATTTTACTGGTGCATTTAGCTTTGGTTTTAAATGAAATAAAAACAAAATTGTTCAAAATTGTTCAGAAGTCAGCAGAGATTTTTAATCATGATCATTCAAAAATCATTCTAATATTCTGATTTGGTCCTGAAGAAATATTTATTATTATTATCAATGTTTAAAACAGTTGTGCTGCTTCATATTTTTGTGGAAAACTATTATTTTGTAATAACACTAAAGTATTTACTATTCACTTTTGATCAATTTAATGCTTCCTTGCTGTATAAAAGTATTTATTTTATATAAAAATAATTTTAATTAAAATTTGTATATTATATATTAAATGTATTAAAATATAATTTATTTTATTTTATTTAAAAAAAAAACTTACTGAGCCCAAACGTTTGAACATTAGTGGAGTTTTAAATATTTGTATTTATTTGTCAGTTAATTTTGATTGATTTTGAGCTAAGAATCACAAGTGGAGTGTAAGTCATCCTACTTCTCCACTTTCCATCCCAGCTGTTTGCTTTGGCAGATCAAGACACCTTTGCCTTGAAATTTATAACCATCGGTGCAAACTTTCATCGCATTTCAGAACAACTTTCCATTGTTTGTCCTGCAATAGTCTGCTGAGCAGAGGCACGGAGACCTGGGAGGACTGGCTCTTTGTCCCGTCCATGAAGGAAGGGAGTGATGACCCATATATCTCTATTCAGAGCCGCGGCTGGATATTAGACAGCAGCGTGTGAAGAATGTTTGGAGGTTGACTCATATCATACAGGCAGGGTGGGGAGTTGATGTGTGCCGAGCTCAGGTAGTCATGCAGAGCTGACTTGGCCAAGAGTTTTGATGAACTGCTACTGCTTGACTGAATCTGCGGGTGGTTAACAATGGCTCTCTGTTTTACACTCGTGTTGACGCACTCCCCCTTTGGAGTGCCGTACTGTGGTCATAATGAAGGACCAAGTGTGTGTCATGTGGGAGTGTGTGTGTGTGCACTTACAGTGCGTCCGGGCAGAACTCTGGCTGTAACAGTCTTCGTCCTTGCAGGAGGAAGATAGTGATGTCGAAGGAGTTCACATCGGAGTAAGGTGGGGCGCCCCGGGTCATGAGTTCCCACAGCAACACACCGAACGACCACTGCGTGAAGATCAAATTCAAAACAGTGAGTTATGAGGAGGGCAAGTGAGCACCTATCACAACAAGTGAACTTTGGGTGGCTCTAACACTGTCATTTGTTGGAGGCCAACAAAAAGGGAAGCAAAGCACAGGAAAGCTGAACTCATAAATCCACTTAAGGGAACAGTCAGATCAGTATTTGGGAAATGCTGAGAAATTATTTTCCCCAGAAGTGGCTACATGTAGTCATGTATTTTATTTGAAACGCAGGTAGGTTAGAAAACAGGACGTGAGTCAATACGCACCTTGAATCCTGACATGTGTGTGCATGCATGAGTCAGTGATAGAGAAACATTTCTGCACAAATACTCTCAAAGTGACCAAGAGACCACAAGTTGTTTAAAGACTGGTTAGCTTTTGAAATATTGCCATAGAAGAACTGGACCAGGCTAAAATATCAGAGTAAAACTTCATTGTACTGCAGTAAGCTACCTACATAGTCAGCATTTTTGGGGATCATGGATGCACTGTGATTTGATTTAGTGCATATGATGCCCAAAATTGATATATGAGTTTTATTTGAACACTTAAGCACACTTTTGATACCCAAAAATATTAGCTTTGTTCATTTAAACTGCTTATAAAGTCCAAAACTATTCAATTTGGTTATTTAAACACCTTACTTTTGAAAAGTTTTTTTCTTCATTCATCTTCAGAACACAAATTATGATATTTTTGATGAAATCCGAGAGCTTTCTGACCCTCCATAGACAACAATGCTACTGACACGTTCAAGGCCCAGAAAGCTAGTAAGGACATTGTGTCCATGTGACATCAGTAATGTTATGAAGCCACGGAAGAGAAGAAACAGTTGAATAAAGTTGTTATTTTTGTTTTCCTTGCACACATGAAAGCATTCTCGTAGCTTAATAAAATTACATTTGAACCACTGATGTCACATGGACTATTTTAACAATGTCATTACTACCTTTCTCGGCCTTGAACCTCATTGTTATGTTGCAGCAGGTAAGAAAGCTCTCATATTTCATCAAAAATATCTTAATTTGTGTTCCGAAAATAAACCTGTCTTAAAGGTTTGGAGTGACATGAGGGTGAATAATTAATGACAGAAGTTTCATTTCTGGGTGAAGTATCCCTTTAAGGATGCACTACAAACTGAGACTGTGATTGAGATACTCACCACATCAGATTTGGTGGTGAACTTGTGTGTCTGCAGACTTTCTAATGCCATCCATTTGACGGGCAGCTTGACACCATGCTTGTTGTGCACGCTGTAGTATTCTTTATCATACACATCTCTGGCCAGGCCAAAATCAGCCACTTTTACTGTGTAGCTCTCATCCAACCTGAGAGAGATATTCCAAACATTTATATTATGTAAAAAAATGCAAATATTTGATTGAAGTCATTCATTTAAGAATATAAACACCCTAACGCAAGTCACATGCCCCTAAAAACATTTAATTTAGGGCACAAGTGCTCCTAAACCAAAAAATAAGTGCCCTGAACTGTATGATACTTCAAAACACTGTTAGTAATTTGTTGAAAAACTCACATGCAGTTTCTGGCCGCAAGGTCTCTGTGTACAAACTTCTTGCTGGCAAGATATTCCATTCCTTTAGCCACCTGCAGCCCGAAACCCATCAGGTCCTTCACTGTGGGGTTCTGTGGGAACGAAAACAAGCACTCCATTTAAAAACAATAATGACAAAAACAACACAAGGCACTGCCACCTGTTTAATTTCATTTTTATTAAGTTTTTAATAGCTATGGAGCTGCAGTCACTGAAGTTGTACGGAAAGACATTAAGGGCCAGATTTACTAAACAGGTCAAATTAGCGCCAGAGCACAATTCCAAAATAACGCCGACGGGTGTGGAAATCTCTGCGGGGGATTTACTGACAATGCCAAATTAAAAAACACAGATGCAACATCTCATTTACATATCGACCAACGCAATATACCAAGTGCAGTGCAAACTAGCATAGTCGCAAATAAGCAGAGCCGAGGCTCATCCGGTGTGGATGATCTGCTTATGACACGCTTTTTTGGGGCGTTAAATAATGGTGCAAATACCAGTAATTTGACGAGCGCAAACTTTAGTAAATCACTTTGCGTGATTCATTTTAATACTCTCCTTCCATAAATTTTGTGTCTGATAGGGAAACTCCTACAAATGCATATTCAGTAAGTTCAGGCGCCTTTTTTAGCGCTAATTCTTTACTGCATGTCTTTAGTAAAACCTGACAGTACTATTTTAACGCCTAAAGATGGTTTGCGCTGGTACAAGCTGTTAGTAAATCTGGCTCTATGATGCTGCCACCACATACGTGAGCTTCATCTCTGATGAAGTTGCGCAGATCTCCGTGCTTCATGTATGGCAACACGACGAGAGGCGAGCCTTCGCTGGGCAGGCAGATTCCCAGCAGAGAGAGCACATTGGGATGGCTGAAGTCTTTCATGATGATGCCCTCCTTCAGGAACTGGGACACCTCCTCTATATCGGTGATTCCTGCCACATAAATGCACAATAACAGAAGTTCAAAGATCACCACAATGGTTTCTGGTATCACCCCCAGCTTAGATTTACACATGCAAAATGACTCTTTTAAAATCTATCCTGCTATACGTTTTCTGAGTTAGCAATAAACCTGCCAAATTGTCAGTGAACCATTCACCACGACTTATAAATTATCCCCAACACTATCAAGTGTTTTATCACACACGGCCTGATATTTCAGCCGGGAGGTTTCGGAGCGGAGACTTAATCTGCTGTGACATGACCGCACCGTTACTAGCTGAGCACTGAGATTCTGTTGGTCCTGCCATTTTAGCTGCGCCTCCCTTAATCTTGTTGGTGGAGCTTTCACATTTTGAGGAGATTAAACAGATGTTTAACCTTTCAATAAGAGAAAGAGAGGCTTATGGGCATGCAAAAAAGAAAAGGCCTGTGTGTACATGTCTTACAGTAGACTGATCCTGAGCGAAGAAGCATTCTACGCTACACTGACTGCTGTCAGAGTAGCTTAGGATCCTCAAAAGCCCAAAACTGATCTGGGAACAGCCCTACAGTAGTCTGGGGTCAATTCTTCATTATTTATTCATAACAATTTTATGATTCTTTGTTGTGATTAATATTTGAATGCACCAAGGTTATTATAGTTTACCAAAACCACAGAAACAAAATGAAATAAATGTTAAATACAATAAAATAAAGTTTTTTAATATATATTTTATTTCAGCTAGTTTTATTTATTTTGCCTTGATGTACTAAAATAACTTGAACTAAATCTGAAATAAAATGGATAAAAACTATATACATTTTTTAAAAGCCAAAAACTACATAAATAAAATTTAAATTTCAAAAACATACAACAAAATGACAACTTTTTTACTAAAATTAAAATGAAAACAGAAAATCTAAAACTAAAAACTTTGTCAAAAAGATGATGTAAAACATGATACATTGAGAGTCTAGTTAAACAACAGTCCCTGTTGAAAACTGAGACAGAAAAACAAAGCTCAGGTCATAAATCTAAAAGCTCTCAGTGACATGACGTGATTAGAGGCATCTCTAATGCGATATGGCTGCAATATGGCTGCATTCATCATCATCATCTTCATCACAAGGCCCTATTAAAACAGCCTCAACAGTCATATGTCATATTTCAGTAAAGAGATGTCAAACTGTGTTCAGAATGGATTCATAATTTATGGGTGGAATAATTATGTAGACTAGAGGGGATCCTAAATGTATTTTAACATTTTCTGTAGGATTTAATAGTTTCAATGATTTTTAGGCAGTTAGGGCCACTCAATACCACGTTATAGCTGTTTTACCATGTTTAAGTGTTGTTATGCACAATAGAGTACTCAAAACTCTCATGAATATGGTTGATAGTGGTTCATCCAGTCAGATTTTAGAGCTTCAGCTCTCTGTGCTTGCAACTGTACCACCTCAACACTCATGTTGTCAAACTCACGGTTTAAGGACTTGATGGCGCAGTGCTGCTTCTGGCCATCTGGTTCGAGCAGGGTTCCATGGAACACGCAGCCAAAGTGCCCTGGTGCACACAAAGACAGGAAAAGATGCAGAGATTATTAGCACATCAATCTATCAAAGCGCTTTATGCCAGAGCGGAGTGTGGGCATAGCAGGTGCATATCACATCAAGTCCAAAAGCAAGAACAATGGAGTGTGAATATATTGTGCTGGGACTACAATTGATATGTTGCTCTCAAACTTTCTCTCTCTGAGTCTCCTTGTCTCACACAGTATGACACTTTCTTAATCAAAGGAAGTGGCATAAGTATGAAGTTCATTTAAGTTCAATTCAGTACCATTTTCCACTGTGCATTTGCTTTTTTGGAAATGTCGCAGGCCAGACTCAGACTTGCACTGCTGGTTATACACTACCATTCAAATGTTATTAAATTGACAGGAAAGACATTTATAATCATTTCTATTAATAAATGCAGTTTTTTCTGTCCATTCATCAAAAATACTGAAAAATATAAATGATTCTTGATCAACAAATCAGCATGCTAGAATGATTTCTGAAGTGTAAATTGTAATATTTTATTTACTTTATTGGTGTAATTTTTGATCAATTAAATGCAGCCTTGATGAGCATAAGAGACTTCTTTCAAAAACATTTATTTTGAAACTATGGAAATAAATCTTCTTTCCAATCTCCAAGATTTGTAATTCATATCTGTAGCACAAATATTGTGCAACGAGTTGCACGGCAAAGTTTAATAATTAGTGCTTTATTGAAATCTGACCCTAAGTATAGCTATAATAATAGTGAGACTGTGCAAAACAGACACATAAAAAATAATTGTGAGAATACTGTGAAATACGAACTCAAACAAGGTGTCTGGAGTACAGTGTGGTGTGTAACTGAAAGATTAAACAATTACAAGTGTCTGGGCAGGGTATTCTCTCTAATGAGGGCATGGAGAATAGAGGGCAAGAGAGAGTTGGGGTGTTGTGTTCAAATAATAGAGCGTGGAGTGCTGTAATCTCTCTCCAGCTCTGCTATCACGTCTTCCCAGATGGCAGCAGAGTCAGATTACCGGCACGGAGCCCTGAGACGGCCCAACAATGAGCCTGGAATTTAACACGGGAACAAATCACCACACATGCCACCCCGAGCACCCCAACATACTCGCATACACGCACAGCCTCTTCCTCTCGCTCTATAAATCGCATTGTGTCACATGCACAAACACAGACGTACACACACACACATAGGACTTGGTTTTCCCACAGGGGTGGTGGGTTTTAGGAGTATTGTGCAGGGGTTTGGGGAGGACTGGAGACAGTGAATCTGATACACACATTCACACCCCCACTTCTGTAGTACAATGAGAAGACAGGCAATTTAACGTTCAAATGTCCAACCTGCCGGGCTGATTGTCACCATTTAACCTGTTAACTTTAACCACGTCTGAAACTGAGTCCCTCTGCTAAATCCCTCATTTAAGATATTGGATTTCTTGTAATGCAGTTTTTTGGCAAATCTTTGTTGCCAAATATGTTTGCAAGTCACAGTAACAGTACAAAGAGACTATATTTTTGGGTCAATGACAAAAAAGAGTGTCCAAGATAAATTAAAAATCTAGTTTAAATTGTGTATTTTTTAACTGAGACTCATTGATGACATGGAATAGCTGACCTCTATAATATCTTGTCTTATATTATTTTTTCTTAATGGTGGCTGCACCACATGACTTTTTTGGGCAGAAAAAGATGTATTAAAAACATAATAATAATAATAATAATAATAATACAGGTGCATCTCAATAAATTAGAATGTTGTGGAAAAGTTCATTTATAACAATAAAATAAAATAAAAACATTTTTAGTGAATTGTTGGCCTTCTGGAAAGTATGTTCATTTACTGTATATGTACTCAATACTTGGTAGGGGCTCTTTTTGCTTTAATTACTGCCTCAATTCGGCGTGGCATGGAGGTGATTAGTTTGTGGCACTGCTGAGGTGGTATGGAAGCCCAGGTTTCTTTGACAGTGGCCTTCAGCTCATCTGCATTGTTGGGTCTGGTGTCTCTCATCTTCCTCTTCTTCCATTCTCTATGGGGTTAGGGTCAGGCGAGTTTGCTGGCCAATCAAGCACACCAACACCATGGTCACTGAACCAGCTTTTGGTACCTTTAGCAGTGTGGGCAGGTGCCAAGTCCTGCTGGAACATGAAATCAGCATCTCCGTAAAGCTTGTCAGCAGAAGGAAGCATGAAGTACTCTAAAATTTCCTGGTAGATGGTTGCGTTGACTGTGGACATCAGAAAACACAGTGGACCAACACCAGCAGATGACATGGCAGCCCAAATCATCACTGACTGTGGAAACTTCACACTGGACCTCAAGCAACATGGATTCTGTGCCTCTCCACTCTTCCTTCAGACTCTGGGACCTTGATTTCCAAATGAAATGTAAAATTTACTTTCATCTGAAAAGAGGACTTTGGACCACTGAGCAACAGTCCAGTTCTTTTTCTCCACAGCCCAGGTAAGACGCTTCTGACGTTGTCTCTGGTTCAGAAGTGGCTTGGTAGCCCTTTTCCTGAAGACGTCTGAGCGTGGTGACTCTTGATGCACTGACTCCAGCTTCAGTTCTCTCCTTGTGAAGCACTCACAAGTGTTTGAATCAGCTTTGCTTGACAGTATTCTCAAGCTTGTGGTCATCCCTGTTGCTTGTGCACCTTTTCCTACCCAAATTCTTCTTTCCAGTCGACTTTGCATTTAATATGCTTTGATACAGCACTCTGTAAACCGCCACACCTTTCAGTAATGACCCTCTGTGACTTACCCTCTTTGTGGAGGGTGTCAATATTCGTCTTCTGGATCATTGCCAAGTCAGCAGTCTTCTCCATTATTGTGGTTTCAAAGAACAAGGGATACCCGGAATTTATACTGTAGGGATGGTCATTTATTGAAACTCAAATGTAAATATTCTAATATTTTGAGATACTGATTTTTGACTTTCATGAGCTGTAAGCTCTAATCATCAAAATTAAAAAAAAACAAAAAAAAAAACATTTGAGATGTTTTACTTTACATGCAATGAATCTAAAATACATGAAAGTCACTTTTTGAAAAAGAAAAAATGAACTTTTTCACAACATTCTAATTTATTGAGATGCACCTGTATATTTACAAAGCTGCTTTACTGCTTATTTTTATTTCTTTAAAAATTATAACACTATTCCAAGCAACTCAATAAGGTCTTGCTGGTTTTAAGAAACCCTTAATTCTTTTCATTCTTCTTTTTCCTTCATTTAGATGTCAGTACATTTGAATCACACTGACAATCTTTAATTAGACCCCTAAAAACAAGAATTTTGAAAATTAATTTTAAATTAATCATAGTATTTATGTGTGTTAAAGTCATTTTATGTATGATTTTTTAAAATGTAGTATGGTAATACTGGTGCTTGCTAAGATACACAAACACTGTTTAACAGTTTGGGTTCAGAAAGATTCTCTTTTTAAAATGAATACTTAATTAATACTTAATTTAATAATTGATAATTAATCATTTATTCAGCAAGGATGCATTTCATTTATCAATAGTGACAGTAAAGACATTTTTAATGTTACAAATTTTTTTTTAATTCAAATTAATGCTTAAATTAATCCCAAAAAATGTATCATGGTATTCACAAAAATATGAAGCAGCACAACTGTTTTCAAAATTGATAATAATAATAATAATAATAATATATATACACATACACACACACAAACACACACACACACTATTATTCTTTTTAAATTTTTTTGGCCCACCAAATCAGCATATTAGTATGACTTCTGAAGGATCATGTGACACTGAAGACTGGAGACTTTTAAAGAATATATATTACAACAGAAAACCATTGTTTTGTAATAATATATTTTTAGGGGTGACCCCGAACAGTCGACGATTCGATGCTTCGATAGGAGGAACCTGATTTGACTCCCAATCTCACAGTCGAATATTCACTGAGGTGTGATGATCATTCCATTTTGGCTAGCCTGTATAGGGGTGCTCAAATGTCTGATTTCAACTACTACTGATTTCAAGAACTACTGTTTTTTTCTCAATAAGTTAATATACAGCCTATTAAGATAATGCTGTAAATAAGAATCTGAAAAAAAGAAGCTTTAAATAAATATTTTAACGTGCATGAATAAATCCAACCACCCCATAAATTTAAGTTTCACTTTCCATAATCCGTGACCGAGAGAGGAGCATCTTGGCGGCAGGGATTTAAATCTTTAACAAGACTCAAACTAACACAGGCAGAGTGAAAAACTGGATTTTTCGATAGGGTGATTTCAAAACATTTTAGCCGGTTTATATATATTGTGTATATATTATTTATCTCGTATAAGATGCATTTGGTTGAGTTACGCTGCACTAAGCGCTTGTAGTACTACGGTGATTATCTCTGCAGCGTGCAGGGCTGTACAAACAACAATGCAGAATATTAATAACTATGACTGGGACTGTCATATACAATACATACTATTACTACTATTGAGAACACTATTATAATAAAACGCTGTGATTTTTTAGAGTTTAGTTGCCGTGTTTCTGCAAGTTGTTGCGTGAAGAACGTGTCCACAAAAGGAGTTCATTCAGAGCCGCGCAGACACGTTCTCTTCTGCATTCGGGTGTTCTGTGCAGATATCCTATAAGTCGTAATATTAATGTTATGTTGTATAAATAACGAAGCATATTCTATATCAGATAAAGGAGTTAAATCCCATTGATTAAAAACCTGCTATCAAATGCTTCATTCTACTGGTCATCTTTACCACGCGCAGCTCAAAACAGAAATGCAGAACATTAATAACTACTGTCATATACATAATGTTATAACGAGAGCACTATTATAAAAAAAATTGTGAATTCTTAGGGTTTCGCTGATGTTTAATGTTAACTATCTTTTAACCAAAACATAGAACATTTTCCCTGTGTGTTAACGTCAGTAATTTTGACTGTCCAATAGGGCTGGGTAAAAAATACTGATATCTAGATATTAATCGATTCTCATTTTTATGGAACTATATAGATTCTTAAATCCCAAGAATCGATTATTCTAGCCTGTTTTCAGTTAATGGATAGAACATTGAAGGGCACCTCTCATCCAATTTACCACAATAAGCATTGTGCTTTGGTACTTTTAATATGAAACAAAGTCTCAGATTTCAAATTATGTCCATTATATTGCAGTATTCAAACAATAAATGCCGTTTTGGCGCTGTTTAATATGAAGTGACAGATCGCTGGCAGCGCGAGGCACACGTGACCTGATCATCTTAATACCAATTTCAGCACAAAATAAACATGACTAAACATCCGAAGGCAAGTTAAAAGAAATAGTACAACTTTACAATCCGTATCCTGTCTCATGTAATCGCTCAATCAGTGTTTCAGCCACGCAAAGAGTCAATATAACAGCTTGTAAACAATGTCATGTAACGTCACATTTACCTCAGAAAAACATACTTGGTGACCATAAACTGTAGAGAGGGGCATTTTGCTAAATATATGCACCATATAACACATTCATCATAAATGTTACTGTTCTTCAATGTTTAATTTATGCTTGAATAAATCCATCAAGCTTTTATGACAGCCACCATTATGTTTATATATTTTTTTAAACGAATTGAAGTAGAAATATTATTATGTAATTGTAACTTTATTATTTTAAAAACTTCATTAAGTGTAATTTTAACAAATCAGTCAATTTTAATCCTCAATATTATAGTAATGAAGTACTAACTGACTCTCATGTATATTTTACAGCATTAAGTTATATGGCATGTACTGTACCTGATATATATCTGAAATAATCGATATTGAATCAAATCGAATTGGTAATCGAATCGAATCGAATTGAATCGCAAGATTGTGAATGAGAATCTAATTGAATCGTGAAATTTGCGTCAAAACCCAACACTACTGTCCAACGTCTACCTTGACTCCACCTTGACTCTTGTCATGTATTTTGCCCCCCGCCCCTAAACATATTATTTGACTATCAGTCAACTATCGGCAAGATTCGAAAATTCCGATTCGACTTTGAAAATCCTTAGTCCCCCGAGACACCCCTAAATATTTTACAATATTATTGTTTTTGTTATATTTTTGATCAAATAAATGCAGCCTTGGTGAGCAAAAACATAAAATCTTACCAAACACAAAATTTTGAACGGCAGTGCATGTCATGACAATGACCAGATTTCTGTGTCCCCTTACCTCTCCCAATGATCTCATTCACATGTAACAGCAGATCTTCCCGGGCGATGACCACGTGCTGCACTTCCTTCAGCAGCTCTGGATGGAGGCTGCCCAGATCTATGGGTGCATTAGAGGGCAACAGTGGAGATGCCAGGTCCCCTTCCATCGGCCCGAGCATAGGGGACAGATCCACATGGGCATGAGCGTAGAGATGAGGCCGGCAGGACTCGGCCTGAGACAGAGGCAAGTTTTGGTCTGCAAGGCAATGGGGTCGAGAGTTCAAAAGTCAATGACTTGTTCTCTGAGGCCTGGGGTCACCTGAACAAAGAAGGGAAAGTCTGGGAGGCAGAGTCATTACACCAACTACAAAGAGCTGAGGAAATTCTAAACCCAGCTATACAGATGAGAGGGGATTTTTTTCGTCTTTTCAGACAAAAAAAGGAGGCAGAGGCAAAGCAAGAGAGCATGCAATGTCTTCAGAGAGAGAGTGGAGGGTAAGGTCAGAAAGCGTATGTGTTTGGAGAACTGGAAAAAAGTTGCCTGTCAGCAATGATCTAAGACCAGTCTTCCCAATCCAGAGAAAAAGAGTAAAGCTGGTCTGAGATCAGAAGAGAAGGCAAACCTCCACCAGCAATGTGTTTTGAGCGAGAGGCAGCGAAGCGTGAGAACATACCCTCAAGCAAAGTGGTTCTATAGTCCACCGACTCGTGAGAGACCATTTCATTAGTCGGACTGACACTCCTCGCGTTTGCCAACATGTCCAAGTGCGGAATGTGAGCCCGGCCGTCATACCAAACCATAGCCTTAGCTAAATCTACAACCAGAGAGAGACAGAGGGTGAGAGACAGACCAAGGACAGGTGAGAGAAAAAAGGGACAGATCGCTCCACCACGGACTTCAGCAGTGTCAACTCCCACAAACAACCCAGAAACAGCTCTCTTTCTTTATCTCACGCTCTCATTCCATTCAAATTCATTTAAATAGCCATCAGCAAGTTCAATGCTGGAATCACTACAGTGACCTCTGAACATAAAGCAAGCTATGCTATTACTGCATAACAATAATAATAATAATTTTATTAATCTGTATTTTTGATGTCCAGCTGTCGTCTACTTCTTTCATAAAAATACATAAACATCCTGTTTTCAGAAAACAAAATAAATCTTGCACAAAATTTTGCCAAAATAAATAAATAAATGATTAAATAAATAAATCAATTCTATATATATTTTTTACATGCATCAAGTAAATTTATATACTTTTATTTTTAGGTTTAGGATTTCTTTCTGGAAAACAAGACAAAAATACTTTTTTTTTAGTAGGGCAGACATCCAAAACTGATTTGACATATAAAGTCTTCCATTTTGGATTTTATTTATTTATTTATGTAAATGTTCTTTAGTTATACAAATGATGTGGAACATTTGTGTGCAAAGTGTTGGAAATTTAACTTGAAAAGCCGCCAGAGACATTAAAGACTGCTAATAGCTTATATAAAGCACACATACATTAAAGGCTGCACAAGAAAATGCAAAGTCACATACCATCAATGTGCTTCTTCCTTTTGATCCAAACGAAGACTGCGATCAGGAGCAGAAGAAGGATGGACACACACACTCCTCCTGTGATCAGTATCCTGTAGTCCTGGTCTTGAGCCAATACCACACGACCCAGGATCACAGATGATGTGGCCTGCTTCCACTACAATGGATACACAAATTACTTCAAGTTATTTTCAGTAAAAATCAGTGACCAGATAGATATCAGCATCTAATTTTGCTATTATATTAATTTTTTTCATTTTAATTTTTGTATAATTATTTTGGGAGTATTTTAAGCCATATCATAAAGATAACATAAATAATACATTTTTATACAAATTACTTCAAGTTATTTTCAGTAAATATCGGTGACCTTATATTATCTAATTTTGTAATTATATTGATTTTTTTTATATATTTGGCAAATATTTTAAATAATACATACATTATACAAAATTAAATTTATTTTTAAGCATCCGCTTTTAGTACAATTTTTTTAGCATCTCTTGGCATAATTGGCACAAATATTAGCCAAATATTAGAAGAAAATATTATCACAGTTAAAGGCAAGCACACATGCAAGCAGGGAATCTCCATGCCACCACATCTGCGGCACATTTGCTTCAGATTTCATACGCGGCGAAGTGTTTACATTTGAACCTCCAACATCACAACAATCCATCTAGAAACATCCTCAGGGAGCGTTTACGCTCAGAGAGAGGGCTTCACTGGTCATAAAGCAGCATGGCAAAATGAAACACACACATCCACTGCAGGCAGGAGGGGAAATTGGATCAGAGATAGAGCCTCTCTTATGTGGCGCAGTATTATTGAGTTTGGGCTGAGATGAGTTTTACCGCACCGTATTGTGATGGGGTCAGATTAGAGCATCGTGTCACACGCACCCTGTCCGTCTCTCCCCGACAGATAAGCACTTTATGCTGAGGCCAATGTTTCCTTGATCTTTGCACCAATCATATCAGACTGTCTGGGGCCAGAATGGGGGACAGAAACGTTTTTTAATGCTCTTGTTGAGCTAATGGTGACCAGAAAGGAAATACAAGGACGGCATCTTATCAGGTGGAGCCATATATATAAAAATTACAACATGAACACCTTTGAGGAAATGAAACTAATCCTCATTTCCAAGAGGAATATGTGTTCAGGAGCTAATCTGGAAACTATCATGATTTGGCAACCCAGAGGCCTTTGCTAAGATCAGAAATAGCTCATGTTTGGTACTTTGAGAGTCTGCTGGAACAAGCAGGGCAGAGCTGGCTGGCTGACGAGTGGCTCTTATGCAGGCCGGTCTGGACCGGAGTGGTCTGAAGTGGAGGAGAGAATGAAAGAGTCTCGTACCTCCACCTCTAGCTCTTTGGCGGCGGACTGGAGCTCCATGGGTATGGTGCATTCGAGCGTGTTGCCCACCAAAGTGACGCTCTCGCAAGTCCAGTTCGAAACTCTCAGCACCTCGCCATTTTTCACAGCCTCCTGATTCACAGGGGGGACCTGCGGGGGGAAATGAGAGAAACAGAAAGGTTTAAATTGCTGTCATTAAATTGCCCCATGACTGAGTGTGTATATGGGGCACATAGGTTGTGCAGCGTCTACTCCTCTAAACCCAGCCAGCTCTGGTGTACGGAGCAGAGCAGAAGGCAATAAAGACAGCTATCGCATTCCTCACATGACAGCCTGGGCTTTACAGATTGGACACACTCCACTCCTGCACCTGTTACCATACAGCACCGGCCAGCCTGAGATCCAATGTGAACAGACGCACATACACTTACACTTAAGACCCAGCTCCCTGAGGAGATCACAGCCATTCACAAAAAGCAAATGATCACAACATAAAAATGTGGGGTTTGTTTTAGATGATCAGCACCCGCCAGAACTGTTATATATAAAGTAGGCATGACACATTCAGGCACATGTTTAAAAAGCAATGATAATATCCAGAAAAAAATGAATGAAATTAGCGGTCAATCTACATGGGATTGAGCAGGGTCCAAAAGTTCTGAAATGTAAAAGTCACATAATTATGGTAGGAAATTTACTAAATATCTTCTTGGAACATGATCTTTACCTAATATCCTAATAATTTTTGGCATAAAAGAAAAATCAATAATTTTGACCCATACAATGTATTGTTGGCTACTGCTAAAATTATACATGTGTGTGTGTGTGTGTAAAATATAATAAATGATACATGAATAAATAAATGAATTGATTTTAATTTTAAATATGATTTTGCATAATTAAAATAATAATTAAAAAACATACTTAAAAATGACCACATAAAAAGCAAACTTCCAGGCAAACTCTCCATTGGCACCAGTAACACTCACAATCTGACATTTTGATAAACCCTTTGAGCATCAGCAGTGCTGCCAAGTGCAATTTTATTTCTCTAAAGAAGGCCTTAAGTATCAAGCGGCAAAATCTAAACAAACAGACTGCATGGGAATGAAAGTACATGATCTGAGTGATAGGGCAGTTTAATGACAATTAAGCTAAACTGAGCCTGCTGTTGTGCCCATTATTGAATATATAGTGGCTTTAAATGAGACTGAGCGGTACACAACGCTTAGTGCGTCTGTGTGTGCGTATCTGAGTCCCGAGAGGGGTACAGAGGGATTTGACGCTGAGGTCTCGCATGGGAAGAAAAAGCGGAATCTCACGCGACCCCTCTCACCCCTCCTCTTCACAACAGCTGCGTTTGACTATTGAGTGGCGGTTTCAGAAAAAAAAGTCTACTCTTATATTTCATTGTTAAAAATGCTGGGTTTTTTTCACCAGCCTACCCTCACCAGGGCAAAGGATCTCACAGTCAATGTGTCAGAGGCTATAACCTTCAGGGGACAAGAACAATGTGAAAGATGGAGGTGCACGATGGGAAACAAACTAAACTTCCTGTTTTGTTTCCTTCCAACTCAATGAGCGATGTGAATTACTCTGCATATGCGTGTCTCACCTTAATCTCCAGAATGATCTTGTTGCCTCTCGGTGTAACTGTGGGCTTCTGAAACTCCTCGAACTTGGGGTCTTCAACATACAGTAGGTCATACTGATCGGTGGAGAAACCATCTAACATGAAGGTCATTTTTGTGGCAACTGGAGGCTGAACACTGAGGCCTTTCAGGGAGGGTGTGATACAAAGGATATTTTGCTTATCCTCATCATGACTGCAGGTCTAGGCACAGAAAAAGACAAACACAAATATTAGTCATCACAATCGTGCCAAGTCAAATCGCTATATCTTTTGTTTGTTTAGGAGCACAGCATCTTCATGTGTAAGATTTACACAAGGCTTTAGTATTTAACCAGGAGCCAAGTTTTCTCAGAGGTCAGGAGTGATTACATGACTAAGTATATTTAAGTTCAGAGGCTTTCTGATATTTCCATACGTTTTCATAATGAATTTATGAAAATGACAGATTTTGAATACCTTAAAGCCTTCATTTGAAATGTGAAGCAATAAAAAAATCATGCACTACACATTCACTGCTGTTCAACAGTTTGGGGTCGGTAAAATTTTGTAGGTTTTTGAAAGAAGTCTCACTGCAAATGTTCACTGCATTTATTTGATCAAAAATACAGTAAAAACAGTAATACTGTGAAATATTTTTACAATTTAAAATAGCTCTTTTCTATTTTCATATATTTTAAAATTGAATTTATTCTTGTATTGGCAATGCAAAATTTTCAGCATCATTAATCCAGTCTTCAGAGATCCTTCACATGATCCTTCAGAAATCATTCTAATATGCTGATTTGCATGTCTTATTATTATGGATGTTGAAATCGTTTTTTTTAGCTTATTATTTTTGTTGAAACAGTACATTTTTGTTTAGGGCTCTTCAGGAAAGTTCAAAGGAATAGCGTTTATTTGAAATAGAAATCTTTTGTAACATCCTTACTGTCACTTTTGATCACTTTAATGTGCACTTGCTGAATAAAAGTATTAATTTCTAAAAAAAAAAACAAAAAAAACAATTTAATCATATAGACCCCAAACCTTTAAACGGTATATATAACCTTTTCAAACCAGATGTGAGACCCATCATCTTGCATAGCATACATCGCAAACTTTAAGGCCAGTGGACAAGGAGCCTTTGTGAGACTGAAGACCTGACTAAGTGCAATTATGCATGAGTTACAACCCAAAGACTTCACATGCCAGCTGTGGCTCCAGCCCTGCCAGGTCTTGCCACACACCATTTTCATTCCACATTATAACACCACCACAACTGCCCATTTTACAGCACGCCTGTCATTTGCATGTCACCGCTGTTTAATTAGCTGTCCTCAAGTGAACGTTCCACTTCATAAAGCATAACCCTAGAGCAAGAGACACATTCAAATTGTTCGATGCCATTATTTATGAACATAAGGCATCTGAGTCGCTCTGCTCCAAGACTTCTATCCAGCAAACCTGGGTCTCCCTCTGCACACTTGGCAGGTTAACAATGCTCTAGAGTCTAAAAACAACTTAAAGTCATTCTGACTTCACATAAGTGGTTAAATCCCGAGTATAGTTTCATAAAAGCGATTGATGTTTCATATTGCCAAAAAGGCAATAAAGGCCATGACCTGGGAGCTTGCATAAAGATCAGACTCTGAAACAAATTTAGAGAGAATGCATGAAGATAAATTACTTTTTAGCCAAAAACTGATTGCTATTCCTCTCTGTTCACTGTAGGCAATATCTTCCCTGTCAACATCTTCCCTTCACTCATGCACTGTGTTGCGCAATATTCCAGATGGGAAACAAAAATACAGCTCCTAAGCATCATCGCTGAGGACAGCGAACTATGAAAAAGTCCATGCAAATGAACACACATCTTGTATATTTGACTAGCAACTCTTTGCATATTTAGAGATCTGAGGACTCATCCGCTGAGACTAGTCAAATAGTTGTAAAGCAGTTTGGCTTGGTGTGCTCCTCAACAAACACAACATTTAATTGTTTAGAATGGATCAAGTATCTCAAAGGGCTTAAAGGGGGGTTGGATAACAGCTGCTAAAGAAAGCAGCCAAAGGATGATGGGAGACACCGAAACACTTCAAATTGGTGTTTGGGGAATAGATATTCTAATTGGGAGTTAAAGTGATGTTTTATTGCAGGATTTGGATGGGAAATTCTATTATAGGTGTTTCAGCTCTGATATAACCACCTTTGATGATTCATTTCGATGTAAACTTTTAAAGGGGGTAAAGATAAGGAAGGAATGGGAACTTTCAGGATATTATGAGGCAAAATGGAGTAAGGTGTCAGTAAGAACATACTAAGATGAGAAAACCAGATTTTGGTTTGCATTGAGAGGGATCTGGCATGAAAATGACCCCCTTTGAATCCCAAAAACAGGTGTTGTTCTTGCTAGAAACCCCACTGTGGTGTCTGGAGCATGTTAGAGTTCTGTTAACACCCCTCACTTCCCATAGGCAAGTCTAGGACAAAGTAAAACTTGAACAAGACCCTTGGTTAGAAACATCTAGAAATCTTTGCCAAGAAGATGCCATACCCCTAAACAAATAAAACCCCTCTCAGGTTCGCTCCTGGACAGTGCCAATCGCCAGCGACAAGCTGCAGCCTGTAAAAATGCTTTTCATGTTGGTGGGAAAGGCGAGATCGGCTGATCCCCAGATTTAGCAGAGATCTCAGAAGTAGATATTCAAGAATGCTCTTGAGATTTCATCCATTTTTCCTGAGCCACCACAATTTGCCTTGGTTCTTAACTCTCCTTCATTTGGCCCGCAGAGCTTGATTGCAAGAGGAACTGAAATGCAACTGATGGAAGGATTCACAGAGTCCTCGAGAAATTGAGATCAGTGTCCGCTTTTCTTTCATTTCAGGCCTGTCAGCAGCTAGACGTTGAATGCAGCCCGCAAGAAACCTGAGCTACTGACCGCGTTTCTGTTTCCGCCATCGTTGATCGAACCTCAGCGTAACAGATGACAGCTCAACTCGGGTTACACAGCCGTAGTCTGTGCGATTGAGAAAAAAGCTGACAGAAGACAGGAAGTATGCTTTCCACAATGCTCCCCAATAAAAGTGAGAGGGAAAAAAACAATAAACCTCCTGTGCTTCACAAATTAGGACAAGAATATTGTCCCGACCCCCACTGTTTATAAAGAAGAATTTACAGGCTGTCAGCTGCGGGACCGTCTTAAATCATTTGACAGGATAGCCTGCGTTTCAAGCAGTCTCTGCTCAAAATGCGGAAATATTTCTCTTTCAAATGAGCTCAAAATCACTGACAAACTCAATGTGCATAATTTAAAATGGCCTACTTGGTATTAAGAACAAAATCTTTGATCTTTGAGACAAATCAGTCAAATCATATTTACCTTCAGTACCCTGATGTCTGAGGAGGGAAACTGTGAGTTGAGTGGAAATGAAGAGGTACAATCAAAATGAAGATGTGAGTAAGTACGAGCCCCATTTTGGACTATGACGGGACTTGTATGCTTAAGATTAGATAGCATTGTTCGCATGCACTGTACCATTGCACGACTGCACGAACACAATCCACCCCCACAGAAATCAGATAAGGGGAAACTGTGTGTAAATGAGTATTTGTCTGGTCCCATTGAGAGAGGAGCAGATCAGGTCAACCACAACTCTCAGGAGATGAGGTGTGGAAGTGTTTCCAAATGGATGAAGAGAATTGGATAGGCAAAAAATGATACACATTACAATTTAAAAACTAGAAATTAAAGGGATAGTTCACCCAAAAATGAAAATTCTGTCATCATTTACTCACTCTCAAGTAGTTCCAAACCTGTATGAATGTCTTTGTTCTGCCGAACACAAAGGAAGATATTTTGAAGAATGTGTGAAACAAAGCAGTTCTGGGGCACCATTGACTTCCACAGTATTTTTTTTTCCTACTATGGAAGTCAATGGTGCCCCAAAACAGCCTGGTTACAAACTTTCTTCAAAATATCTTCCTTTGTGTTCGGCAGAACAAAGACATTCATACAGGTTTGGAACTACTTGAGGGTGAGTAAATGATGACAGAATTTTCATTTTTGGGTGAACTATCCCTTTAAAGTGTTGCCATAGATGAAGAAACAGCTGAGATGCAGATGCAAAACAAATGAATAAAATTTTTTAAATAATTTAGACTATAAAATATACTAGAAAAAATGTGGATTTTCAAATGAAGAAACTCTGATAGACGAACAATAGCACTCATTATATATAAAATAAATTAAATTTAAAATAAAAAACCAAATGGATCAAGAAACTTGAGTAAAAAAAAAAGACTCTAGTTAAATAAACCTAATTTTAATGTTTTTTGTTAAAGTTACAATCATATCGAGAACATTGTGTGTGATTTTTCCATTTCCTCTTCACAACTGCAATTCTGAAACATTGCTTCCTTTATTTCTCATATCTGCTTTTGTGTTCAGTGGGGTTAATGATAATAGCATGCCTGTGACATGGTAGGGGAGGTATTTAATGTCTCGACACTCTGTGTGGGCCATCTAGACTCACCACTTGGAAGACTTTGCCCTCTGTGGCGGCAGTGAGAACCATCTGAGGTTGGAGGGCTGAGTGGAGGTAGAAACCATTGACTGTCACCGTGCTTCCTCCGCTGTGGACACACATGCACAAAACAGAAGAACTTGCTGTTAAATGCACATTGATTCACTCTTCCAGTTTAACCCCAACTTCAACTACATTTAAAGTAGCTAAATGTTGGCTGAAGTGCTAACCTGATGAAAGAATACTTGGGCTGGACGCTGGAGATGTGTGGGTTCTTGTTGTAGGTGTAGCTGACAGGAGCTTCACGAATCACTCCATCAATGTGAAGCTGAACCTTGTGTTTGTACGGCGATGGCTGAGGTGGAGTTCGACATGTCAACATTGTGGCTGAAATACTGCAGAAAGGCACACAGAAAATCAAACATACAGAAAATGGTTTAAATAGACACATGTATGCGTGACAGTGGTGATTGGCTTGTGAACAAATCTCTCTTTTTCACTTCCATTTTTTGGAAAAATGCCTATGATGCTTTAACATTTTCTGACTTTTAGTAGATTTGTAAAGAAAAATTAAATGTATTTTATTTAAAACTAGAAATTATATGTTTTTTAAATGGATGAATAAAGACGTATAGACAAAAAAATGTAATACATTACATATAATAGATATATATTTATATTTTAAGGACATCATTAAAATGGTCCATGTGACATCAGTGGTTCAACTTTATTGGTACCCTCGTGAATGCACGGCTAAGACTGACACGGAAGAGAAGAAATTGTTGTTGTTATTGTTGTCGTTAAAAGTCATTATTTTTGTTTTCTTAGCACACAAAAAGTTCTCGTAGCTTCATAAAATTAAAGTTGAACCATTGATGTCACATGGACTAATTGAATGATGTCCTTACTACCCTACCGAGCAACCAGTGATACTGTCTACACTGGAAGCGCCACGCCACACCGCGACAAATCTCCGACAGAAAACTGCTGCCGCGTTCTGTTTATGACGTGCTGACACAAATTTCAAATGATTTTCAATGGTCGCTTTGTTGCGTCCAGTGTAGACAGACTTTAGCTGTTGCAGCGCGTCCGGTGTAGACACGGTGTTATAGGTTTGGAATGACATGAGGGTGAATAATTAATGACAGAATTTTCATTTTTGGATGAACTATCCCTTTAATAGAAACTCCTAATAGATTTGTTGACATACAAACCTCTGCAGCACACAGGTAGCATTGCCCATGGTAACCAGTTGCATATTTCCACTATCCAGGAATGAGCCTGTGATAGTGAGCACTGTTCCACCAGACATGGGTCCAAACTCTGGGAAGATCTCTGTGATAACTGGATTCTAGACAGATAAAAAGTTGTGTTAGTGAAATAAAACTATAGCACACGTTGAAAATCTTTGACAGAAATCACATCCATCATATTTGCATGGATTTTTTTATTTATGCATCATGCTAGGCAGCCCCAACCAGAGTTGCTCTAAAATCCTACTCTAAAGTCTACATATTAGTGCTGTCATACGATTAATCGCATCCAAAAAAAAAGTTTTTGTTTACATAATATATGTGTGTGTGCTGTGTATATTTATTATGTATATATAAATACAAACACATGCATGTATATATTTAAGAAAAATATGTTATGTTTATATATTAAATATATGTATATATAATATGAAATATAAGAATATAAATATCAATGTATATGCATGTAAATACTTCCAAAATATATGGTGTGTGTGAGTGTACACATACACAGTATACACACACATATATTATGTAAACAAAAACTTTTATTTTGGATGCGATTAATCGTTTGACAGCACTACTCCATATCTTTACAGTACATCTTACAAAAACATGCTAATTGGTTGATATTTTGTGACTTTATGGCAGCATTTCCCTTACAGTATGGATAGAAAATGCACTTGGCGCTGATTAGGACACTGTGCAACTCTAACCCAACTCCAAATAAGTGGGAAAATAGAATAGAATAACATCCTTGGGTCGCTGTGCACTATGAAAACCACAATACTGGAAGAAAGTCAAAAATACATTACTCGAATGTGTGTTGAAACACTTATACTGAGATTTGTGAGGATTCTTACCACAAATGAGAAACCGTCTTTCTGGGCCTGTTCTTTGCCACTGCACACCCTGACCACAGAGTCAGAGCTGGATGCGTTCACATGATCTAGTCCGCAGACCAACCTGACATATAACACAAAGACATAAACATCTCCCGCCACAAAAACAGCGAACAAGACGTGGTTGTAAACCAGTGGAGTAAGCAGGCTATTAGTCTACGCTAATTTAATGATAACCGTACTACTCGGCAGAAACTACACAGGAGCTATTCTCCAAGGGAATTTCTCCATTCCTCTCACAATAGGAGGGCTATAGGGTGGTATGTCCGGGGGCACAAAATCTCATGGGTTGTGTGTCTTAATGGTACGAAAGTTTGACATGGAAGGCCGAGATGCACAATAGAGCACTTTTGCAGACCAATTTAATGTTCTGCAGGGTTGCAACACGAGCACTATGTTGAGAATGTGAACTAGCGTGTTTCTGAAGTTGTATTTACACAGATTGCAAGAGGATTTGCTTAAATTCAAGTATAAGGTTTATCTATATCTTTATTAACTTACCGATTATTGCTGCTGTCTTTCCTTTCCAATTTACACTTTGTTCCAGCAACCACCACGTCAATCAGCTTGGTATCAAAGCGATCTTTCTTACTGAAACCAAAGTTTTTGCCACAGATTGTCATGTTGGTGTGGCCTCCAAGTGGAGCAGAGGAAGGAGAAATCTACAAAAAGAAAGAAGAAGCTGTGAGGTCAAACTGTGACAATACTTTTCCTTCAGTGCCTAAACCTCCTGCTGCGTTTCTTTATGCCAAGCATTTTCTCTGCTCATGAGGTTGGTAACCACTGACAATAATTTGTTTTGGGTGTATGGACACTGAAGGCAGGGGGTCTTCCAGTAAGTGGTGACAGAGACAAAAACTGAGAACAAAACAACCTTTCTGTTTTCCTTTGTGCTTTAGTCTCTTGGGTTAAAAGTGCCCTTTATGTTGAGCCACCAGCTGAGTACTTTAAAGGTGAAGTTTGTCATTTTTTTTCTATGGTAAAATACTTCACGTATCTCAGCTTAACATGCTCAGAAAACTGTAAGTAATCCATTTATAGGTTAATTTAATAACAATAATAATAAAGTAAATAAATTAAAAAACATTTATTTATATATTCATATAAACATTTATTTATTTAAGTTACTTAAAGCTGTCTCTTTGGCGCCATCTCTGTTTGAAACCTGCAATTGCAGCTATTTGCATAATTATTTTCTTTGAGTGGTTTGTGCACCGGCACGGCTCCTCAGCGCGGATGAATCTAATGTTTTGATGTGTGGCTTTCAGTCGCCGCACTGGTGTGGATACTGTACTTAGGAAATCACAGATTCTAAACTACGTGTAGGAATATACGACCCAAATAAGAATTTTCACCAGATATTGTCATCTGATGTAACAAGTCTGCCTCTTTTGTTCTGACCAACTGAGGAAAAAAGCATTACAATAAATCGCGCTACCAATGGTGATTAAATCTAACGATATAGCGAAATTAAATAAAAATTCGAAAAATAAGTAAATAAATTGAAATTAAATCAATTAAATATATGTATATTTATGTATATAAATAAATTAAATATATGTATATAATAAATACATTTTATTATTCATTTATTCATAATAAGTGTGTACAATGTGTTTTCTGAGTGTCCTGTTTCTGAGATGTTAGTTCTTTATTGATAAGCAGATGGTGTTGCTTTGAACACATGGAGGACAAGGCCTTATTTTGGCTCGGAGTTAATAATTAAGTGTTCAGAGCACCACTTATCATAAGCAAAGAGATCTTACACAAATACAAATATAGTTCTGGCTGCTCTGCAGCAATGCACGGATTTAGCGAAGGCACAGAAGGGCAAACGAATCCTTTCTGATATTTAGAATCAATTTACGTCTTTAAAAGAAGCCAAGAGGTCCTTGAAATCCATGCGTATCCTTGAAAATACTGCAAAACAGGCAAAATCAATGGAGGTCAGAGTTTCGTATGTGCTCTCTGTACTTAGAAAGCACTTATTCTATTAGCTATGTGCTATTAGCTGCTTTAAAACCATGGTAATGTTGTTTGTGATGGGCCGGGGTGGTTACCGTGGTGATAAGGAGGGGGCAAGAGTCCTGGATCCAATGGGAGGGGGAGCACCGAGGAGCCCTCGTGCAGCGATCACTGGTCTTGCACCATCCACAGCCCATGAAGGCTGGAGCCAGAAGACAGGAGCTACAAGTCCACAGCTGTTCACATCCTGGGCCTCTCAGAGGAACCTTAGAGACCTGAGGAACATGATATTAGATTTTAAATTACATTTAGCAGATGATTTTATACAAAGCAACTTGTTGACAACATTTTTCAGAGGTGACTTACTTACTGATGTCTCTTTGTTTCTCTATTGCAGTCATACCCTGTTTACTATATCAGTTAGTCTTAAATCACCAGTGTGTCTATCTATTCACTAGTGATTTTCCTGAAAATGTTTGACCCGTTTCCCAAAGACATTTTTAAGTATGGCTGTGTCATTCACCTTGTTTCCTGTTACCAACAATAAGGAGCCGTCGTGACGCTGTGGAGACAGCAGGGCCATCTCAGAGGACACAGGGAGAGCGTCCAAGCGGAAATCCACATGCGGCTCTGTCTTGCCAAAGCGGGAAACCACCACCTGCGGAGGATGCCAGCAAAAATGGGTGGCCTTTCACATCAAAAGCCTAAACGGTAAATGCAGGACCTTAATAGAGAATGTGTATGGTTACAAAAAAACCTCAACAGCATGTTTATCGTTTACTGGAATAAGTCTGCATTCCACATTGATGATTAAATGTTGCTATTGATTGATTTAAACTTTGTGGTTCTGGTGTAAGCTATTTATAGAGGACACAATTTGGATCAGGTCAACAGCAGGTCACATGACATTGGTCTAATTTGTCTTAAAAGTTTTTTTTCCATGTAAAGGAGTCCAATTTAAGGACCATTAAGATATTTTGCAGTATGACCTTATTTTCATGACAAAAAAGGATATTTTACCAATGAATCCAGTAATGGATTTTTGAAAAAAAAAAAAAATTAAATAAATACTATAAATAAAAAAAAACTTGAAATACCACTTCCAAAAACCTCAGATTACAAGATCATATTCGTGAAAAACAAACATTGTGCACGAGCTGGAGATGGTGCAAACCCGTTATTTTTTTCCTTCTGGGTTATAAAACATTAAATTACAGATCATGTCTGGAACTTTGCTTGGGAAAGAGAAAGCATCAAAGGAGGGTGCAATCCAGAGGCAGTCTTTGTATAAGGACAGCCTCTGCTTTGCCATGGATACTGTAATAACCAGTGTCTCTGCCTTTCAGGTTAAAAGATGACAGATTGAACTGCGATGACTGCGGTTGATGTCAAGGAGTGGGAACAGACAAAAGCTTAGGCCCTAGGGCAAGTGCAGACGTAAAGACCTCTGTCTATCTGGCATGTTGGGAGGTGTCAGAACAGTGGCTCCATCCACACACCTGGACTAACATTTATCATGGTTACATTGCAATTACAGGCCTCCAAGATAGCCTAAGTCTGAATAGTGCTTGTGCTCCATTAGCGATCAGTGGATCACATCATTAATAGCCCTGGGCTTTGAGCATGGGGCATCTGGTTGTAGAGAGTATGTCATTACTGTGGTTTTAGTGATTTTAGGATGGTGTGCGTGACATATCTCCATCTCACTCAATACAGTGCACTAATGTGACTCCTTTGTGGTCTGTTTAAAAGCCCAATCTTTAGATTAGTAACATATCAGATCGGACTGTAGAAAGTGTCAATGTTCAGTTACCTTAAGGAGCTATTTCTTTTTTTTTCTTTCACTGGAGCAATACATGTAGCCAGGGCAATTCACAATACTGTTTTATTACATGAATAAAAGCAGTTGATTTAGGTGCAATTTTTTTTTTTTTGCATTACCTGACAATATACAATGTAGCCCCTGCAAGCTCTAAGTACAGATTTACAGGAACACAAGTGTTCAAAACCTCCTACGGTGTGGGAGGGAAATTCCTCTTGTCACATATATTTTTTACAGCCATTAAAACATAGCCTGCTATACATAAACATATTTCATTTAATATTTTTTTTATTTAATATTGTAAGTAATACCAATTTAAATAGTATATTATTTTTTTGCAATTTAACATTTTGAATGCATTGTAAATTATTTATATAATATATAAAATATAAATACTAAAATAATATAATATAAATAGTACATTTTATTTATTTAAAATTTTTAATATAATTATTCTGTGCCTTGGTGCTGCACAAATACAATGTGCTACATTCATGATTCCAAAACAAGAACCCACAGCTAAAACTTGGCGAGTTTCACGCGGCCCAGAAAGTTTCCAATAGCGTTAAGCCATAAAAGGATTTCGAGTCCCAGACGCGACCAAGCTAAGCCAAGCTTAATTAAGCCGAGCATGGCAGAAAATGGCTACAAATGGACCTGTTATTGAAGGAGGAATGTTACGCACTCTGGGGAAAAATACACACCGTGAAGCCCTAATAACCGTGTGAATTACAGCTCATTGTGTATGTAAGGGAAGTCCTAATCACAAACACAAGGCAAGGTGTTGAGTTTTTCTCACCAAGAGTGTGGCAGAGTGGGAGCACTTCCTCATAGAGAATAAGGACCACTGGGACTGTTACTGCCCTGCACCCCCCCCCCCCCCACACACACACTTTTAAAAAGCTTGTGGGGCTCTTGAAACTTTCATTCACACAATTACCACTACTCACTGGCATTCCATATTTTATTCAACTTCATCAGTCTTTCTCACAATCTTTTTTTGCATTCTCATTGTCAAGGCCTCTTAAACACTCACCCACTCTCTTTGTTTCTGAAAAAAACTCTCTCTCGAATGGGACAGCTGGACTAGCACTCACCCTTTACCAGGCCTCCCTCCACATCCAGACAAAAGAGGCGAGAAAAGTTGAGATGAAAAAATTTAAAAAAGGAAGAGAGAAAGAGAGGGAACGACAGCTGCAGCCGTTCCAAGAAAATGCCATGCGAGGACGTGTCATCGAAGCTCAGTGCTTACTATTAACGTACCATTCGGTTCCTCCGCCACGCTTCCGTGCAGCTGTCACCCTTTCTCTCGCCACTCATTTCTCAAACATTTTCCTGTGGTATTTACAAAATACCACAAGTCTCTATCTAACACTTCCGTGAGCAAATAGTCTCATTTTTGGTGCTCAAGCAGGACAGATTCAACATTTGGGTCGGTGCCACTCCTGCACAATGAACATGTTGAGAAAACATTGATAGGCAAATCACCTTGTGTGCTTTTAGATTGGAGAGCTGGTACAGTGCTGCTCAGAGGTCAAAGGTGACTCAAATGCAAACAGGAAAAGACCATATTTCCCAACCTGCCACTGGCACCTGCATTTTCCTTCATTCGGAGCTGTTTTCACTAGTCACGTACTTACATCCTGTCTATTTACATGCACAATAAAACAGGGAAATAGTGTTGGCAACAACAGGGCTTTGACAATAAATATTCAGATTTAATTTTAGATTCTGCAAATGCTTCACCATTTCTTTTCTCAGAATGAGGTCAGCCACATTTCTTCTAGCACTATGGCACATACTAAACTCTTAAATTCAATCTAAATGCTGACTTGCTAATCCAGACGTTTTGTAAGTTTAGCTTTAATAGTAAATAAATAAAATAAATGTCTCACCTGGATGACGCGGCCCTCAGCTGTACCTAGGCTGACCACAGTGTGGTTTTGGATGGGCACCACGGCTATGGAAGTGAGAAGGACGTTCCGGAAGCGTCCGTGGAAGTAGTCCCGACGTGGATTGGTGCTTGAAACCTCTAGCCGGTAGCCTCTTTCGTGTTTGCCACAGCTGAAGGAATCTCCTGCAAAGCTCTGGTAACAAAAACAGAAACACATTGACAAGTTAGACAAGTGGTATTCTACCTGGCAACAAGCAGAAGCTCTCAATAGCCTATTGGTGCGGATGAATTCTGCAGCATTGCCATTTTTCCAGAGGACTAGCCTCCACCATGCCAAATGCAATATGTGGGTTAGATGCTTGAGCAAAAGAGTGACTTAGGCCCCACACAGTAAATCTCCATCTAAGCTCGGCATCTACTGTTTCATCCTGGCCAATGCAGTTGCGTGTTTTCTCCCATGGTGCTTGGATCATCCTTGCTGCGTTCTGACGGCTGTGCTCACAGATGGCAGGAATTCATGGGAAACTGTGAGGAACGTTGGGCTCGCTGTTGCTCTGTTAGAGCTCCGATTGAGGCCAGCTTTGTTTGGCTGAGATCTCTACAACCTGTGGAGTTTTGGAAGTTGCAGAGAGGCTGTATGGTCCTGGAGATGTTAAAGGGGCCATATTCATAACACTTCTTTAGCATTTAATTCTTTCCACCTTAATTACACTTATAATGCCGAAAAACATTGAGAATCAGGTTTTTACGAAACCAAGAATCTATCTATTTTTGCGACTGTACCTTTAAGACTGCATTGTTTATGTGCTGTATTGTACGATGATCTCTGTTATGATTGGCTTGTACCTGCATAGTTTGCACAGTCATTCATCAGGGCAGGCCAAGTTGATGAAACCAAATAGGCACTGAGGGAAGGAGCTTTGTGTTGTGAATATTAGATAATCTATCAACTTATTATTTCAAAAGAAAAAGCCTTTTTCCCCCTGACATGCCCCTTTAAGAAAACTATACTTACATTTTGACTAAAGGCATAGCTCAACTTTTAAAGATAAACCTGTCATCATTTATTCACTTTCAAATCATTTCAAACTTGTGTTATGTTCTTCTGTGGAAGAAGAAAGGAGAAATTTTAAAGACAATCTTGTCTGCTTTCAATATAATTAAAGTGATTGGGTCAAGCTGCACAATTAAAAAGTTATCATTTAAGTACCAAGCTTTGCATGAGAGATGGACCACATTCCTCCTTGATAGTTTGGGGTCATGAGATTTTTGAATGTTTTTGAAAGAAGTCTCTTATGCTCACCAAGGCTGCATTTATTTACACCGAAATCCATCCATGCTGAATAAACTTAATTATTTAAAAAAGAAACTTTTGAACAGTAGCGCAGATCAATCCAGTAGAGTAATTGTGAAAAAAAATCATTTACACTGTATCAACTGGTTGGATTCATTAAAATTCTGACTCAAAAGAATGATTAATTTATGAATTGGACTTCTCAAGAATGCTTCTATGATTTTTAAAAGTAATGTTTTAAATTCCAGTTCCTTATAAAACGAGGTCTTGGAAAACAGCGCACAAGACAGGGACTACGTTCATGATACACAGACAGCTTGACAATCCTTATTCATTTTCATTACATTGAAAAGATCAGTAAGTGAGTAAATGTGAGTGAGTAAATAAGAATAAGACTAAAAGGGACAATTAAAAGGATAGTTCACCCAAAATGAACATTATGTTATCATTCACTTACTTTCATGTAGTTCCAAACCTGTATGACTTTCTTTATTCTGTGGAACACAAAAAAAGATAATGTGTCCACAATGGTCACCAAAACTGTTCGGTTACTAACATTCTTCAAAACATCTGTTTTTTGTGTTCTGCAGAAGCAAAAATGTCACACAGATTTGAAATGACATGAGGTTGAGTAAACAATGACCAAATTTAAATTTTAGGTGAACTATTCCTGTAATTATCATAGTTTATCCAAGTTAGAGATTACCTCAGAGTAACCTGAAAAGAAACGGGGCACCTGAGGCCTACACAGTGGTCAAGCTCAAAGGGTCACAGACCCTAGTATGAAAGTAAAGAAGTCATTAATAATTAATGAAACCAGACCCTGGCACCACAGGCCATGACTAAAATGTTGGAGTACAGGGAACAGGCAGTTAATGATTAACACCGTGCTCACTCAAACTCTTCTCAGATGGTGTTTTGTTTCACTGTATGGTGAAGGCACCCTGACAAAAACACTAAAAAGACACCCATGAAAAATCAGACAGGCATAAAAAGGACACTCCATCCTGTGCCAGAAAAGTTCTCACTCTTTCTACCCCTCTTTCACTGGCTATGTGAGTAAGACGCATGAGTCAGTGGCATGACTGCGGTTGCAGCTTCATTTTGAGGGCATGTCTCAAAGGGCTGCTTTGAAGACGCGGAGAACAATACAGGTAGACGATAAATCAGGCCAAACGAACGCTGGGCCCTGCTCTCATTACAGGGCCGAGCGGGATGGCTCAGAGGCACAGAATCGGTATACAGGTGAAAAAGCCAGTGAAAACGAGGGGGATTACAGGCCAGCTTATCCCAACCCCTGAAGGCAGAGGAGGACTTCTGCCTATTGAGGGAGCAACAAAACAAGAGAGAGTGAGACACATGTAGCAGGAAGCGGCCAGGGAAATCATCCAAATGTGTACAAGCCTGCCTTTGATGTGTCTTCAGCAGGGCACGTTTGCTTTGCCGGGTTATATAAGCCCACCGCGATCCATCATAACGGCCGAGCTGCCACATATTTCAATAGGACTTGTGTAAGAAAGCACCATGGTTTGGAATTGATTCGGGAGGCTCTCTGAAGCCTGACCTATCAGCAGCTGAGCACAGCCCTAAGAGCCTGTTTTAGAGGAAGAGAAAAAAGGTTTGTGGGATTATTTTCATTGCAAATAAACATCACGTTTCGCTGTGTGTTTGAAAAGGAAGACATTCCACTACTTAGCTCATGGTATTGCAAGGATCAAGGGTAGAAATTGAAAAACCTAGACAGTGTTTTGACAAGCTTCGGTTGCTCTGATCCTGAGGCTCCTGCAACCATTGAGTGCCTAGCAGGGTTGTCGGATCTTCGTTATCGTCATTTTTCGCTTCATTTTTTAAAAGGAATATTCAGGGTTCAACACAAGTTACACTCAATCAACAGCATTTGTGGCATAATGTTTATAGAGTGCTGATGTATTTTCGTGGGCCAACCCTGAAGTCAGCATTACCCTCGTTCCATCAACAAACAGCCCGTAGGACTTTTCCATTGGCTTTTGGATTATTGGATAAAATATGATCTGTGATTCTCATATGCTTCGTTTATCAAGACAATCTTCACAAATGAACACAACTTTTATGAATTTTGAAGCCTAAATTCAACTGACAGAAGTAAAAGTTAGGCTATAAATGAAATACACCACGATCACTTCAACATCACCACTACTAAGCTTCCGACAACTCTTTATTTAAAATCTAAAATTGTAAAGTCTGAGTTAGAATAGTTTGTAAGAGCACAATTCTAAACACAATGAGACTAAAAGTGGACAACTGAGTAAATGAGTTTTTCTGTTTGGCACAATGGTGTTTAATGTCCCCGACAACCTTTTTAATTCCCATTTAGCCACTTGTCAGCAGCCGTTAAAATTAACAAGTGGGTATTATTGCTGTCAGAAGAAAACATGAAAATATCTTGCCTGCCTGTCTTTTATTTTGTACTGTTTTTTGAAGTCCACTTATAATGTTATCAAGATTTTTACACCAAATCTTTTTATTTATTTATAAGTAATAGGTTATTTTCTGTCTTGTTTTTAACCCCCCTTATTGGAACGCTCTGTTTGAATAGGCATGGCGGATTGTAGACTCTGAAGTAAACGCTCGCTGCTATGATTGGCTAACAGATGTGCATACATGTTTAAGAGCCTATATCCTTCACAGATAGACGCTGCGGTGATTTAGGTTAAAAACGCATGAATACTCATAGCAAACGATCTGTAACAGATAACAAATCAATAGTGACCATGTAATAAAAACACTTTAAGTTACTCACACTTGTGTTGCGACATTACTGTTGGATCTAATATAGTTGGCAAAGCATTGCCTTTTAGTTTCAATCTTTCTGAAAAAGCTGTGTCTATTTGTGCCTTGTTTGTGAATGAATCCGCAGTAAAATGAAGTGAACAAAGGACCAAGTTCTTACTAACGTGGTCCGGAACTTCATTAAAAATAAAAGTTTCCTAACACCGGGATCAGAAGGAAGGCAATGCAAAGACTGTTTTTCCACAACTTGGCACTGAACAGCATCTTCTTGTGTTTGGAGCCAACTTTATCGTTTGGTTTCTGCATAGACCTGCGTTTGCCACTCTTGTTATTCACACTACATGCACGAATCGGTGGGCGGGGCTAAACAGGCAGTGATGTAGAAGCAGATGATGATCTTCTTCTGTGGAAGCGGTGTTTATCCACACCAATACATCATAGAGTAGAACATTCCAAAAGCTGTCGTTTTGGCAGATTGGCTTCAATATAAGCTGTTTTAGACTAACAAGAAAGTTTTAAGTTCTTAAACTTACAGGATGTTTTTATAGCACAATGACCTCTTATATGTCAAAACATCATGGGAATTTTGGTTTCTCAGTTCATGACCCCTTTAAGCTTGTGTCAACCATAGACTTTATATCATGCATTTAACCCCCAAAACCCCATTAAAAAACACTGAATTTAGGACAGTGGAACCAGAAGTGCAAAAGTGCTCATTTTAGGGTTTTAGGACTCATTCCTGCAGCACTCTATACTGATTAGAACAAAAATAATTTCAACTTGCCCCAAGATTTCTTTTAAAAACATATAGAGATTACAGTAACACACCTACAGCAAGAGTAAACAGTAAATAACAAAACTAAAATTTTATGAAAGGACTTGTACATGCATGAATTCTTTGATTCAATTTTGAATTATATTCAACCTGTAAAGCTGTTTAAATCAACATTGCGTTAGCAAGTGATTTTATCACATCATGTTAAAATCTTGTTAAATGCATATTGTTTGCATCTCGTGGCTATACTATTGAAATGGTGAGTATTTTAACATTTATGCATAGGCCCCATTCACTTTTCACGGTAAGCTTTAAAGAAAAGCAGGAACAAATTCCAATTTTTTTTGTAAAACATTATGCCACAAGTGCTGTCAATTGAGGTTAACCTGTACTGAACCCGGAATATTACTTCCTAGTTGAGTATTTTAAGTATTATTTCAAAGAATGCAGAAAACTATCCCACAAAAACATCCCGCAAGAATGGCAGGGCCAGTGCGTAGCTCCTCTTTGACACATTAAGCAGATCTCATTGTGTGCAGCACAATGCTGAAGTGATAGAGTTACTGTGCCCCACCTTTGGTGCTTTATAGCATTGTGGCCTTTGGCGTCACCTCCAAAAGGCTTGATATGAATGAAAGGAGATCTGTACAACCAAATGTCACCTTCACAGACTTTCTGTTAACCCTCTGGCCCTGGTACAGTTGCAACCACTTACAGCATACGTGAAGATTTCTGGAACGTCATTGCTTCACGCTGCCAAACTTCAGCTGCTTCTTGACGAAAATAATGTGACCTTTGACCTCACAAAGTTTTCACTAATGTTGTATATGTTTATATGCATGTGTGTAAGATTGCATTGAAACGGCACGTCGCAAAGCAACCCGATTCTTGTGTTTATGTGCCTTTCTTGGATTACTAGGTCGTGAAGGTCAGTAGTCTGGGGAGAATTAGAGAAGCTGACAATAATGTGGGATTAGAGGCTGGCAGTCACCATGCAGTCCTGGTGCCTGGCTGCTGGTGTGTTAATACCTGTGGATGTCTGTGAAGAACAGCCTGTTGTAGGGCTGCACAATACATGAAAATTAAATTGAAATTGCAATATGGCCTAATGCAATAATCAAATTGTGAAAGCAGATATTTAATTATATAAACATATACATTGCCATTTTCAGACTGTTCTCATTTACATGCGTGCAGCTCATGATATGAAGTTTCAGAATTTCAGAAGGAGTTAGTTCATTTAGCTTGTCTTGAGCTGCATGCGTGTAAATGAACACAGTGCTGCATTTCACTCTGATACAGGAATATTTTATATTATAGAATATTTTATTGTTTTATTAAATATTTAAATTTTAATTGTACAGTATTCTACCATATTTCTTATTTTGATTTTTTTTATTTATTAATAATAACAATCAAAATGTAAAAAATCAACAAAATAACCCAATCATTCTAGAATTATAATTTTTTTTTTTTCAAACTTCAGTTGGTGAAAATGTCTATGCTTTTTCATATCTCAATATATACGTCAGAAAATCAAAATATCTCCATATCATTTCTGTCAGTATCGGGCAGTTTAGTTTATTGTACACTGTCAAATTCGCACCTTGGTTTTTAACAGCTGTTGTCTGAGAATTTGCCTGTTGTTATCATACTAATTGTAGACTCCTATTCAAGACTTTTCTTGTTTTCAGTTTTATTCTCATGTTTCTTTGCCTCACATTCTTCTTTTTGGTGTTATCTTGTCTTGTTACTCAATTTTCATTCCTTTTTTCCTCTCAACTTGCTCTCTCAATGCAGCAGTCAAGTGATCTGTCAGCAGGGGACTTTGTTCCTCACTCAGGTTTCCAACTGGGAAACAATACACAGCCCAGTACAACCGCTTGTATGTTTGCTAAAAAATTAATCAGTTTATTCAACTGCACATGGTTAAATCCCTGCTCATCTAGTGAACTTGTCTTGAACTTGTTGCTGCATATTACAATTCAATTCGCTTAAAGAGCACCATGATTAATACGCCTGGACCAAACTAGTAAGACAAAATATATTTTGGCATAAGTCATTAATCAAACTGAAATCATGATTAAAATGCAATTAATCAAAGAGATTTTTTAAAACAACAGGACATCATACTTGATTATTTTTCATCGTTCCTTTGCAGTTAATGAGCCATGCAGCACAGACTGGGCCAACGCTAAACAATTTACAGTCGCAAGAATAGCAACAAGCTAAACATAAGCGAAAGAAAGCTATCATTCTATTGACATACACAAGTACTTATGAACCATGCTCATCCATTCAATTAGATAAACAGACATAAGCAAACGGGGGATAATTTAGTGTGGAGTCCATTCTGGAGGCCAGGAGGTCTGTCATTATTTACTCGTGCAGCATGTATCTATTCAAAGCATTAGCGGAAACGCCCATTCATTACAGCAGACAAGATGAGCACGGTCAAAACATCGGTCTCTGCCACAGTCCACAAGCATGCTGGAATAAAAACCTCCACCCTTATGCAAGGAGCATGGATCTGATAAAAGGGTAAAGAGCACGGCTTTAAAACCATGAAGCGTTGAGACCCTTTAAAAGATCAAATCCAGCCCTTTATGGAAGAAAAGAGAGGCAGAGCATTCAAATGCCTGGTTTGCAGTTGGCCAGAATAATCAATTCCAATCTTGACTGTAAAGGCTTGGCAGGGCCTGCTTTTCTGTGATGATCTTACGCTTTTGCACATGTCAGAGGGAGCAAAACGTGCCTCTCACTGGACAGATCAGACTCAAGAGTTTTATTTTGGGAGCTGTTAAAAGAGTTTCGAAGATTCTCTGTTCCTAATTTCAGCTAATTTATTTCCACGCATGACATTCTGCGACGAACTTTGCTCCAAAGAAATGCCCTCAAACTCATAAAAAGCTGAGAATGAACATGTGTTAAGCCCATCTTGACACATTTAGTATGCTAATGCTGTTAGAACAATAGGAAGAGGCTATTTGATGATAATCTATTGTTTCAAGAGGCATAGAGTCTTGGAAGGCTTTAACACACGGTTAAATGGCCTCTTATCAGAAGTTGGCATGAGCCGTCTTTCTTGTAGTTGACACTAAGAGGCAGATATGATGAAATCCTCATGTCAATGTGGGCTTTTGCAAAAACACACAACCTACGCTACATGTTCCGAGCACAGATCAAGGATTTTACTCACTAAATGCCCTCTTTCTGCCAGAAAAACACAACTAACGTGATAAGATTCAATTGACATACACTATGGAAGTACTTATGAACCATGCTCATCCATTCAATTAGATAAACAGACATAAGCAAACGGGGGATAATTTAGTGTGGAGTCCATTCTGGAGGCCAGGAGGTCTGTCATTATTTACTCGTGCAGCATGTATCTATTCAAAGCATTAGCGGAAACGTGGAAACGCCCATTCATGTTCTAACAGAAGTACTGTTAGAACAATAGGAAGAGGCTATTTGATGATAATCTATTGTTTCAAGAGGCATAGAGTCTTGGAAAGCATTAACACACGGTTAAATGGCCTCTTATCAGAAGTTGGCATGAGCCGTCTTTCTTGTAGTTGACACTAAGAGGGAGATATGATGAAATCCTCATGTCAATGTGGGCTTTTGCAAAAACACACAACCTATGCTTCATGTTCCGAGCAAAGATCAAGGATTTTGCTCACTAAATGCCCTCTTTCTGCCAGAAAAACACAAATAACGTGATAAGAGCGTGAGCATGCAGCAAATTCTGTCCTTCATAGTCATTTCTCAGCACTATGATTCAAAGCAAGCAGGTGGCATCCCTTTTATGACACACAATTTCACTGCCAGTCAGCTATTATACTAAGTGTGTAAAACCACGCAACAAATGGAAAACAAACAATTGAGCGTGGCGGCAATATGTAAAGCATGACCGCATGGTAGAACAATGCATCATTGTGCTATCTTTTGGTAAACCACTAGAAGCTGGCATCTATTTTTATTGCCTTTTTTGTGCAGATACCTTCAGGGATTACGGTCAGTCTAATGCATTAATAAAACACATCTGTTTGTTTTGAAGTCTCAAGGAGGAGAAGGGGGGCACTGACCCACCTCTGACCACAGGCAGGGGAGACGGATTTGTGAAATACAATAGTGAGAGGTGATAACTCTTCATCCTACTGAATATTACATAAGTAGAATAGTTTCCTTTAACAACGGTCTCGTATGACATGCTCAGTGCATGCATCAAATTTCCTCTTTACACTAGGAGAACCAAATGATTTTCATGAAATTTAGTTCCATTAACGTATCACAAATTTGTATCCTGCTGTTGGTGCTTTTCATGAAAATAACAAAATACAGCACAGCCACTGTAGACCAATTCCTAAATGAATCATTCTTAAAAGGTGTGAATCAAAAACATAGAAGAACGGTTTATGTAGGCCTAGTCCGATTCCTGAATGATTCTCTAACAAGTATCAGCTCATAGGAATCAAAGCACACAACAGGACCTGAATGAATGAATCTTCTTAGTTGGTTCTTTTTATAAAACATTTTTTTGTGAATCTAAAACATACAGAATGATTCATGAAGTCTAGTTCCTTAATGACTCTCTAAAAAGAACCAGCTAATAAGAATCATAAGAAAAACAAGCGCATGAGCCAGATCTTTTCAGTGAATCAAAATACCTTGAGTATGAATCAGTCAGCAGTTACAAATTTAACCTGAATCTTTTACTATTACTAAATGATGGTTCATATGATAATGAATATGATTATATGATAATCATTGGTATTTTGTTAATTTAGTGAATAAATTAATTTAAAAAACACTGAACGTGAGAAGCCAATAAAAAGTCTGTAAATGCACATTTTGACAAAAGGTATTAAACTTACTTCTGATTTATTGAAATCTGAAATGATCATTTGATGACAGAACACTGCAGTAAGCAATGAATTTCATTTTTTCAACTGTTTCCCTCAAATGTTCTAAACAAAATGGTAATAAAACCATTAATGAACAGGAATCATTATTTGAATCTGAATCTGAACAAGAATCATAAAATTCCTTTTGATTCCCATCCCTACTCACACTGCTACAAACCCTGCATGACTGACACCTGAAGTCCACTCCATTAGCTGACCAAACACTGGGTGTCATGCCCCACAAATCTCACAAGTCAGGTATCAGGTAAAAGCTTGCTGTCTTTTCACACGATCACACAGGCCGTGTCTACTGAGGGCTAAGCTTGAGAATATCTGACTGACGTGCTGAATGAGGTGGAAGGGCAGCCGCAGATAAGCTCTTATTTGCGGTGCATTGTTGAGTTCTCAGCAGGTGATAAAGTAGAATAGTTCTAGGCCAATCCAATCCGTTCCATTACTTAAGCACACATTCATTCAAGTCTACATCCCACGGAACCATTGTGTCGGCATTAGCACCAGGGCAGTATAGCGTAATAGCTCTTTTGACCTACTGGGGGAGGTTGAGTCCTAGCAAACCCCCGAAAAGTTTATTTGTGGTCCCCGCTGTGTAAGCCAAAACAATTAGTAGAGCTCTTTGAACTGCACCAAACAATTAGTCTGGATCAGTCAACTCTAGTCGTTTAGCGGTGTGCGCTGATTGAATATCCAACCTGACCGGGCTCATTAAATGCTTCAGTGGGTATTTGATTTACACCTGGTCAGGATGTCTTTAACCTTACATGGACGTTTCAGAATTGAGCTCTTTGATGAAACCTCGTGCTCACACACCCGGAGAGCTGGAAATTACCGGAGGGAGTAAAAAAAATGAGGAAGTGAAGGTATGGTGGATGCCAGAGATGGATCAGCATGCCTCTGGGCCACTGACTCATCAGCCTCACCAAAGCAATCTCTCCCTTCACCTGACACTTACACATGTTTCAGAATTATGCCCAGAGAGCACTGAACAAGTTTTTCAAACCTGAAGGCTATGTTAAATATGGGCCAGTCATCACAATAACGAAGAAAAAAGCTGTAGTGCAATAAACCTGGAGTAAACAGTAGAGTACTAGCCAATCGTATGTTTGTTTGCATGTGAAGTTCCTCTCGAATAACAGATTGTGAGCGCAGGCGTTTATCAGTTGTGTGCTTAACTGCTTTATGGCAGTATTTAAGACACACAGGCACATCAGAGCAGAAAAACTGTAGCTTCCTGGAAGAGAGTTATTTCAAAAAGACCAGTAATATAACATTTTAATATATTTTATAATATAATAATATTATATATAATGAATAAATGAATATATGTAAATATGATACTCATAAAATGTAGAAAAAATAATATTAAATATGTAATAGAAGAAGTACTAAATATTATAAATATAAATATGTATAAATATGAATATAATATATACTGTATGTATATATTTATTATGACAATTAAAAAGTAATTACATATACATTTATACACACACACACACACACACACACACACACACACACACACATATATATAAATATATTTTATGACAATTAAAAAAGTAATTACATATACATTTATGCACACATTTTTTAATTGTTATTTTACTTTTATATTATTTTTGAGTTATATATTTTATATTATATTATGAATTATAATTTTTAATATAATTTAAATAATTTTATATAATTAAAAAAGTACACATTTTTACACATACATTCTATAATATTTTTATTAAATTCATATTAATTGTATTATACTACAATATTAATATAATATTAAGTCTATTTTTTAGCTTGAGAAAAGTTAAGGACATAAAAGTCAGATACATCCCCACAGGTGCTCTCATCCCCAGATGTAGATGAGATGAACAGTTCACACCTGGATGCCAGCTGTCCGGTCTCCTCTAGCTAACATTATGGTCCAAAGTCACGCAGGTTTCCCGCCAGGGCATGGCTGCCAACATGAGCTCACTGCAGGAGCTTGACATTTTGAGAAAGCACACAGCTGCACATCTCCACCTGCCCCCTGGTCAGAGCTGTTTGTCTGTGACGTGTACATGCCTGTGTTTTTGTGCTTTTGCCAGAAATGATTCAGGGTGACTTAATTCCTCAGTACTAACCCCAACTCACCCACATAAAATACATTTCTTATACATTCGTACATACACATAGAAACGCAACCATGCAGGTAGCTTATCGCAACTTCTCAGACAGGATACAACAAGTACTGTGTCTTTCAGCATGATTTTGCACCTCCCAGAGCTGAGACCGTGGCCTATAAATGATCTAGGTTTTGCAGATTTTGCGCAAACACATCTTGCATAAGCAGGCAGCAGCATGTACGCTTTTTATATGTGCTAAGTACAGTGCATTAGTGTATCACCCTGTCCTTACATGACCAAAACACACTATAATGCAAAAGATTGAGCGATGTACAAAGAGCTAAAACTATCTGATTTACATTGATATTTGCTTATTCACAGTCAGAAAGATGTGGGAAAAAGTGCACAAAGTAAGTTAAAATCAATGCACTGCCTATTCGCTTTTCCTTACACTTTAAGACTTGCCATCTCAAAGCATGTTCATTTAGCCACAGTGGCAGTAATAATTAAAATGGCTGTCGATCAAAACTCCCTCTTCAGGAATTATATTACAGGCTGCAATCAATCAAGCTTCAGATTCAATTTTAAAGTAATCAGCATTTGCCAGTTGTTCCCCTGATCAATTGTAATCTAATGATAATTTTGACCTTAAATGTGGCTGTTTGTTATGGCCGGTCTCAAGTGTCCCCCTCCCCTCTGCTCTTTCAAGACAGGGGGCGCTGGGTTTGTTGGGGTGGTTCCAACTCGGATATATCCATTATTCCAAACAATAAGGACTATATTTCTGTCTGTTTTATTAACGAATATTGCTGAGCTCGAGCAGACTGGCCAATCGATAATTTTAAGAGCTTGGGTGAAGTCTGAAAGCTGTGGTGTCTTTTTCTCGAAGGGTAAGAGTCTATTACGGACTTTGATGATTTATCTGATATGATATTCAAATAACTTTGGCTCCACATTAACAAATAAAACAGGAAAGCAAGGCTAAATTCAATCAAAACTGAAGCACAGTGTCAGATGCCCAATGTTTCCACATAAAGGCAGGAGATGTTGGAGTCCGGTTTGTGGAGTGGGTTGTCTAAGAGCAAAAACAAGATATTGGGATCAATTTATCATGCCTTTTTACAATGTAATTGTTTTATGACACTGCGTCAATTGCCCCTTTATGGGATGATAACACAGACTCTGCAAAACATATGCTACTGGTATCATAATTCTCAACGATGGCACCATGATTTGCCGTCTGCCATAGACACACACTCAGACACACACTCAGACACACACACACACACACACACACACACACACCCCCAAAACAAACAAACGCACCCATTCACACACTTATGGACAAAAACCATATTGAAAACAGGCACACATCCCGTTCAAAAGATGTTCAGACCTTTCAAACATTTCTTCGAAGACGCCTAGGGAAATATCTTCCAACTGACTTGTTGCTTTAAAAGCCATTTAAGCTATTGTACGTCCGCTTAATGAAAACTGATAGAAACGCGGCTGACTTTGAGCAGATGTTTGGATCAAGGATCCACAGAACAAAAATATTTAAAATGTCTTGAGTGCTTCAGTCTGCAGATCTTCTGCTTTAATAAATGACTGAGTGCACTTTGTGAGTTTGGCCAGATAAGGTTCAGGGCACTGAAACAACCACACCAGACTGGAGAGCTGTGTGACTCTGAGAAGAGGCCAGCCACTCCGGTCTGGCCCATATGAACTGCTAAAGCGACCAGTACAAAGACTGTTAGAGACAGTTGAAGAACACCTGCTGAGTAGTGATCTGGGCTTCCCCGCTATGTGGACTCTGATAAGACAACACTCAAGCAAAGAGAAAAGTGTAGAGAATAGGCATAAAGAGTAAAACTTGTCAAACAAGCCTGATTCACATGAACCTCAAGCAAATCCAGGTGTCCTATCAAAGAAAATTACACAGCTATCTGCAAATGGATATACATCTACACATCAATATAATTACCAAATACTTGTAAATATTATCTGATTGTTACGCAATAAAAGTGAACAAGGAAAAACAAGCAATAGAGCGTCATGATAAGGATTAACAGATGAATTGTGATCCTTATATGAATCTAAGACACTGAGTTTTTGACTGAAGTGCTCGAGTTTATCGATTTTTTTACACAATGACATTGTAATGGTTTTACACAAGAAATAACATTTAAAATTGACATCATTTCACAGAGCAGAGAGTTCTGAATTAGAGTTTGGATTATTATAGCTGTTAAATAAGCACCATAGCTGAACTGCACAGTCCCTCTTGTTAATTTTTAAAATAAATGTACTAAATAAATGTTGTTTTTCATAATGTAGGTTACATGATTTTTTTTACATGGGTTACAAAATCAGCTAACAGAACTCAGAAACTGACAGAAACTCCTTTCATATGCAAGCAAAAGGAACATTTTAATAGACGCCAGTCATGTAACTGACCCCAAACAGAAAATAATGAAACGACTTCATACAGTATTTAATAACACACAATAATGCAAATGAATTATATTCAAATGAATCAGAATCAAACTGAATCAAAATCTGATTTGAATGAAAATTTTCAGTGCATCATCTGGGTATCTGAAGTGCACTTCTTTATGGAATTTTCAGTGCACACACTATTTATACAAAAAAAAAATAGCAGAATAGTGCATAATTCGGGACACACCTTAAATTTGTATTCATACCCAGCCTTATCTTTAAGTTTGTTCTATAGCTTTCGACAATTTTTCCCATTCACCTACTGTGCGCCACGCTATCCAGCTTTTGTAGTTTTCTGTATACTTTGCCTAAACGTATTCAAATCATGTGTCTTACTATGCAGATCTGAGCGATGTATGACTATGTTGTGTAATGAACTCTGGGAAGTAATAGCCCTGCATTATCGACGGGCCCTCAGGGAGTCGTCAGCAGTTAAATTTGTGTCATTTATTGATCTGCATGATTTACCAATTGATCCAACAAATGGTGATGGATAAGTAAAAAAGACAAGGAGGGTCAGTGATTTATGATGGTCAAGCAATTGGGCTGACAAGAAGTCAAATTTGTTCTTGGATGGACAATAGTTTGAAAGGGTCAGCAAATATCTTGTTAGCTAAAACTGACTGGAGCAAATGCATGATTTGGTTGAAACCTCTCACCTGATTGAAGTTCTTCTCTTCTGATCCTGGAAAGTGACTGAGCTTCCTCGTGTATCCTAGATTCATGAAATTCCTGAAGAAGTTATTGATGTTTGTGATGGAGATAACGCAAACGGCAGAGCTGGCCGTGGGCTCCGGTGAGTCGGGTTTGCTCCGGGCAAAGGCAGCAAACAGCACGTCCTCTCCTTCTTTCAGGCCCATCTCCTGCTGAAAATCGTAGCCGACTTTTGCCACATGTGCAGTCTGGAGAACATTGAAAAGCACCTGAGCCGAGCGCTTCTTTCTTCTTCGCTCAGAGTAAATACAGTCAAAGGGCATTTCAACGTAGCGCAAGATCTCAGGATCTGAAGAGCACATGCGTACGATCCTTGTGTGGAAGGCATTTGAGCTGCCACCTTCTCGTTGGACGGTGAGAAAATACACGTATGGGCCGCTCTGGAAGGAGTAGACGTAGTGCAGTGGGTAGTTCCCACGCAGCTCTGGGGCCAAGTCCATGTAGGATTGTTCAGAAAAGAACTCAAAGCCGTCTTGAGTCTCTCGCATCTTCCTAACGGAGATGGTGTGGTGGAGACGTGGGACGGTCGAGTCAAGAGGCTCAGAGTTTGCCACGAAGAACCTCACAACGCCGCTGCTCATCACGTTTAGGATCTGAGTGCCTGAAGGTCCTGCCAGGCAGTCTGGGCAACCGTGGCTGCTGTCTTTGTTCTTCTTTGAATACATGCAACTAATTTCCGCATCCAGGGGTCCATCCTCTAACAGGTAACGACGGCAGACGCCGTTCCCAACCGAACCACAGCTGAAGAGTTCAAGATCATAGAAAGTCTCCATCAACAGGGCCATATTGGTGTTGTTCTTGTTGAGGGGTTTGTTTTTGCAACCACTGCATGGATCTGGTGCACTGCAATCATGACCCTCATGGACAGGTCCGGTGTTAAACTCGTGTATCTTCTTGAGGTCTTTCGACAGAGCGTACAGCTTGTTGATGGCACCCACATACACAGTTCCATTGAATTCCAACAGCTTCTGGATGGGAGTGTCAGACACAAAGTGAGGGAGGTCATAGGTCACAGAGAGGTCGAGTTTGGAGCTTTCTATTGGTTCCTCACATTGACTATTCAAGCCCCACCACAGCATCTGAAGGATGATGAGGATGGAAGTGGCTTCAGAATAGTGAATTCTCATCTTTGTTCTTCTGCAGAGTAAAAAGACAACATTTATTTAGCATATTAACCATGTAAAGCCTGATTTATAAAAGAATGGTCAGAATTGTTGTCTTTTTCAAATGGAAGAGTTTATGGAATCTTTAGACAATATTTAAAATATTTTTCAAAAATCTGCTTACTTGCATAAGTGCTTTATGTTTTGTATCATATTTCATATATCATGCTTTTATGGCTCACATGGTGAGAATATGGGGCTCACACATGGGGAGGAAAAAACATTAATTTTATTCAGATGCCCAAACAAAAATGAGCAAAACTATGCAATTTGGTGACGCTACTTGTTATTTATATAAACAAAAAGTAAGATTTCTGAAAGGAATTCTAAGAAATTCTTGTACTGTAAATCAATTAGCTTTAAAAGTAAATCCAGTGAATGTTCATCTTGAAATTTTACTAACTAAATAAATGTTTTTCTTACATTTACATTATGAAAAGTTTTTACAGCAAAAAGACATGTACCATGACAGTTTAGAATTACGCAACAAGTTTTGATTATCATCTTCATCATCACATTTGCATATCGAATATGATATTGTAGGATTTATGGACATAAAGCATATATATAAAAGACTTCTGATTCTATCCACAGAACCCATTATTAGTGCACAAAACACAAAGATGCAAATCCTTTATATACCAAGATAAGCTACTCAGAACAAATACCACTTGTAAAACACAGCCACATGCACTGCAACAACAATGATATCACTAGTTTCCTTGCATTGTAGAAGCCTCAATAATTCACCACTCACTGTGTATGACAAAGCCATGGATAAAAGAAAGAGGGCAACTCTAAACGGTCCTCGTGCCTCTGACTTAGACAGCACTTTTGTGGCGATGTACCAGAAGAGGCGAATCATCAAAGAGTCAGCCTACACTGAGTGCACTGCGGTGACAAGTCTAACTTTAGACAGCGTTCTCAAGGGAGTGGTTGATAAACTCAATTAAGCCTGGTAGGCTGCGGACGCCGGAGAAGTGATTTATTGTTGGTGTACTTAAATGCTACTCCTCTAGGAGGTCGCTTTTAAGGTTGAGAGGGAGAGAGCAGCAGAGCTAGAGAATATGGGATTCACCCTTACTGTTATCTAAGCAATTGAAGTGCACTGAGCAGCACTATAGGTCACTGCAAACAATGAGAGAGACTGAGGAACTGTTGCACTTGCTGTCACTCTAGAAGGATTCAGTAATTGTATTTTGCTATTTTCCTACATACAGCATCTCCTCTTTAAAACACCTGATAAACAGACTTTCACATTGCCTTTCATTTTCATTACATGCACTTCTAGAGGTAAACACTTAAGTACAGCAACAAATACACTTGGCACACTAAGGGTTTTCTTGGATGTCCCTGGAATTTAAAAAATAAAATAAAATTTACACACTGGGATACACATAATGCATTTCCACATTGTTAAATAAAATGCATTTACTTAACAATTTCACCCCTTTGTGTCTCTTATGAAATTGAGCATGTACAATATATTAACATTTACCTCAAGATGGTGAGTTTTATGCCAAGTTTAAGTCTCTGCAGACCTTTTTTCCATAATCTTTCTCAGAAATTAAGCCCACTCACTTACTGTCAAATATCTCAAATGGATGTATCCCAAGAAAAAAAAAACCTTTACAGGTGTTTAGAGATAAACGGGCCCATGTTTCCAAACATTACGTTACTAAAATGGACTAAAACCAAACAAAAGCTTTTCTTACCTGAGTTTCATGGAAACCTACATATTTACAATGACTCATACTGTCAACAGCTAAAAGCACAGCTTCCTCATATTTCCACGAAAACACTTCAACTAACATTCTAAGCAAAAACAGAAAAACAGGTATGTTTATGTTTATAGTGTATAGATGTATAAAAAGTAAGCTAGTTCAGTGGAATAGTTCGAAACAACTGAATTTTTGGTAACACAATTTCCCAAAGGAATAACCTGAACCGAAGTGTTATCACACTCTAAACGCTCAGAAATAAAACAAACGCTCACTCACCTGTAAAATAAAGACACCTGTCGGAGACAGAAAGGGGAAATAATCACATCTTTTAACGGTCCGTGTCGCTGGAGACGCGCGCGCTGTTTCTGGCGGATGCCAGCAGTCTCGAGATGCGGCGGGGAGTTTCTGCGCGCTTTCTGCAAAAAAGTTGCCGTTTCTCTCTCTCTCTCTCTCTCTCTCTCTCTCTCTCTCTCCGCAACCCGGTATTCACTCAGCGAGAGAATGTGCAGTCGGGTGACTCACGCTCGGGATGGGTCACATTAGTTTAAAGGGCTTATTGTTGTACTCTCCGCAAACGCTGAGGGTCGTTACTCCACGGTGCGCGTGCCTTTGGATGAAACGGGTCTCTCAGGTGAGCGCAGAAGATCTGTGGCAGTTACGTCACTGGCAGTGGAGGAACGGAGTTCGATGATTGGCTGCTGAGATTTTACAATTAATTATTATTGGGGAAATTCCATAAACATCAAATAAAAGTGCTAATGTCTGAAAACATTTTAATGTTTTTTATTTTTTATGTCTATTTCGATTTTCGTTTCTCTCTCTCTCTCTCTCTCTTTTTGATACTAATGTAGCCCTTGGCTGTAGGCTATCTATAAATCTTTAAAGCAGTAAATAAATAATAAAATAAATAATCATCAATTAAAATGGCCTGACTCCAATTTTGTATTATTTTGCACGTGGTTTTAAACAATATTGTAGCATTTTGCTGAAATGTAAGTGAAAGTGAAAACCTCCTACCTACTTTGTTTTAATTTATTATCCCGTTTCAGTGGTTTTTATTTTATTTTAAGCACAGTTTAATCAGTTATACTTTTAAAATATAATACAAATACAATTATAAAATAAATAATTATAAAATAATCATATATTTTGTGAATGAACATTTCATTTATAATGAGAAAATTATATAAAATAAATAAAATTTACTGAAAGTAAAATTAATGATAGTGAGAAGAAGAGAAAGAAGAACAGATTTTTTTTTATTTAGTTCTTCATTTAATAATTAATTCACCAAACACTGTATTTGATGCCAGGATGAATAAATAGGCTATCATTTTCTGGTTGTAATTTTGATTTATAGAGTCATTAATCACCCTAATGACCAAACTGGTTAATTGCTAGTACACTTATTGCATTGTGTAGCATTAAAATCATATACATCGACCTTCCATCAGTGACTAAGTGAGCTCAAAACATCAATAATTACATGCAACGACTCAATACTCCGCATTCAGAGGCTTTATGAAGTGTATCTCACCACACTGGATTGCCTTTCAATATGTATCATGGCTATTTATAAGCGTTACTGTAGCGTGAAAGTTGTGGTTGGGCAAATATGTTGCTAATTGTCATATTGCTTCTCAAAAAGCAGATGGAAGGAAGTTTACTACTGTGGTAAACTTTATACCGCCTACCGGTATTCACTAAACCCGAAGTGTGAAATTATGAACCTATGACTTTCTCTTCAGCTATGCAGGATCTTCATCCACCACCTGCCATGGTATGTTACTGTTTTTTTGTTGTTTTTTTAAAAAAAAGGCCCCCTGAGCGTGACGCATTTGACAGATATTCTGTGGTTATTGTGTCTTTTTTAAGTTGAGGATGCTTATCATGATATCATGGAGAGAGAAACAAACACCAGCATATTTCTGAAATGATTTGGCCAACGTGTCATTTTAACGATAGATTTGTGGTAATGTGATAATGTGGTTTTTATTTGCCTCTTGTGTTTGCGCCACAAAGTTCATATACAGAACAGCTATTTAAAGTGTCCTATCGCCACCTAGTGGTGACCTAGTCCTGCTTCCGTTGTTCCAGATTTATGAACTCATCAATATAAGGTGTGATCTGGTGTTTGACACAGAGTGAGTGGAGGGAGGACACCACAGATAATCTACAAAACTGAGCTGTATAGATTTACTACCCACTCTAACTTAGTCTCAGTTTTTATTTATGACCTTAAGGTCAATAAAATCCAGGTTAGTGCTGACCTGGTCATTCTCCTACTGTAAAACCTCATTGACGAATGATCATTTAAACCTGCCATGGTTCATTTGGAAAAGGGCTCTTAACTATTGTGCACATCAGCAGCTGTAATTTAACTATCCTCTTGACAGCAATATATGTTGTGAAGAATGACTGCTGACATGCAGGGATTGATGATTTTATTGCATTTTATGATTTTTAATGCCTTAAAGTAATACACAGATGACTTTTCAGTCACGTTTTAGATCTGAGTTAAATGTAAAGAAAACAAAAAGAAAATAAGGCACAGTTTCTCTTGCAAAAAGCAACCTGGATTTATATTCCTCCACCCTGGGCTGTCTTAAAACTATAATATATTGCGAATTGGATTTGACAGTGTTATTTCAGGAAAGTTTTAAAAGGGTAAACACAGAGCTGCATTTTAAAAACTTTACATTTAGAGATACATTCAAACCAGTTTTACAGCACTTAAGCTGATTAGTTCACCCAGCTGGCATTGTTTTCCTCTGGGTCACATGACCGCTCCCAACTCCATTTCAGATTCATTTCATAATCACAAAATTGATTTTAAAACCTGACAACATAACAGGCTTTGTGATGTATTCAAATTGAATAATCTCATGCAAAACGCAATGAAGTTTTGGGTCCCTTGTGAAAAAGTATAAAAGTACACTTTAGAGTATATATGTATTGTGTGTGTGCTGTTTTTTTTTTTTTTTTTTTTTTCCTTCATTCACTCAGCATAGTTGGTCATTTATCCCAGGAGGGACACGTCCTGCTTTCTTTATATTTTTACAAACAGCATTAGTCACTAAAATCACTCATTTGTTCATTCAGTAGGTCATTGTCCTGAAAACCTTTGAAAAACAAACCAATTTCACCTCCATAATCAATTATCTCATAAAGACAACACAGTCAAATACATTTATTTCCTTTAAAACAATTGAAATTTGGACAAAAATGTAGGGCATTTCCCTGATTAAATCTTCCATGCAGCTGAATATATAGTGCGACAGGAGGTACACTGTTTTGTGTGTGTGTGTGTGTGTGTGTGTGTGTGTGTGTTTGTTTCTACAGTGACGATGATTCAACTGTGCTGCCAGTGGAAATGTACACCTGGTGGAGGATGACTGCTCAGAAAGCTCCTGCCATCCGTGTGTGTCATTTCTGTTCAAACAGCTGGGATTCGATTGAACTTGACTGGGTTTGTGCTTTCATTGTAAGAGTTGAGATATCTGCAGAAAAAAAGTGAAGGTCTGTGACTCAGTGCAATGTTTTGTGCATATTCAACACGGAAGATATTCTGACGATAACAACATCTGAAAGAAACAGGTGTTGTGATGCCCATGGGGCTATAGAGGAAAATGAACAGTCTCCTAAACTATAAATCTTTTGTGTTATTCACTAACGTAGGTTTAACTGGGTGTAGGCCTAATAGTGATATCAAAGTACAAAGCAGCTTGTATTAAATGACATATTAAATGCACAAAATTGAACAATGAATCAACTTAATGACTCCCTGCTTCAAATGGACACAGTGAATAATTGAAAAGACATAATGGGTGCTATTGTCTTTATTTAGCCTACCAAGAGGAGGTGTTGTAACAACAATACAGTCCTCTAACAGAATAGTTTTGCATATTGACAGTAATGCTTTTTAACATCTCAATATTTACTGGACAAATAGTAAAATGTAACTTTATACCTTACACATAGGGCCCTAGGCTACAGTATTTGTTTAGGCCACATATAGCCTATCAATTTCAAAATGTACATTCATCATATATTGCAATCAATTCGTCAACAAGAAATGAATTGCACTAGCTATAAATAATATTTCCAGACTATTTTAACGGTCGAAATGATTCACAAATCAGATTAAGTCTTGAATCAAACTCAAACTCAAAATGAGTTCTTATTTTTTACTCAATTTTAATTATTAAGCTACATATTTATTTTTTTTTTTTATCTATGGACACTTTTAATAAAAAATAAAAATAAAAAATCAAGTTTGATGACCAGGTGATTCTTGGCGATTATCCACAGCGCCCGCAGGGGGTGCTAATATTCCTTTGAAGCATTACACAGATTTAAATACAGGCAATTTTCCTATCAAATGTAGGCGATCCTACAAGGTTTTCACATTATTTATGTGTGGAAATATTTTCAGATGATGTTTTTCATGTCTTTATTGTGCTATGATATATATGAAGCCATATGCCAGAGTTATTATAGTCAACTAAAACTAAATCCATAAAAAAAAGAAATATACAAAAGCTTATTTTATTTCACCTAGTTGCCAAGACAGTATTTCTCATTTCCATTTAGTTTAACTTATATATATATATATATATATATTACATACACACACACACAACTAGTAACAATGTCAAGATGACACAACAAAATTAGTAAAACTGAAACTAAAAATTAAATGAAAACTGAAAATCTAAAAATAAAAAAATTATTTAAACTATAACAGTATCTCAGTGATACTAAAATATAACATTGATGTAGGCTACTTACATTAATAAAAGAATAAAAATATTTTCATTTCATTAGAGGATCCATGAGCCGCTGAAATGTATTACAAAAGAAAAAGAAATGTTTTGATACTCACTATAGCAGAATGAAAAAGCATTGTGATTCATTTCACCTCCACTTTATTTCAGTAGTCATGAGCTTATTTCTGGCTGCTCTTTAAATACTGAATTATTGCTTGCTGAGGGTTCAAGGACTGTGTCTTTTTTGTACACAAATAAAGTAAGTCTTAAAATGACCACACAGAGGTTAAAGCAGCCCCAAAAGGGCTTTAAACAAGGTCCTAAAAGCCATTTAATCAAATCCTTTTTTTTTTTATTACAAGAAAGCAAAGTCTATTTCTGAGTTTGCAGCAGTGCGTCACAAATAAAATGTTGAATAAAGCAGACAAATGAAATCAACCTGATTTATATTAAATTTTCTTTAATGTGCACAGCATTATGTGAATTTACAGTAAAAGCAAGGAAAGAGAATTTGAGTTTTCATATAAAAATATGAATAAAAATACGATCTCATCTACAGAGGCAGACTCTTTAAAGCAAATGCGTCGCAATAGATACTAAGACAGCAGGTAGACAAAGAGGTGACCGAATCGAAGCAGGTAGACAAAAGGTGAGAGAAGTGAGCTAAATATCAGTACAAAATACTATATACCCCACATATGCAGCAGCCTCTGATGCTGGAAATGTTAGTTTGTGTGTGTGTGTGTGTGTGTGAGACAGTGAATAAACAGAAAAGCAGACAGTTTTGTTTACGGGACGAAACTCCAAACCAAATTATGTCACTTCGTTCTGCAGAAACAACGTTTTAAAAAAATGCAAAAAACAAGTTCTTCATCTTCAAAGACTGCAAATAAAGTTTAAGTAAATGTTAAGGCTGTGATAATGTGCTTAAAAAGTTCAATCTTCACGACCTGCTGGAAGACCTCGCTAGGTTGTTGTCCTATAGTTGCTAGCTTCATGTGACGTCTCTCTGGAAGTTGTAAAGACATTCTCTGCCACTCAAAAAGCTGCTGCCATGATGGCCGGTTCGAAGCGTTACATGTCAGAGCCAGGAACAGTCTCTTTGTTAGTATATGCTGAGCTGGCAAAGGGTTCAGTGAGGGCACCTCTTTTGCCCCGTGTTTGGGCCGTCCACCATATTCAGTGGCAACATGCAGTGTGACGGGCAGTCTTGACATCAGCAGGGCCACGCCTACTTTTTTTTTTTCTCTAAAATTCGTTCAGTTTCCCCCGAGCCCTTTCCCAAAACAAACATAAAACTTTTGGATTACATAAACCCCCAGTGATGACACCAAAGGGTGATAGTACCCAAATGGAAGGATAAACATAGCAAAACTATTAGAATCTACTATATATTGTTTACACATCACAATGGAACTATTTTGGAACAGCTAAGTGGACGTGTCAATGAACGAAAGGGGGACAAAAAAAACAAACAAAACCAAAAAACCAAAACAAATCATTCACAGCCTTGTCCCAGCAGGCAAATCTTAAAGTTATAGTTCACACCAAAATGAAAATTCAGTCGTTGTTTACTCAACCTCATATCTTTTCAAATGTATATACGTTTGACTTTTCTGTCGAATACAAAGTAGAAAGTTTGAGAAATATTTAACGTTAAATGTGCGGTCACATTTACTGTTGTTCAGCAAAATTTTGCGGCTGAAATCCACTTATTTCAATAGGAATATATGCGATTGACTGGGATTTTCGCAAAAGATTTCTCTCCGAAACAGTTTTCGCAATAAATTCAAGTTGGTCGCGTAGATTTGCCGCATTGAACAACACAAAGCTGCTTGAGTTCATGCGTACATCACAACACTATTGACAATAAACAGTGCATGCTTTTTGCGCACAACGTTTTGCCAAAATTTCACTAATGTGACTGCATCTTAAAAATAACATTTTTATCTATTTTATACTTTTACTTTTTTTTTTAAAATGTATATTTTATATTTATATTATATTTTTATACATATATATCCTATTTAAAGGAACAGTTCACCCAAAAATGAAAACTCACCCTCATGTTGTTCCAAACCTGTGTTTTGCTGAACACAAAAGAAGATATTTTGAAGAATCAAACAGTTGTTGGTCCCCACTGACTTCCATAGTAGGGAAAGAAATACTATGGAAGTCAACGGGGACCATCAACTGTTTGATAACCAGCAGAAACTCACAAAAATTTGGAACGACATGAGGATGAGTAAATTATCACAAAATTTTCATTTTTGGGTGAACAATCCCTTTCATGATAATGACTACTGACAAACTCCAAAAAGGACAAAAACACCAAAAAAGCACCATTAAAGTACCATAAAAGTGGTTAATATGACTTATCCTCTAAATTTCATATCACATGACTATGGTAGGCTTGTGCACAAGTCACATGGATCACTTTTACGGTGGTTTCAGAGCGACGATCATGACATGAGGGTAAGTAAATAACAGAATTTGCATTTTTGCATTAACTTCTCCTTTAAAAGTCAGGCTGAAACAGTATTCCTATGGTGATAAATGCTAACAAATGGCACAAAATGAGCATTTTTGACACGCATGCCCTATCCCCTAAGGACTCCAAAGCTGAGAGAAGACAAAGCTCATGGACAGAACAGAGACGGAGAGGAGAGTCTTATCTAAGGGCCACCTAAATACAGTGCAACCCTCCATCTCTGTTCACTTTTTCTTTGCCCTCTTTTTTAGAGAGGTTACATTTGTTTTATCTTCCTGCATCGGACATTGGTCTCCATTCCCCCACCCCACCCAATCCCTCTGGCTCTTTTCCTTCTCCCTGTCCTTACACCACCTTGGTGGTGGTGACCCGGACGCTGCTGAAGCACTTTCCCATTGCTTCGAAGAGCGGGTCGCAGAAGGTGTGCACACAGATGGAGTAGACTCGACTGACACAGTGGATCTCGATTAGGTAGCTCTTCACGCAAGGCACCACCGCCCAGATGTGGATGAAGGAGAGGATGGCGAAGAAGATACCCCATATGAGGGCGAGCGGGATGCCCACCAGGGCCGTCAGCAGCCTGTAGCACCAGTATTTGGTTACTGTGAAGGTGGTGAAGCTTGCTTTCCACACGCCGTCAAAGCTGTAGGTGCCGGCAGGCTCGGCGATCACGTCCTCAAAGTCCACCTGGAGATGAAAGGGATATCAGCATTATATCATTTTGTATGAGAATTGTACAATTTTGTATTGGTATAATCAAAATAAAACAATTTGAATTTTGCACAACTGGTTTCCAACTAACCCATATATTTTACATTATCATGATCAAAACATTTCCTGAACATCCTAAATCTACTGCATATTTTCTGCCTCCTGGTGGATTATCCATAATCTTCAGGTAGTAAAAAGACTTTTAATAATATTTTTAAAAAAATCTCTGTGCTGCAATAAATTTTTGCTGGGAATCTTTGCTTATTCAAGAATAACTTTTAAATTATTATTGTTATTTCAAAATATATTAAATAATAAATATTTCATACATTATTTACAGAAAGAAATGTATATATAATAAAAATGTTATATAACTACAGACATCAAACTTAATTTATATTTACATTATTTATATTTATACCTTATTTTAAATTATATTTTACTTATAGTTTTCTATATTATCTTTATGTCTATCTAAATATTTAAATACATACAAATATATCAAATTAAATTTTATTTTAGTCATTACTGTAATGCATTTCATAAAGTGTAATGCCAACCACAATTAAATAAAATTAAAATATTTAAATATAAATTGACTATATTAAAATATACACATGTATGTATTTATGTTTGATTTGACATAATCTGTCTTTCTCCAAAAGATTCGTCCTGTGAGGGGTCATGGGGATACTGAGGCCTATTCATTTCATTTATTTATTAATTTTTTTTATGTTATAATTAATTATTTTATTTTTTGTGATCAATAAATTAACAACAAACTGGAGTATTTCTGCATGTTCTCATCCATATCAAGCAGACTGACATTAAGAAAAGCAGCATGACTCTTCGTCCTCCCCTCCAGCCATCTCCACATTCCTCACAGACAGCATCTTTACATTGTCCAGCAGCCCGCTCTGCTTCGCTCAGACCGGTACCACCCAGTTCATGCCCAAGTCACCATGCTCTAAACCTCCAGTATCAACGGCAGACCGGATCAGATAGTGCCTGACACCAAACACTAACATTTACAAAAGACGAGTATATATAAATCTCATTTAATAAGCCCTGCAAAGCTTGGTTTAGATGTTCCTAGAGCTGGCAAACCTCACACCATCACAGTACAGCAGTACACTTGCTTTTCAATGCAGATGTGATTATTTCAGTTGATTAAACAGGGGAAAGGCACACACAAACACACCCCGTCCTTCACAGTCACACGTCAAAGTCAAGTATAAGCTAATATTTATTTAACAACTCCTTTTTGAGCAAGCTAGTCAACAAAACATAGCTGAATTTCTTCTAATCAAAAGAAAGCAGTGTTATTTATGGTGATCTTTCAACTGATAGTCACTCAATATGAATTTTCCCCCCATTTTTAAAAGACCAGTTTAGACTTTTTATGCATAGTCTTGTTGTTCAACAGGAAAAAATGCTGCTTAACCAGCACAATCTATTAAAGCTTGTTGACCAATAAAGGCTTGCTGTTTAAGTTAGTTAAGAAGTCATGTCTGGACGAAAAGGAGTAAATTGAAGTTCCTGTAAGAGAAAAATGATAAATTACTACTTGTTCAAGGGCTTGAAACCATCATGGTTCAAGTTGGCAAAGAAACGCTAAATTATACAGTCTTACATAAGCCTGTCCTCCCCTGTTCATTCTACAGTATATCCCAATTGGCCAGACACAGTTTCCATTAGTTGAATACTACAAACAACAAAGTTAAAATAAACAGTTCTTGAGCTGACTGCACAGTGTTGTCTGATAACACCCTCACTGTACTGACAGAAGTATCAACTTGCATTCTTCAAACTTGGGGGCCTGTGATTATATGAAGCGTCCACATAGTTCATAAATCACCAGTGTGCACTGCACAGTTTATGGAGGAGTACGAGTGCCACTTAAAAATGAAATCAACGTCAATTTAGTCAGTTAAAAACAACTATATAAATCACTTTTCAAACTGACAAATAAGCAGATATATTTAAAACTGTTTATTTAATAATTAATAATTTAAAAAGTAACCACATCGAAAAATAAAAATAAAAAAAAACAAAAAACTCTTTATAAAATGACAAATAAATTGTCATATTTAAAAATGAAAAATAAAAAAGAAAATTAAAAAGAATGAAAAATAAAAAAATGTAAAATGCAACTATATTTAACAATAAAATAAAAACTATAAAAATGTAAATGTAAATAAATAGATCAATTAAAAATGACAAATAAATAGACATTCAAAACAGTTTAATTAATTAATATTTAAAAATGGAGCTATATTTAAAAACAAAATGTGTATATAAAATAAAATAATTAAATAATTCATTTTTCAAACTGACAAACACATTTAAAAAATACAGCTATTTTAACAATAAATAAAATAAAAATAATAATTTAATAAATAAATAATTTATTTAATTAATAAAAATAATTTAAAATATTTAACAATATGAAGATCTTTTTAAATAAAATAAGATACAAATAAATAAATGACTTTTCAAATAAATAAGACATTTTTAAAGCTGTTTATTTGGTGTTTAAAAATACAGCTAAAATAAAATAAAATAAAAAGCTTGTTATCTTATTTTTAAGTTGTCCTCCAAATACAGTGCACATTAAATATGTCGTACTTAGACAGGCAAAAGTTGCTTAAAATAATGCCATTGTTAAGAAATGGCTTTAAATGAAAAAACAATTATAGCAACATTGTTTATTTTTTTCCTCAATCCTCGATCACCATGGCAACAGTCTGTGACTCATTTCAAATTGCAAATTCATACGCAGTGACTAAAAACCCCCAGAAAAATCTTATGTATTTGCTCTGGAAAGTTTTCCTCTATTGGTCAGCCAGAAATCATAGCAGCTGTGCAAAATCGACATACTACAAGTATAATGTCACCCATTAGGGATGTCTACGTGGGGGTCGCCTCGTCGCGTGACCCGGCCCTAGACTGTGCTCTGGCTGGATTCCCACGTGGAATCCTGTTCCAGTGTGCTATTAAAAGAATGCACTTTTATGAGAGGAAAGTATTCTGTTCCAAGGGAAAGCTACACATGTGTTTCTGCACACAAGGGCCTTTGATGTGGATGTCTGTGGGAGTGCGTTTGGACCACGAGTGCATCATGATCCAGAGGAACGCCCCATGTGTGTGTGAGTGTGTGCGTGCGTGTGTGTATGGAGAATTTGTGAAAATGGAGATGGGAATTCCCTGCTACACTCTCCTACGCAAGACCACTGCGAGCGCTCAACCCTTTTAAGGACAAAATAAAAGGACTGTGTGCGCCAAACGAGGTCGACTTGTGACATCAATCCTTAGCAAACATCAAATTATAAGCAGAAAACTTGCTTTCAGTGTGCTCTGGATTCAATTTTCAGTCAAATCATAGGAAGCATTCGGTTGCATGTGTCCTCGGGGATGTGACTCAGTGTCATGTTGAGGAGGGAGGGAGAGAGACGCAGAATAAAAGGGATGGGAAAAGGGCAGAGATGGATGCAAGGGGATCGTTTTTGAAAGCTGAGTGTATTTCTATATCATCAGGTGACTTTTCTTTCTGAGAAAGTTTCTATGCAAGGCATCGCCCCACGCCCAGGAAAATTTTCACGAAGAATGTTAGGTGTGCAGCCTTTGCTCAAAAACAGGAAACTCTTAATATTTCCTCTATAAAAAAAGGCCTTACTTTGACAGCTCGTTACAGCATGTAAAACATCATTCAAAATGAGAGCAGCGTGATATTATTGCATGTAGGATTTCACAAACTCATGTCACAGTCCCAGCATTTCACATTGTGAAGACAGCTGCTCCAGTGATAATTGCTTCCACCCTGTTGGGAAATCCAGCTTAAGCTGGTAGCTGTGGAACGGCTGGTTTCTAGCTGGTCTAAGATAGTTGACCAGCTACTCTGCTCTAAAAACCAGTTTGACCAGTTTTTGCTTCAAGATGGTCTATGACGTTGTACCAGTTAAAGCAGGAACACCAGCACTCCAGAATCCAATGATAGGGACCAGGTGAGAGCGGATGCAAGTGTGCTTAAGGTTTTCCAGGTAAAATAATGGATTTTAATTCAAAAGAACTTGAAACCACCATTGTATCAGTTTTCAAAGACAGCTGCTGCTTGCAGTAATTGTTTCCAGTGCCACCGTGACAAACTGACCACTGACTCACCACTATGTTATGAAGCCAAACTTTCTGTTGAGTTATAATGCAAAACCATTAAGATTTTTTTTTTTTTTTTAGTTTCTAACAATACATAACATTTAATAATTATAATATTTATGTAATAATAATAACAACAACACAAATAGTTATTAATAAATTACATTTTGGCATTTGTATAAAATATAATATATACTAAAACAATTACGTATAAAAATTCGCGTGCACTTGTTTCATATTACGTAGGCTACACTACTGCGTGCACTTACAAATGAATCAATTTCTAAGTCTTTATTATTATTATTAAAGTGACTTGCCAAGAAAGAAAAAGTTGCATATAGCAGAAAAGGTTCGCTGAATGTCTTACCTTCACCACATGGTCATTTAAATGCTTTGGGTCCCGGTTGACCAGGTCAATTTCCTTGGTGTGGACATCCTGAAGTGTCTTTTCGTTGATGCTGTCGTTATCCATTTCTTTATTATTTGGTTTGTAAATGTTCCCCTGTTTCCTGATGAACGGTGAGTGAGCGTAGTCCTGCGGTTCCAAAGAAAACAGAAAATGAAGTTCATGAGCGTGGAGGGGAGACTGGGGCGCAACTCAGCACTGCCCTGGCATGGGATGGTTTTAAACGGATAGAAACGAAGCACCACACCCCTCTGGAACACAGAGGAGCGACCCGCCGCACGGGGACGCCATTTTACACTGTGCGCGCGCTCTTCTCTTATTCCGCAGCAGAAATAGCAATAAAATACACTCACTATTTAAAATATTTACCTGTTAGAACGTGTATAAAATACGTTAGTTATTCTGAACTAAAAAAAAAAAAGTTCTTAAGAAGTAATTGCATTGCGCTTCGACAGCATTATATTTAGTGAATAGTGCGTATTTTAGCTAATATTATTAATAGCTAATATTATGCGAAAGTGTGTATAAAGTGAACAATGGAGGGAGACGTGCGGCTTTCCGTACAAATACGTGCCAGAAAAAGATAAGACTTCAAATTAGCCAACATGCGCGAAAAAAACGCCAGTTGTAGAGCAAGTGCCAACAGACCGCCTTCATGTGTTGATAATCCCCTAAAAGTGTTTGAGTAACAAGTAGCCAACTTAGCTAAAGGTTTGTTGCATAAAAGACTCAAGAAAGCCTAAATTGACATAAAAAACACAAGATTTCTGAGGTAAAATAGGTGTCATTCTCACCTCTTCAGGTGCCCCGTCCTTGTATCCGCTAGTCATGCTGTCCCGTGCCTGAAGTGCGTTCAGATGAGTGTGTGGAAACAAGACAATCAGTAGAGAGGAAGCAGTGTGGGAGGCGTGGGGATATTGCTTATAGTGGGGAGTCCTTTCCCTTAAAACAGCCCTTTTTTCTGCATTCTAAAGTCCAATAAAGCTTTTATCTACTGAGTTGTGTTTTATCTCTCCTGGAGTCTCTCATGGCATAAAGTGGGAGTTCCTCTCTCAGTCACTGAGGACTAGCTGTGTGTTCAATGAATGAGACTGAAACCCTCCATTAGCCTGCCACTCATAGAGCTACGCAGTATTAGTGGTTGGATATTTTGACATGATTTTTCCCAAATGGGAGGCATATTTGGGCACTGTACCAACTTCTCCTGAACGAATTCCATGTACACTACCAGAAACATCCACTCGTTTTTCATTAACACTATTTTCCACTGTAATGTTACTGTAGCCTGATTGTAGCCTAAGTCATCACAAGTCAACAAAATGGAGGAGGTACATGAGGACTGTGTAGTGACCAAAATTAAAAATGTTAAATCAAACAGCCACTATCTTATCTCTGAGGTGCATCTTGAAATGGTTTTCAAAGAGTATTAAGTTATTAACTTATTGGCTGCTTTCTATCCAACTTAACCAAGAAAAGTTTTGGTTCTGTATGGAAATTCATAAATAACTTGAGGAGTATAAACCTGAAATGTGACTATTCGGTTTGCATACCGAAATATACCTCAAGGCAAGACTTGCACTTAGTTTGGAATGTTTTCAGCAACAGCAGCCTAACACTGCACAGTCTTATTTTTCACATATTTGTCCAACTTAGGCTTTCGTCTACTTTACTTATCTATATTTTTTAATGTGCATTTACTGTACCTAACAAGCATTTGTGTATCTAGGTCAGGTCCTGGCAGAGTGAGGGATGTGACAGGCAATGCAAAATATGCAAAAACTACGACAGAGGTAAGGTCACTCTCACTGTATCTCAGGTAAATGCAACACTTTTTATAGTAAACCTATTATTCTTCAAAGTCAGTATGCATAATGAAACATTTAATAAAAACTAGCTGTTAAGAGCTCGACAGAAAACGTAGATCCTTCTACAAAAACATACACTTTATGCAGGTTCACTGTTATCCTCAGGCATATCTGCTGCATTGAACATGTCACCCTGAGGACTTTTCTCATTGCACAAGATGTTAAATATTGTCAGGTTAACATTCCACGTGCCACACACTGATCTCTGTGGTATGGTCTCTGAGCAAAGAAAACAATCCATCCTTTAATTTCCAAAAATAATTTTATTTGCTGAACTGAGAGACATTTAGTTCGGTCTTTCATAAGCGGAGCTGTGTTCAGCATGTTTGCTACATGACATCATTCAACAGGGGCGAGGAAACGGCACCTGAGCCTCTAATGTTCCATCGCACAGTCAAATATTCCATTTACTCTGCGGAGCCACTAACAAAGCACAATCAATGGCAAACAGCATGTCAAATGTGGTTTTGCAAGTAAAACTAATCGCCATTTGGGTGCTTTTTTATCATTAGAAAAAGAAGTCATTAATACAGAAGAAAATGTGTTATATTTATATAGAAACACTCTTTATAATATAGGAATGTACATTAAAACCATAAATAGTTTATACACTGAAATGCTATCAAATCATTTAATTTACTCTTCTTGATAAATCATCTCCAAACAATATAAATATTAACTCAGAAATCGCACAACACTACAGCCCTATTGGAAGTAGTTGCATCATTTTTTCCTTACAATCCCAAGCGATTATTGCAATATTATATATCATGTAGTAGCACAATATCTTAAAGTAATAGTTCATCCTAAAATGAACACTTGTTGACAGTTTACTCACTCTCAGGCAATCAAAGATGTAAATGAAATTTAGCGTTACTACTTGCTCACTAATGGATCCTCTGTAGTGAATGGGTGCCGTCAGAATGACGGTCTAAACAGCTGATAAAAACCACAATAATAATTCCTTTTTTTTTTTTTTTTCACTGAAGAAGCAATACTATGGATTATGGTCTCATACTTTAGCCCGGAAGCAACTGTTTGAAGGTAAAAAATGTCTTAATAATGAATTTGTTTATTATAAACATAGCTTTTCACTTCACAAGACGTTAATTGATGGGCTGGAATCGGGTGGATTATTGAGATGTTTTCATCAGCTGTTTGGACTCTCATTCTGACGGCACCCATTCACTGCAGAGGATCCATTGGTGAGCAAGTGATGTAATCCTAAATTTCTCATGAAGAAACAAATTCTTCTACATCTCGGGCAGCCTGGGGGTGATTTCATTTTCAGCAAATATTCATTTTTGGGTTAACTACTCCTTGAAGGCTAAAATCTCAATCATTTCATTATAATCTTTGAAAAGTCTTGCATTATATATAACACAAAAGCTTAATTAGACTTGCATAACAGTACTGAAAAAGCATGTCAGCACTGACGCCGCCCATTACGAGGCTGACACGTCAGAGCCGAAACAACGGAATGAATATTGCAACTGTGCATTGCAATGAAAGAAAACTTCATTCTCTTCTATGTGCTTCAGAAGTCAAGGATAAATGATCCTTCGGCTAATAACCCTCCAAAAATTGGCCAAAACATCGTGACAAAGAGAATCTGCAACACTTCTATGCAGAGTTAGATTTGCTCAGTTTTGCACAGTCTTAACATCGATGGACGACAAGCACCGTCCAATGCTGAAGAAGAATGGCCCTATAAACATGTCCATCAGGCTGGTCCAGATCACGTGGATGGAGGGCAGTGTCATCATGCAGCCCTGGATCACTGGCATCACCACCCTGCGGAGGGAAAACAGCTCATCACCATGTGTGCTGATATATCAAACTTACATAATCATATCAAAGTGAAAGTGTTCCTCTCTCTTTGTTCTGGGGATAAAATATAGCCTGGAACGTGTGAAGCATTAACCTTCATATCAGATGGTTCCAATAATCATCACCTTTGATACTGTTAACAGTCAGCACATATGCAAGATCTGTCAGTCAGCATGACTGGCCCATAACGAACTTAACAAGCATCATTCATATTCTAGTCTTCAAATTCTAAATAACGATATTTAGTATAGTAAAAATGCACTTGACTTCAACAAGCCACAGCATTTGTTACCCAATATAGCACCTTAGACTTGCAATATTCACCACGTCTCTTCTTTTGAGCAACACTGACATCTTGACATAAGATCTTATCTGGCTAATTTGTCAGGTCTACTCATTCGTAAGCTAATGGGGTCATTCTGCTACTGCAGGGCTGTCAAGTTTACAAACATCCACATGTGCTAATATTTCACCCAAGGAACACTGACCCTGAAAATGCTCCTGATTTAAACTACACAAGGGTCAAGCGCCAAGTTTCTGCTTGCATGTGTCAAACCGCTAAGAGGCCGGAGAAAAACACTTGACTAGAATGCTAACAATCCAGTGTGAGTTATGTGCGGATTTTTCCACCGTGGAAATGCAGGCCCACCTGTGCTTTGCAAAACCAATATGCATGACTTTCTCTGTGGTATTTTTTTTAAATGCCAGTCTTTATCTAAGTGGGTAGCGGCCAAGGCAAATATTCTGCAATTGGGCTGTGGAAAATACAACAGAGAGCCAACAGCCTTCCCCAACAAGAAGTCTTTTCATACCAAATATGTATACAGCTGAGGATCCCGAAAACAATCCCTGCAATGAATGCCATGGGAATGGCCAGAAACGTGGTGAGGATCCGGTAGATGATGAATTTCACCAGCTCAAACACAGCGTGACTGCCGATCCACACTCTGTCAAAGCTGTGCGTGGATATGGGCTCAGCAATGATGTCTTCAAAACCAACCTGTGAAATCAAACACAAAATTTTAAAAATCAATAGTAAACAAACTCTTTAGACTATCAAATTAGCCCACATGTATAAAAGGAGAGTAAGTACCAAATGTATTTTTGAACTACACACCCTTACAATCCAATAAAGTCTGTTTTATTTATTTTTTTACATTTATTATTATTGTTTTGTTTCTTTTGAACAAGAAACACATTAACCGGACAATTGAAACTGAAACGCAAATTATTAATATTAACTTACCTGCAGCTGAATCACACCTGTGCTGATATTCAATGCAACAGTCCTGTGTGTGTGATATTAGGTATTTTATTTATTGTAGCCTATTTTGTTATTATCGTTTATATTAAAACTACTGGCACCTTATGTATTTTCTTCAGTCAGTGTTTTCCCTTGTGTGTGTGTGTGTGTGTATCAATGCAGTATTGTATGCAAAACAATTATGCTAAAAAAGTACTAGAAATTGAATTGAAAAGAAAAGATTATCGCGCATGTGCAATTACACATTCAAATAAAACAAACTCACTCCGAAAATGCATAAATGTGCACGTGAATGGCGATGCGCGAAAACATTTATCATCATCCCGAAAGAAACTAATATGATCACGTTGCTAGCGCTTATACCACTCATGCTTAGTCCGTTTTAGACGCAGGTATTTACAAATAAATGATAGTATGTAAGTGATAAGTCTCGCGTTGTCACCTACCTTTAGGTGCCCGTTAATATCTTTAGGATCTCTGTCCGGCACTTCTGAATACACGTTCGGTTTTTTCCCAAGTATAGGTTCAATCGATCTATTGAATTCATCCTCATCCATAATGACACTGGTTTCCATTTTTTCTTTTTCAAGCCCCATTTTTTTTGTTTTGGAGTTGCGCGGCGCGCACTGCTGTGTGTTGCGCCTGCTGTACGCGCACTGTGCGCTCAGGGCAGGACGCGTCCACGCCCCTCACGCGCAGACAAAACACACAACGGCACTCAATTCACCGCTCCGAACAAATGTGGACTAACGATAAGAAACATTTTAGGGATAAATCTCTGTCTAGCAGTCCTTATCTCGACAAACTGTTTATTGAAACGGAACTCAAGGAATGTTATCAGATTGTTATTGTTTATATAGACTATGGCGTGAACATAGATAGAGGATTCAAATATTTTTCTCAGGGGTTTCCTCACATTTTACACATTCATTCATTCATTCATTCATTAGTACATTAATAAATTTTTTAAACCATAGCTATTTTTAAAACTTAAAGCCATGGCTAAATGTTGATCTTCCACAGTCACTTTATTTCTTTTCATGAATCATTAAGCTTCACTGGCTTCTTTGAAAAGTGTTTTTATTCTTTTTTACTATAAAAAGAAGATTCTTTACATACAATAATGATTCTATTTAGAACCAGGTAGTCTTGAAATGGTTCTTTTTGTTTGAGCGTAGGGTTCTTTATTCTTGCCTTTTTGCTTTTTGAATCGGTAACTTTCAAAAATCCTAAAAATAAATTTCATTTATTATCCATATTCTGAGTTTTCAATTATTACTTGGATTTAAACATAAACAGCGAGGGTTTTGTATTTCTTAGAACCCTTACTACTTGAGAAGGCAGTATTTTTCATCTTTCGGACACAGTCAATGACTGTTAGTAGATCATTTGCCTGTCTTAACTTCAGACAATAGGCCACTCTCTGATACAGTGATGGTCTTTGCCTTCCTATTTGACTTTTTAAAGGGACAGTTCACTCAAAAATGAAAATGTTGTCATTAAAAACCTAACTTTGTAAAATGCAAGGGTGAAGGGCCTTATATCATAATGGAAAAAGCCTCATTAAAATAATTGCATTCTTGAAAAGAAAACGGTATTAATAGTTTAGCAAAATCTTTTATTATTTTTTCTTATGTAAAATAATATTAAGTATTTTATATTAAAAATGTCAAAATAACAAAATTACTTTACGTTTTTTTTTTTTTTTCTTCACTTTTTGTCCGCAAAATCAATGTAGTGCAACCAACAAAGCAGAAAAAAACATGAATTAACATAAAAAAAAAGAAGTTTTTTTTTAAAATAAATAAATAAATATATATTAAAAACATACAACACTGGTGATTTTTCATGAATCAGATTTCTTTCTGTGGAACACCAAAAAAGACGTTTAGCAAAATGTCCAAGCTGTTCTTTTCCACAATGAAAGTGGATGGTGACAACTGACCAGCCTGGGCTGCGTTTCCCAAAAGCATCATAAGCCTAAGTTGATCGTAGCTCCATTGGTGGCCATGGATCTACGATGTACTTAGACTTACGACGCTTTCGGGAAACGCAGCCCTGGTCATTCTGCTAAACATCTTCTCTTGAATAGCACTGCGGATTTGATCATTCTTACCAAATGTCTGAATATAATGATGATCTCTATAACCAGAAGGAATGAAGGGAGTTGCACTGGAGCTGATACACACGTAAACAACAAACTCATTGTGTTGTAATAGTCGGGAGGAAAAAGGGGAGAGGCCGCGGCGGCTCATAACAGCGGAGCAAAAGCACAACAGTGGGAGTGAAAAGCACATTCTACCCACCAGGACATGCACAATACAGGCCATAATCCCTATGGATAAACACACAGCTGATTTCCAACAGCACAGCAAAGGTGCCAAGACCTTTCCCTCTGCATGTGTTTGAAGTGGTGATCAAACGTTGTCAGCATCATGAATGGCCACTATGATCTCTACTTTAATGTGGGTGAACTATATATTTTTTTCTCTGATTTAAATTGTGAAACCGAGCAATCAGACTTAACTGCTAAACTCTTCATTCAAGGTATCAAGTACTGTAATCTGTGATGAAGGGTTTAGCAGGCAAGTCTGATTGATCTATTCTGGTGCAATCTTTTACTGTCATAATAATTTAAGTTCGCAAGTTCAACAGTCTTTCCCTCGAGGATACGGGACCTGCTCAACAAGCTACTGGAAGCAAAGTAATTAAGCCAATATATGTCATTTTCATGACAACTGAGCAGGTGAATGACAGCTGCTCTTGTAAGACTGCACTTGGTTGAGCAATATCTCACAATATTGAAAATGATTAGCTCTGGTATTTAGCTATTGCTAGCAAACCAAGTAAAGCTATTAAAACACAAGTACTCCCATGAGGACTTGGTATGTTGCTCATTACTATTCTACTTTGGTAAATGGGTTAATGGCATTATATATATATATATATATATATATATATATATATATATAATGCCATATATATATATATATATATATATATATAATGCCATTAACCCATTTACCAAAGTAGAATAGTAATGAGCACTTTATGACTTTATGCTCCCCTCAAAGTCAAGAATGTGAAGGTGATACAACTGCACTGATATCATAATGAAAAAGACATCATGACATTATTAAAAAGAAAAATTATTTAGCCAAGCTTTACTTTTTAGGTAAAAAAAAAAAAAAATTAAATATTATTATATATCAACTAAAACATTAGAAACATTATTTAACAAAAATATGTCATTGCATATATATATATATATATATATATATATATAACAAACTTTGTTCAGCCAAATCTAAGTCATGTGGTGCACCCAACATGTACGGTAAAATAAATAAAACAGGACATATCATTGCGAGACCACTGTAGATCCACATGACTATGTTTCAGATACAATAATCTCTTAAAATATCACATTTGATAAGGATGTTAGGCAATGTTAGTTCAGACAGTAAAATGTCATGTGGTGCAACTCTCCAAGAAATGTTATGACATTTATACATAGATAAATATATAAAACAATGATTAAGATGTGTACACTCACATATGCCCAAGGTGTAAGGAAAACTCTTCATCCTACAGCACAAACAGTGCCGGAGATTCTTGATGAATTAACCAAAGGTCACATTCCACGGTCCTGTGATCTAATTCTACCTGCAGAAAAACAATGATATGAGCACAATGATATCAGACTTCCTGACAGTCACCTCATCTGCTAAAGCTCTCAGCTCTGTGAATACCGGCACATCATAATAAACCGTGACATGCAGTAATCGTGAGAATCAGCCCATAGCAATCCTACTCTATTGTCATCAGCCTGCAAGTCTGGGACATCACATTTTCACAAGCAGTAGAGTACAATTGCTTGGTACAAAAGTTTAGTGTGAATATTACAGAAAAAAATATTCCTGGCTATTACTTGTTGAGTAAACTGAGTTTTGGTGGTCATGAGTATATGCTTAACTGAGGTCGCTTTTCCTTTCTGCTATTTTGTTCTGACGTAAAGTCTAACAAGAGCTCACTGGCAGGGAATTGGCAATCAAAACAGAAGATTTCAATTAAAGTCCTCAGCAGAAGGAAACAAAAGTTTGGGAACGGCACGCGCTTTACATCACAGCACTGATGAAAGTCTTTGCTTTAACATTGCATAACTCTTTCAGACATAAAAGCGACCTTTGTTTTGCCATTGACTGCTTGTAAAGACCGAACTTAAATCGACTTAAGGAAATGAAAGTAGACTAGAGAGAATACATTAGCCTTCATGCTCTCTGCCAGCATGTTCCTTTGTCTATACAGATCAAATTTAGTGCTTTGTAACTTTTCCAAGCATAATAAACCTGTCAAAAACAACCAATCTCTTCATCTGTACCCACGTTGCTCGGTGTTTGTGAACACCACTGGCTGAAGGTGTGGTGAAAACACTGGGGATCCGCCCAGAGCCCGAGGCCGTGTTAGTCAATGGAGTATATGTGCTTTGCGGGAAGAGATAAATACGTTTTTCCATTTGTACTAACTATGGAGCAGCTTTTGCCGTGGTGCTGCATGAACAAGCCCGAGTCCTTACAAGCTACAATCCTCCAGTTCTAATACAGCTACCCAGTCACACACGGCGGGATATTCATCTCCATCACATGACAGACCCCTCAAACCATTTTCCAGCATAGTTTAGATCAGGTAGATGAGTGTATCAGATCCTGCATACCGGTGCTGTTACTCAACAGCTTCAGGTGTGCTTTTTCCCTTTATTTTGAGCCAAGTCTGGAAATGCTGGCCAATGATCTTGCTTCACGCACGTCTTTTAAGTTTATAAGCTGCCCTAGTGATAAACATGGTATCAATTCAAAGCTTCTGATGATTTATACTTTGCAGTAAGTTTTTATGTCACCTCATGAAAACACAGCACAAGACAATGTTTTTATACACTGGACTCACAATTTTAAGAAATCACATTAGTTATTTATCACTTTATCATGTTTGGGTGTATTTTAAGTCTCAAATTATTTTTAACATCTATGTATTTCTTATTTTAAAGTGTAAAAGTAAAGTTTAAAAATGAACAAAAAATTCATTAAACATTTCCTATTATCTAATTGTTTATTAAAGATATTTTCTCGTGAATATTCTTTTTAATTGTAATCACTGCAAGTTTTTTTCAAAGTGTGTCCTCAATTGTTACCTCATGTCCGAATATACCTATTTTCTTACTGTATAATATGGAAAATAATTAGTCCACAATGAGTAGTATGTCCGAATATGCAGCATTCTTGAACACTGGATGTGGCGAGGCTGATATCAGGTCACATGACAATTCCAATATGGCAATATCCTCCTCCAGGAAGTGACATCATTTCTGTATTAAAACAAACAAACAAACAAACAAACAAACAAACAAACAAACAAACAAACAAACAATCTAAAAGTAAATAAATCTTGCAAAGTTATTCATATTCAGGCCAGAAAATGACAAACATGGAGGAATGTGCAACAGCTCAAGATGTAAAAAGCTCCACAACAGCACTAGAGGTATGATAATAGCGATAAGATTTCAAAAAATAAAATAACTTTAAAAAACCCTTTCTTTATTAAAGGAACACTCCACTTTTTTTGGAAATAGGCTCATTCTCCAACTCCCCCAGAGTTAATAAGTTGAGTTTTACCGTCTGGCAATAGCACTTTTAGCATAGCTTAGCATAGATCATTGAATCCGATTAGACCAGTAGCATCGCGTTCAAAAATGACCAAAGAGTTTCGATATTTGTCCTATTTAAAACATGACTCTTCTGTAGTTATATCGTGTACTAAGACCGGCAGAAAATGAAAAGTTGCGATTTTCTAGGCTGATATGATTAGGAACTACTCTCATTCCGGCGTAATAATCAAGGTACTTTGCTGCCGTAACATGGCCGCAGCAGGCGCAGTGATATTACGCAGTGCCTGAAAGTAGTCCCCAGCTAGGTAACTAGTTATAATATAGCTGGGGACTACTTTCAGGCGCTGCGTAATATCACTGCGCCCGCTGCCACAGTAAAGTTCCTTGATTATTATGCCGGAATGAGAGTATAGTTCCTAGCCAAATAGGACTAGAAAATCGCAACTTTTCATTTTCCGCCGGTCTTAGTACACGATATAACTACAGAAGAGTCAAGTTTTAAATAGGACAAATATCGAAACTCTTTGGTCATTTTTGAACGCGATGCTACTGGTCTAATCGGATTCAATGATCTATGCTAAGCTATGCTAAAAGTGCTATCGCCAGATCCGGAGATCGGCTGAATGGATTCAAAAACGGTAAAACTCAATTTATTAACTCTGGGGGAGTTGGAGAATGAGCCTATTTCCAAAAAAAGTGGAGTGTTCCTTTAAATGTAAGCTTGAATATATACAGTATATGCTTATAATAGTAAGCAGAGCTGGGAAGTACCTGATTACATGTAATCTGGATTATGTAATCAGATTACAAAAATCAAGTACTCATAATTATAGTATATTACATTTTATAATGCTCAAAATCAGATTAGAGTTACTTTTTATGGATTACATATTCACACAATGGCAGTAAATTATAATCCCCCCTAATTCTTCTTTTAAATGGTTTCCTAAAATTTTTTGTCAGCCAAAACCACTTTGACATAACAAATATTTTCTTGAAATATCTCTGAAGAAGTAAATATTTCAATAATTTAACAACACATTCGCATATTTACACTTTGATGTTGCTTAATGGTCACATTGGCATGCAGGTAAACAAATGAAATATTTCTATTTTTAGTGTTTAATTAAAGATTAAACTTTTATTAAACTCACAAACCCACTGCAGTTCTTACATTAAACCAGGGTTTCACTAACTAGGCTTAATGTAGTTTAATGCATTTTATGATGTTGATATTAAAAAAAATGGGATGTATTTTCTTTCTCTTTGCTATTTTATATCAATATGGCACATTCAATGGTAAGTTTAAAACAAATTAGATAAAAACAATCTAAAAGTAATCTAAAAAGTATAGAATGCAATACCTAAAATCAGTAACCTAGATTACATAACTAACTAGAGTTTTCATCATGTAATGTGTAATCAGTAATGGATTGCAATTTGTAAGTAATCTACCCAGCTCTGAATAGTAAGTATGTATAAGTATCTTGCATATATATATTAATTTAGTAGCTAATTCACCAATGCAGAATGAAAGTGTCCTTGTTTCAACTCTGCCCTCATGAACTTATTTCCACTTCCACTGGTCTACATTGCACCATTTCTAAAAAGGCACTGACTGCAACAAACAAAAGAGAGTGATAAGCACTCAATGTGCCGGAACGGTTCACTGTTTGTCTTTTAAGAGCCAAAAGCATTTATCAGAAACTACAGTTACTTAATAGGTCCTTTTGGTTCACTAGATTTCACATCCTTCCAAACCTACACTCTTAAAAATAAAGGTGCTTCACGATGCTAGAGAAGAACTTTTTTGTCTAAATGGTTCCATAAAGAACCTTTAACATCTGAAAAACCTTTTTGTTTCACAAAAGGTTCTTTGTGGGCGAAAGAAGGTTCTTCAGATTATAAAAAGGTAAGAAAGAGATGGTTCTTTGACTGCATGGTTCTTTGGAACCAAAAATGGTTCTTCTGTGGCATCGCTGTGAAGAACCTTTTAAGTACCTTTATTTTTAAGAGTGTGTAATGATGCTAAAATTTATGACAGAAGTTGACTGAGCAGAGAAGTCCGATAAACTTCCATTCATATATATATATATATATATGTGTGTGTGTGTGTGTGTGTGTGTGTGTGTACTATATTATAGAGTACAAAATGTTTTTAGTATGTAAAAATATGAAACATAAATAGTCCTAAAACATGCATTTGCTACATGCTAACTGTACATCAAATTATGTTATTCAAGCTTTATAGTTTTTGTCAGTTAGCTAGGTGTAAGTAAGAGACATTTGAACCAGGTGACACTGAAAACGCTCACCTGATGGATGCTAAAGTAGCCGTGCGGTCCAAAGCAAACACAATGTCAACCGCCACTGCTCTAGTAGTTTTCCAGACTTGTTTACACTGGAATATGAGGACTACTATTGAATGAGCTACCTGAATTAGATCAAAACCATGTTAGTGAGGGAAACCCCAAACTCAGCAACAGCAATGTTTTTTTTTTACAGGAACACTTCACCCTGATCCTGTGCCAAAAGGGTGTGGGGCTGAAAAAAAAAAAACACAATTAGAGAGAGAAAAGCCCTTTTGTTTTTTTCTGTAGTGATTTTCATCATGAGTTGAGGGCTGTTAGCATGTTGCTAATGGGCTCTGAAGTAGTCAAACAGGCAAACTCTCATCTAGGGTTCCCCAAAGTGGAATTCCCAAGTTAAATTTAGTCTTTAATTACACCTCTCTCATGCTCTCGTTCTTGCTGACCACACTATCAGCTCACACAGAGTTTTCCTTCTCTTTCCTTCCAAGCTACAGTGTTGAAATGGTTCTGCTGAGGCTATTTTAGGCCTCTGCTGCCTCCTTTCCACCTTGCTCCACAAACACCAACTCTGGGATCCCGATGAGAGGTTAATTGTCTCATTTCTGCAGTCTACATGAGAGTGTGTACTCTAAATCCATCAATCTATCATTATAGACATCAGTACATAAGGAAAACTGAGCTAAGTACACTGTACGGCTTTCACAGTGCTCTCTGACACTGTGAACCCTGAAGGCTGAATTCCAAGCTTAGTGTCATCAAACCTTTGTCTTTTCATGGAAAAACAGTGTGTGAAACCAAATATGCGGCTATCGGACCACACACTTCCCGCGGTATGAATGCGACCTGGATTAAGTGAGTGTGCGCGGGTGGGTGGAGTGTCCCGGGGAGTTCAAAGGAAGCTCCGGTCATGAACACACAATAATGAGAGCAGCGCTTACCCTGCTCGCTTGATTGAGGGTGTAATGAGTATTTGAAAACAGATGTGTGAGAGATCACTGCTCTGCGGTATCCCAATATTAGCACAAACAATGTGGAGACAAAAGACAAAGGGCGTGGTCATGAGGAAGCTGATTTCCATCAGGAGATCTTGAGGAATGTGATATCCTTAAGACTTCTTTTGGCTTGCAAAAGCTTATCCACGTTTGAAAAAGGTTTCATAGTTGGCACTTTGTTCTCAAACTGGCGTATGTCTTTGAATGTGTTCCAAAGGCCATGCTAATGCGAAGTCATTTAGCCTAGTAATGCTAGGCAGCTATTTTCAGTTATACAAGTACAACCTAATTAAATGAAAAACTACTTGTCAAAATCACATTTTAATCTGACCCAGAAGGTATCATAAATGATGTATCATACCATCAAATAATGCTATTCAGGTTGGTCCAGCCAATTGTCTTTTTTTGTATGGCTAAAACACAAAGCATTTTAGAATTAAGAAGATCGGAAGATACATGGTTTACACCAGTTATTTTACACACTGTAAGTTTCGGGAGTGACAACCGCATTTAAATGTGGGAGTGAGTCCCGTAAATTATGTGTGTATGGAACAACAGTCACTCCCGCATTTGTAACCATAGCAACATTTTGTCTTCTTGCAGGAGTGAATAAAAATTTAGCCATTTGTTATGTGCCATTTTTTGGCTAAAGACTCTTTTTGTCCATCGATTTTAACTAAACTACCGCTGATAGACATGCAGCGAAAAACAAAGTTTATGCTCAGGAGGCTGCTTTAGAAAGTGCTGTCTTGCAGTGTTGCCATGTCCTCATATTTACAAGCGCTTTTAGGCATGTTGTTTGGTCTTAGGCTATCTCATAAAGATAGGCACTTTATGGAATTAATAAAGTGGTCTGTCGCAGATATGAGAAATATGATTTATTTTTTTTGGTGTTATAAAACATAACACATTTGGATGTTTTAGTGTTTTTTTGTGCTTCTCCATGTTTGTTTTTTGATATGAAGATCTGGCAACACTGACACTTTACTGTAGGGCTCATGTGTGCAGCTAGCCCCGTGTCAAAATGTGCCAAGTTAAGACTTCTTTCACTGTTATTTTCTTGCATCTCACATACAGAAGAAGACACATTTCTTGCATCTCACATACAGAAGAAGACAATTTGCATTAAGTAGTATAAATAGCAGAAAATCCTGCTATTTTAACAGTGTAAATAGAATAATTAGCTATTTGTACTTAGTGTAAATAGTATCTATTGCTAAGAATATATGCCATTTAGTGTAAATAGCCACTTCCTTAAATAAAACAAGTCTCTCTCTCTTTATAATTAAAGGGCATTGTCAGTGTCAAAGATGAATTTCTGTTTGATGAAACCCTGAATGGACAATAAAGTTTAAAGTGTATATATAATATTAAATATTATATATTTATATTATTATAATATGAAATTATTTAATTATAAATTCAATTATTCTAAATGATTATATATATATATATATATATATGATCATTCATAATAACTATAATTAATAATTATACATAGATTATTAAAGGTTATCATTATCTTAATTAACTGGTTTATCATTGAATAAATGTTGAATAGGTGTTACCATATGCAGCATATTTTTATTTTACTTAAAAAAACAAAAACAAACGCTTATTACAGTGTACTTGTGTATTGCATAATGAAATGAAACATACTCAAACGTGCTTAATGACATTATTTAGTTACCAAGAATGACAGTGACCATATTTGGTTTGTGGAAATGTTTGCAGGTTTTGTGGGCGTGTGGTTAAAATGGCGCTGATGTGTCTTAACAAGTTGATGGAAAATCACATCCGCTTGTACAAAGGCAAGGAAGCACATGCCTCGGGCTGCCTTCTTATGAAGGCTAAAAAAACCTTTCAGTGCGCCCAATTAACCGAAACGTGTTGTAAAAATGAACTTCAATTGAAAAGATTACACAGTCATTTCACACTAAATACTGTTAAAGGGTTAAACTGTGCGTGTCCCGTTCAGACTGATATGGAATATAATTAATCAGATAATGGGAATATGCAAAACTACATATTTTCATATATTCAAAGAATTAATAGACTGAAATTAATGGGAAAAATGGACTGAAGTGAGTTCGTTGTAGTCTTATTTTAGCCAAATGTCTCCAGAGCTCTTAAACTTGATGGCGAACTCTGCAAGCTAAACATGAAGGTCTGCAGGGACTTTCAACCATGGAATTATAAACACACAGTCCTCAGGTTTTTTTTTTTTTTTGCACTGACGGCAGGAGCATGTCCATATCAGCAGCTCAGCAGAGTTAAACGTTTCCACCAAAACCATGTAAGGAGTTTTTGGGGTACTTTAGGATCCTAGCTTGATCAGAGACGCTGTAAGGGAGGAGATGGACGACTTGTAGAAAAATGAATGGGAAAATCACAACAAATGTAGCAGCTGTAAGAATGAAAGCCCCGCCTTTCAGTTAAAGAGCCAATCATCTTTTTAAAAGAATTTGTTTACTTTAACTGCTAGCCTGAAAATACACTATCTTAGAATGATTTGAGCTACATTTCTGATGATATTATAATATTTATGACATTTTTAAGACTTTTTACGTCACTTGCCTTCCAAAATGTCCGCTGAGGGACTGATACATTGCCAGCCTTCTGTACTGAGGTTGAGTTTGAAAGTGCTTCTGTTTCTTCACAGATTCATAATACATCACCTTTGAAACACAAATGTTCTTCAGAGCTGATGCCAAATATCTGTGTATTTGCTCATCATTTCCTTGCAGACGTTTCCGGTCAGATGTGCTGCCATCCAGCAGGGGTAGGCTGGGCGAATCTGTGATTGATTGGTTTTCAAGCCTACAGTTATCCGCTCATCATTCTGTGGAGAAAAGGGAGGGTTCAGTTGCTATGGCATCATCACACTGTACTTGTTTAAAGGCGGGCACTTACTTTGCACTTTCATTCTCATGAGTATCCCAGAGGAAGTATGTACAGTGACCAATGTGGATTCAAAAACAGGGCAACTGCAATGCCAGAAAATTCTCTGAAGCATCTGTGATCTGTTAAGAAGACACTGAGCACTGTGGTGACACCGGTTTTGCTTCCAAGACAGACATAAGAAGACGGTCTTTCAATTGTGATTCATTTGGAAATGAATTTTTTAGGTCTTCCGTTTCACTGGATCTGGACTCCATTTCTTGTAGAATGATTTACATTTCTAGGTATAATGTGGTTTTGTTATGAACAGATGGTCTGGGCATCACAAAATATAAAGTAATACATATACACACACACACACACACACACACACACACACACACACACACACACACAAATGTATATATATATATATATCTTTTTTTTTTTTTTTTTACATATTTAAATTTCTAATTACTGTTTGTTCTACTTTTGAAAAACTTGTCAGAAATCATTATATTTATGGCAATTATATTCATTAACAGCCCTAGTAATAACTTAACAGTAAAAAAAAAAAAACAATAAATCTATTTTAATTATTATAAAACTGGAGAAACAATGTCAACTTAATAAAGTAAATATTTTATGGCAACTATTTTATTTTAATGACAGTCCATGCATTTTACAGTATTAAAAAAAAAAAAAAACTAAATCTATATTGGTTGTTTATACATCTAAAATTATTACAAAACTCAAGACACAATGTCAACTTAATATTTTATGAAAATCATTTTATTTTAATGACAGTCCTAACATTGAACACTAATATTTTTTTTAAAAATAGGTTTATACCTATAGCATTACAATATTGTGCATGCATACAATGTCAACTAAATGTCAACGGAGTCTCTCTCCGTTTCTGTCTCTGAGTGGACCGGCCTGCCTCGGTGCTCATACAGGAAGTCGTGTACTGAAGATAACAGAAAAAACAAGAGGAGGGGGCCAAACTTCTTCCTGAAATGGGACGACAGTAATTAGCAGAGACCGGGGAATAGCATTTGTTTTCCTTGTGCAGCTGAACATGAAATTAAAGCTTTATCTGGAGGTAACAGACCATTGATCCCAGGGGTCAAACTCATGTAAGTGGACTCACACGAGTGGATCACAAATAAAAAAGAAATACTCTATAGAATGTCTATTTTACCGTTTACATGCAGTGAAGTAATTTTAAACCATAATATGCTCATCTTACTAAGCAATTTTCTGTTTAAACTCTGATGTCTCTCATTATGTTCCTCTAATTGCAGTTCTTGCTGCATAGTATCCCTCTACTGATACCTCTATCACTCTGTCTACACCAAAGAGGGAGTCCCGAGGAGCTGTAAGGCTATATAAAGCCCTTTACCTCAAAACTCCACCAGTTTTTGCCCATAGTCTTCCCACAGTCAAGCTGCCAAGCCGACACACATTTTCCTGGCCGGAGTTCAGGAAAGTGCTGCTCCAAGCTGAAGGATGGAAACTTCAGACTGCCTTTGCCTGGATACAATAAAAAACACACAAACACAGGGTCGGGTGATTCAGAGTGATGCAGACAGTACCTTCTTTATCAGGAAGGGTTCACCCGGTGGATACGTCCCTTATCAGACCTCTGTTCTCATTAGCACCAGATACAAGCCATTATAAACACACTGTCCGACATGGGACGAGCCTTAACTGTTCTTCAAGTTCAATCTTTACATCAATCATTTCTAATGCCAACATACTACAAACCACAAGGGAAAATGTGTTTCATTTTGTATCCCTCATTTAAGTTCAGTGAGTCATACTTGCCTAATAACACAGCATTCCTGTCTCTTACAAATGATACAGAGGGCTCTGCTGAAATAGATGCTGCCATTTCACTTCAAGGTTGTATGCGGATGACAAAGATTAAAGGAACTTGCCCTGGACCAAAATTGTATCATAAATAGGAACCCAGATGGTTGCATAAATGAAGGCACTGCAAAGTGTGCAACTAAATTCTAGATGAATGCCAGAAGTGTCATAATTGATACAGTTAGTCCAAAACACAAAATCAAATAGGGTCCAGGGTTCCTTAGGGGTCCATTGAAAAAACTATTTTATTATTTACTATTTTTATATTTTAATATTTTATTTTACAAAATGTACTACTTATGGTTGTTGAAGATAATAAAATATGCAAATAAATTATTACAAAAACAAAAACAATTTTAAACATTTACCAAATTTGACATTATTATTACTGTTTTGATCTGTTATCTTAAGCAATCACACACACTGATGTGTGTATACAAATCCCACAAAAGACTCAGTAATATACATATGTTTACATGCTCATGCACTACAAATCATCCTGCACTATTCCCCAGCCAGCTGCTGACTGACAATGTTTCTCTTCGCACATGTACAGTATTTATCTGAAGCACTCGTATAGTTTGTATTGTTTGTATTTTTTTAGTTTATGTACAGGTAAAAAATTCTTTTATATATAGCATATTTTATAGTCAAATCTATCAGTAGGATAGTTGTGTATAGGTTTATATTGTTTTACTGCACTGCTGTATTATTGTATTTATGTAGCACCGTGGTCCTGTGAGGCACGACATTTCGTTCCACTGTATGCCCCGCATGTAGCGGAATGACAATAAAGCTCAACTTGACTTGAACTTGACTTGACTTGATTATATTTTTTTATTGACAACCATTTTAATAGTAAAAAAAAATTAAAACTATGTGTTTTTTTTTCAACTGTTTTATAAAACATTATTCTAATGGTGCATGGTGACATGCTTTTAATAAAACAATCAAATTTATTTATTTATATATACTATATACAGTATATCACAGAAGGGAATACACCCTTCACATTTTTGTAAATATTTTATTATATCTTTTCATGTGACAAACCTGAAGAAATTACACTTTGCTACAATGTAAAGTAGTGAGTGTACAGCTTGTATAACAGTGTAAAGTTGCTGTCCCCTCAAAATAACTCAACACACAGCGATTAATGACTAAACTGCTGGCCACAAAAGTGAGTACACCCCTAAGTGAAAATGTCCAAATTGGGCCCAAAGTGTCAATATTTTGTGTGGCCACCATTATTTTCCAGCACTGCCTTAACCCTCTTGGGCATGGAGTTCACCAGAGCTTCACAGGTTGCCACTGGAGTCCTCTTCCACTCCTCCATGACGACATCACGGAGCTGGTGGATGTTAGAGACCTTGCGCTCCTCCACCGTCCGTTTGAGGATGCCTCACAGATGCTCAATAGGGTTTAGGTCTGGAGACATGCTTGGCCAGTCCATCACCTTTAACCTCAGCTTCTTTAGCAAGGCAGTGGTCGTCTTGGAGGTGTGTTTGGGGTCATTATCATGTTGGTATACTGCCCTGCAGCCCAGTCTCTGAAGGGAGGGGATCATGCTCTGCTTCAGTATGTCACAGTACATGTTGGCATTCATGGTTCCCTCAATGAACCGCAGCTCCCCAGTGCCGGCAGCGCTCATGCAGCCCCAGACCATGACACTCCCACCACCATACTTGACTGTAGGCAAGACACACTTGTCTTTGTACTCCTCACCTGATTGCTGTCACACACGCTTGACACCATCTGAACCAAATAAGTTTATCTTGGTCTCATCTGACCACTGGACATGGTTCCAGTAATTCATGTCCTTAGTCTGCTTGTCTTCAGCAAACTGTTTGCGGGCTTTCTTGTGCCCCATCTTTAGAAGAGGCTTCCTTCTGGGACAACAGCCATGCAGATCAATTTGATGCAGTGTGCGGCGTATGGTCTGAGCACTGACAGGCTGACCCCCCCACCCCTTCAACCTCTGCAGCAATGCTGGCAGCACTCATACATCTATTTCCCAAACACAACCTCTGGATATGATGTTGAGTACGTGCACTCAACTTCTTTGGTTGACCATGGCGAGGCCTGTTCTGAGTGGAGCCTGGCCTGTTAAACCGCTGTATGGTCTTGGCCACCGTGCTGCAGCTCAGTTTCAGGGTCTTGGCAATCTTCTTATAGCCTACACCATCTTTATATAGAGCAACAATTCTTTTTTTCAGATCCTCAGAGAGTTCTTTGCCATGAGGTGCCATGTTGAACTTCCAGTAACCAGTATGAGAGAGTGAGAGCGATGACACCAAATTTAACACCTGCTCCCCATTCACACCTGAGACCTTGTAACACTAACGAGTCACATGACACCGGGGAGAGAAAATGGCTAATTGGGCCTAATTTGGACATTTTCACTTAGGGGTGTACTCACTTTTGTGGCCAGTGGTTTAGAAATTAACGGCTGTGTGTTCAGTTATTTTGAGGGGAACAGCAAATTTACACTGTTATAAAAGCTGTACACTGACTACTTTACATTGTAGCAATGTGTAATTTCTTCAGTGTTGTCACATGAAAGGACATAATAAAATAAGTACAAAAATGTGAGGGGTGCACTCACTTCTGTGAGATATTGTGTGTATAGTTGAAAGGCTGCGCATTCGGCTGTACACATACGCACCAGTACCTCTTCAGTGGGCGAAAACACACAAAATTATGTCAAAAAACGCGGTTTTGGTGAGTTACCTCGTAAACGTAGTCTTAAATGAGTTATAAAGTCTTAAATGACCGTAAAGAGTTGGGAGAAAATCGAATATGTGTTAGATCCATGTCATGTGCATCAGGTTTTAAAGAGACAGCACTGCTTTTACAGTAAAACCTGCTGAAGTCTGTCATTGATGTAAATCAAAGAACAAAAGAAAAAGAGAAATCATTGGACTGTTTTAGTCGCTGGTTAACTTTTGTAGCTTGAATAAAGATTAATCCTTATAGTTTATGCATATACAATTTATAGTTTATGTTTTAAAATCACTTAAATTAAAAGTTGTTATATATTTCAGAGCCTATTAAATGTTAAAAATAATGGCTTTAAATTATACTGTAATGTTGAATGGCTAAAATTAATAGGTAAAATTGAGGAACAATGCATTTAATAGAGACTCAGTTGCAGGATAAATTAAAAACATTGTAAATAAGTTTAGTCATTGTAGTAGTGATAACAGCCTGTTTTTGCAAAAAGAGCTTCATGGCTGGTAAAAAAACATTTTTTGGCCGGTAAATTTTATCACGCCATTGGCTGGTGTGGCAAAGAGTTTGTTTTAGGCCCTGCGTGTATGTATAAAAAAACTTGCATGTATAGTGTAGACTAACTGGGACTTGTCACAACACTTACATATTGTTTCTCTTTTTTGGTTTGATTGCTTCTATTGTCCTCATTTGTAGGTCGCTTTGGATAAAAGTGTCTGCTAAATTATTAAATGTAAATGTACATATACATTTTGCTTCCATAGCCCAATTTTTTTTTAACCTTTGTTGAATTGATCTAGCCAGATATTCTTTCAGAATACATCCCTATTCCAGGCAGGGCATTATACAAAACTTGTAGATCATGTGGAAAAATGAGTGGATGTGACCAGAAACGTAGTAATACAACCCGGCGCAGAACTCCAAGCCCGAATTGTGGCAGAGAGGGAACTCCCTGACTGAGTGTTTATGGCCAGGCCCATCCAGGAACCCAACATGAGGAACATTCTGTCAACACACGCTGCAGCCTCCCGCCACACGAATACACAGCTCCAGTTCCCACAGCGTTGCCATGACAGCAAAGAGCCCATTACATAATGTTGCGGTGACCCACTCTTTCCTGCAACGGACTCCAGGCAGGATATGTTGGAGTTGTGATGAATGTGAGCTCTCTGTGAGATTTTCCCTGATGCGCCACATGCATAAATGAGATCTGAGATCATGAGATTACAGGAAAAGATTAGGTATCCGAGTAAAATTAGTGGGGAAATAATGCCATTAAAGTGATAATTCATAGTTGAATTTCTTTATGTTTTTGTCCATAAAATGAAAGTAAATGGGGTCCAAATCTTTGTGCTTGAGAAAAGCAGACTTGTGAGTTTCTCTCAAACGACTTTGTTCCTTGCAGAAGCACATGTGTTTGACATTAAAATTGGGAGCCGATAAAGCGATACAGTTAACGGCAGACATCAGGAACAAAAGGAGGAACAGATGTAAGGTAGGAACACAGAGCGACGTCAGCTGGCTAAAATTATCCGAGGACATCCCTGCTCGCCACGTGGGTCGGCTGTGTGGGAGAACTCTTCTTCTGGAGTGGGGAACACCTCCTGTCAGTGGAAGCCCATACAAATGGGACAGAGAACATAAATCTTCCCCCCGAGGCCTTAGACACACCCTCATCCTTTGGCTCGCATTGTCCTCCAGCTCGCAGTAGCTTGAGGAAACGACTGCAACTCTTTTTGGACAGGAGATGTGAAAACGGTTCCTTTGAGAGATGTCCACTTTTTCCATGTAGCTCTGACCGAGAGCTTCCGACTATTGACGCAGCTCATCTTTGCTTCTTACACAATGTGTTTATCAGGTAAAACAGCAGATGGGAAGATGGTTGAGGGATGTTTCAATGAGGCATAGCAGACATAAGAGGCGTCATTAATCTTCTTCAACTTAATGTGGATGGGAGGAATATACCTAAATGGGAAAAGACCAAAGATTATATTATAAAATGTAAAATTGTATCATAAATGTATTATACATTTTTCAAATCACCAAAAAAAAAAAAAAAAATTGAACCAATTGAACCAAAAAAACCATTGAGACATTTCTCAGAATATCTTCTATGTTCAACAAAAGAAAGAAACACATATAGGTTTGGAACAACTTGAGGGTGAGTAAATGATGACAGTTTTCATTTTTTGGTAAACTATCCATTTACGATGGTGCTAGTCTTTAGATTACATCATGATTGCGTGAATGCACAATGTGGTTACAATATCTAGTTGTCAACAAATGCATGTTTTTGTATTTTGTTTATAACCATGGTGGGATTAGTTTTTGCAAAGATGCTCAGACTTCAAAAGCAACACTGTTTCATTCCCAAAAATCCAACCCATATGTCGGCCACGGGCGAAGTATTCCCAATTTCAATTCCAAACCACTTTTTATGTGTAATAATTCTCAAAATGGCGCAACATTAAAAGAATAAAGTCATGTTTCAAGAGTGAAGCCTTATAGAAGCCGAGATTAAGTCATAATAGGCTTATAACTGCATTCTTGAATTCGCACTTCGCGCTGCCGCTTCTCTTGAACTGAGGCACTGTTACTCCACAAAACAGCACCAAAATGGCATTTATTGTTTGACTTTTGTAATAAAATGGACAGAGTTTGAAATCTGAGACTTTGGGCCAGATTTAGCTATACTAAATGGGCCGATGGGAGAGGAAAATTCTACATGTGATTTACTGACAATGTGCACATTAAAAAACACAGACGCAGCCAGATAATTTCCATAATGACCAGCGCAATTTACCAAGAGCAGTGCAAATTACCAGCTGCTTTATGACATGCTTTTTTGGGCATTAAATAATGGTGCAAATACCAGTGAATTGACGAGTGCAAACGTTAGTAAATTGCGTTGCATGATTAATTTTAATACTCTCCTCCCATAAATTTTGTGTCTAAAAGGGAAATTCCTAAAAATGCATATTCAACAAGGTCAAGCTCAAAAATAACTGTGTCCACGCCTTTTCAGCACTAATTCTTTACTGCACGTCTTTAGTGAGTCCTGACAGTACTATATTAATGCCAAACGACAGCTGTTAGTAAATCTGGCCCTTTGTTTCATATCACAAGTAACAAAGCTTATTGCGATTTATTGGATTCAATGTAAAAACCCATTGCCTTAAAATTATTAAGTAAATAATAATGATAAAAACAAAGTTAAGTGAACTTGACAATTCACTTAAATAATTTTTTTTTAAATGATCATTTACTTAAAAAAAAATTGAGGACCCGTTGCCCTAAAATTAAGTTAAGTCAACTTATCACTTTTTACAGTGTGGGAAGCGCGCTGCAATGTTCTGTTCATTAACTGAAAACAGGATAGATCGATTACTGGGATTTAAGAATCAATATCATTTCATAAAAATGAGAACTGATTCAAATTGAGAAATCAATTTTTTTTTTTTTTTTTTTTTTTACCAAGCCCTAAGAAAATACTGAGGGCCATCAACATGACCTTACCCTTAATCAGCATGTAAACACACTCACTTGACACTCACAGTCAAGGTTTTTTTACATTGTAAAAAAAAAAAGATACTAGTGCTCTGCATAGCAAGACTATTTGCATTAAATGTGAATATGAGAAGACTGCACCTGAGGGGAATAGGAGCGGCCTGTACAGAAAAAGACAGTGAGTCACTTTAAGCGCTTTATACATGAAGCTGCTGCCCAAGCATGGCACATCATTCTGGAAAAGATACCTGGCATACTCCCATTTCCTACAGCTACAGCTTTTACACATACATGATCATATTACAGCTTTTACCACACCTTTTAAATGATTTTTACTTATTTTTTCTCTTTTTTTAACAAAACAGGTTCAAATTATTACATTTTTATGCATTTATTTATTTTCATGACCGACATATTTCTCTTGTCAGCTGACTGTTTATTTAAGAGGGCCAGGTCTGGTGGAATTTTGGAAATGTAGACACATGACATGAAAACAACAGGGCACGCACCAGCTGGATACATTGACATGAATCAGAGGTTGTTTTCTATCCAAGCATCAGCATAGCAATATCATCTGGAAGATATTAAAAAAAGTTTTATCAGGGCGTGTCGCTATCTTTTCAGCCTCCCACATTTTCTCACTCATTCTGTTTCTCTTATACAACACACATAAATTCTTCCCCAAACAGATGAGCTGTGAACAGAACACAGAGGTGTGTCTGAAGCAGCTAACCGCAACCATTATACAGTGGAAGCAGTGCTGAGGGACACTTGGGAATTCACAAATATGTCATTCCTCCCCTGTCTCCTTGGAGATCATTGTGAGTTGCTAAATTTATTGCATGGAAAGAGCCCAAATGTTTGGCAGAAAATGGGGTCTTGGCCATTGATATGTCTGTTTGAAAGATAACCAGCTTTGACTGAACTCTGGAGGCCAAGAAGATCTAACATCTTGGGTTAAATTGGAGAAATACCTGAAGTTTAAAGGAATAGTCCACGCAAAAATGAAAACTCTGGCATCATTTATTCACGCTCGAGTCATTCCAAACCCGTATGACTTGCTTTCTTACATGGAACACAAAAGATAATTTGAAAAATGCTTCAGGTTTTTTTTTTCTTAATACAATTAATGTCAATTAGGACCAACATTGTTTTGAACCCTATTGGCATTCATCATGGGGACACTTAAAACATTCTTTAAAACATACTCATTTGTGTTTTACAAAAGCAAAAAGTAAAAATACTTTAAATACTTTTTGAGGTCAATGTAATTTATATTTTTATCCATGCAAAGTCTCATCTAACCAAATGCAAAATGTTTAATTTGATTCTTAATATTTCATGCAAGTTTTTTAAAATTCTTTTTAATACTTTTATCCAGCAAAGACAAATTTAATTGATGAAAAGTTACTGTAATGACATGTTACAAGATTTCTATTTAAAATAAAAGCTGATCTTTATAATCATACATTCAACTTGATATTCATCAAGTATCGTGGTCTCCACAAAAATACTGAACAGCTCAACGGTTTTTAACTTTGATAATAATACAATAATATTTCTTCAGCAGCAAATCAGCATATTAGACTGATTTCTGAAAAATCATGTGGCACTGAAGACTGGAGTAATGATGCTGAAAATTCAGATTTGCAATTACAGGAATAAATTACAGTTTAAATATTTGTATGTTTTCAAATGTAATAATACTTCATGAAATGACTGTGTTATGGCATTTTTTTCATAAAATAAATATAGCTTAGTGGCACATAAAAGACTTCTTTCAAAAAAAAAAAAAAAACTGAAAAATCTAACCATTTAAGCGGTAATGTACCAGTAACTGTAGGGAAGAATCTCACTGAAAAAGCCCTACCCTGGCACACCCCTCAGTCCAGATGCCTACAGGGCGTATAACCTACGTGAAGGCGGGCACACAGATATAAGTGGGAGCTAAATGAGTGTATCCTCCCTAAAGCAAAGACGGAGGGGAGAGGAATTTTCCACAAGTGGTGTGAAAGGCCCATGTGTGTCGTCAGTTTAGACTGCAGCAACTAAAGAGAGAAACAGACAGAAAGAGGGAGGGAAGAAGAGAGAAAAAGAGCAAGATTAGCTGATGAAATTGGGTAAAGCATGGCTTGCTCAATATATTGTCATTAGAGAGCAAATGAACCCACCCATGCTGTCTGGGAGAGAGGCGAGGTTGGGAAACTCCTTCCACATGATGCAGGATTCTCCTCAGATGCCGAAAACATGACCAAGAGGTCACTTAAAGAAGTTGGTTTTCCATATACAGTGTATAAAAAAAAGATGGACCTTTCCTCTGTGGAACAAAAAAAAAAAAAAAAAAGAAGATAGATATTTAAAAGATATTTCATGAGGTCAGTGGGGTTCATAATGTTTCTTTTTTTTTTGGTTATATGGACCAAAAAAGTTGAAGTATAAGATTTGAAATCTGCAATATTTGCTCACTGGACATTTTAGCCAACCATATATCTGGATTAACCTGTCCCAAACCTTAAACTATCATTAAAACCTGAAATTATGGTAACTGTTGCATTTCTGCAAAAATACAAATGTGATATCACAAATAACCTCAAATAACAGTAGTTTTCTCACACTATTAGACCATTTAGCCACTGCAAGAAACAAGCTGCTGGTGGATCTCCAAGCATTTCACCCAGTGCCCGGTGAACCCACTTCACACAACTGTTAATCTTTCCACACTGTTGCCATTTACCAAAGCGTTAGCATGGCAACGGGAATAAACTGGGGCAAAACACTCTATGCTCATTAGAATACAAGACAGAAGAGTCCTTCTTACATGTGTATGAATGTAAATATTGTTGTCCTTTGATCTGCACAACAACATGGCTGCGAGCTGTTGTGTTGTGATGAAGATAGCATGACAAAAATCTTTCAAGAAACTCAAGAGAAGTTACAGCCTGCTGACAGAAGCAGCAAAGCAGGTTTTCTTATTCTCGCATTAACTCTAACACAACAGTTATAGAAAACAATGTACAGTATGCATAACTTCATCATCTTGAAGTCGTAAGAAAAAAAAAAATTCACAAAATAGTGAGCATTAGTTGTAAACATTAAAGGCATGGTTAAAAATAAATCCGCACTAGTGCTTCTAATCATGTTAGATAACTAAACAGTACTTATGTTTACAACTAATATATATATATATATATATATATATATATATATATATATATATATATATTTATTCATATTATTGAATAGTTTTATAGATGTTCTGAATTGTATTGGTTAAGTTTTTATACTAAATGCATTTTTGCATTCTTGCATTTTTTATTTTTTTTTACTGCCTTTAAGATCATGCTGGTTTTAACAGAAAAAAAGCAAAAGAAAAGAAAAAAAGCAAAGCAAAGCAGAACAAAACAAAACAAAACAAAAAAACTTAAACTTTACTGCCTTTAACTCAAAATCAACGAAGTTTAACAAAAACAACAAGAAAAAACAAGCAAACAAAACATCTTTAAACAAAATCTTTAAATTAAAAATATTTTTAATTATAACAAAGTTAAAAAGGTAGTATTAACAAAACATACATATAAACAAATAAAAATATTATTTTTATAAAACAAAATACCATACAAAATAAAATACAAAGGTAAAGAACTGAATAGTTATTCACATTATCATATATAAACACAGGAGGTTTCTGTGAAGATGCAAAACAGGATAGCAAATATTGTACAAACACTGCATATGATTTTGTTTCAGAGCAATTCATGTAAATGTACATATCTATTAGCATAACCTGCCTGAAAACCTTACACTGCGAGTCCCAGCGAGAGTGCAAACACTCCAGCTGAAATGATTGCCCCATACATTTCTGCATTTACTCCATTACCTCAGACTCTAAGAATTCCAGAGCCACAGACTTATCAGTACAGCATGTTTGTGAAAACATTAGGACATGCTGTTACCAATTCATTCCATGGAATAAATGGTATTCAGTTTCAGAGAACTGGATGAGGAAAATATAAAGATTGTTTACATGTATAGACTTTAACATCATTGAGACCTGGCAAACCAAGGCAATCATTAGAGCAGAAACAATAGGATTCAGTTTATTTTCACAAAGCCGACGTATGTTACATGAATGCCTCTGACGTCAGGTTTGTATATAGAAAAGAAACGGTAAATCACGAGTGCTTATTGCTGCTTTAATACTATCTTATCCCTCTAATTCACAACAGCACAAATCCTCAAGCTTTGTGTTTCAAGGCAAAGGAGGTGCAACTAAGTAACATCCAAATAAGTCTGTGACAGTTCGTATTGTTTATGATACTTGGCTTGAAAGTTACAGTGATACAAAGACCGGCATTCCATGAGGTGCATTCTTTCAGCAAGCATGGACCAGCTCTCTAGTGAATCAGTCTCAGGGGAAGGGAAATGTGTTGTGTAATGCCAAAACAAGCCAAGCACGGCCATGAAATAATGCTATAGTTTATACTCTCACAAGCTTGTTAGCAATCAGGCAGTAAGCAGGCCAAATCGATTCAAATACTTTTGAGGAAAAGGTCACACTGACCTGGACAATTTTGGGGAAAACCTAACCTAACAGGGCTAACGTTATATAAAGTTTGTGTAAACGTTATGGACAAATACTCATACAATTGGTCATCCAAAAATGAAAATTCTATCATCACATATTCATACTCTGGGAAATGCGTTATACAAATAAACACTGGCTCACATACCCCTCTCATTCACCACAAATCTAAATGTGTGCGTAAGTTTTGCACACTTGATATTAAAGGTAAGGTAGGCGATTTCAGAGGGGCTAGCAATAGCAATCTAGCTTTGAATGCATAAGATCCCACCCTCCTTGCATAATCACTCTCCAAAGCCACACCTCCTCCAAAACACATGACGCACACAGGCTAACCAGCGACAGCGAATTATAGTTGTGCTGTGTACTATTTTTAAAACTCTATATTGAACAAGCCTTTATCAGCTCTTTTTGTATATGAAGAGTTCATTTGCAAAAACCAATATCTCCATTTTCCATTTTTTTCAGAAATCACGTTTTTTTTATTTTTTATTTTTTTTATTGCGCATTCCAAGTAATATCAATCAAATTGCAGTTGGGTTGTTTTGATTAAGTAATAATAACTTAAATACAGGTAATTTACAAAATTAAAGTTAATTGAAAGTACGGTTTTTTTTACATATTAAAAGTTTGTTTCTATAGCAAAAGCAGATAACTCCTCATTTCATATTTTAGAATTTAAGAAAAACTCGTTTAATCTTTGTAATTTCCTCAGATGACAATGTACTACATGCCTGACAAACGTTGTTGTTGTTGTGATCATAAACTGTATAGATGAGATTACACGCAATACACGGAGCTTTTCCCTCGCCGTTCTCAGCACTTGTCGGCTTCTGCAGTAAAGTGTGAACTCGCCTTGAAAGTGGACAATACCGGCTTTTTTTGACAAAGCGTGTTTAGGGTTCAGATCGCACTATATACACATAGAATAGCGCATCCTTGTGTTGCAGCTGATACAGAAGAGCGTACGCAGTTTGCGTTCAGTGGATAATCTCTAAAATGGCGCTACCGTGGTGCGGAGAGACAGAGAGGAGACGAATTGTTGAAAAAAAAAAAATTCGTCATTTTTATTTTCTTTGTGTACAAAAAGTATTCTCGACGCATCATAAAATTCAGATTGAACCACTGATGGCAGATGGACTATCCTGACGATACTTTTCACACTTTTCTGTGCCTTGACAGTGGGAATTACTTGGCAGTAGTGTTGCAAAAAGGTAGAAAATTTCCAGTAAATTTCGGAAATATTCCAGAAATTTAGGAAACTTTCCAGGAGTTTTTGGAATATTCCAGGGATTTTTGAACCCTGAAGTTTCAGGAAATTTACCAGAAAATTTCCACCCCTTTGCAAACCTACTTGGCTGTCAATGGGAGAGTCACAACAAGCCTCCCAGTTTTCATCCAAAATATCTTAAGTTGTGTTCCGAAGACGAGCAAAGCTTTTAAGGGTTTGGAACGACATGGGGGTGACAAAATGTTCATTTTGGGGTGGAGTAACCCTTTAACTAATATCCACGAGGTGGACACTCTTTTTTTTAAAGCAAACTTTGAATATTGCTTTTGCTGGAAAGCAGCTCTGAAAATAAATGTTATGACAGATGTGAGTGTGGCAAGGGTCAAAGGTTAAAAGTTAAAGGCTAAGAATTGGGCTAATCCTGACATTCCTGTGTCACCACCAGCGGAATGTACGTGCAGCACGGGAACGGAGAGACGTGAAGTCTCACTGTCTTTGGATGTCAAATATCCACTTTTCTCTTTGATCCGAAAGATGGATGGGTGGGAGGAAAAAACTGATGGAGATGAAAAAAAAAAGATCTGAAACGTTACAAGAGTCAGATTCTGACCCCTCACATTCTCACCTCAGTACTTCTCCTTCACGGAGAGGTGATACTCCGTGACATCAGCACCATTCAGGAAGAGGAATCCCCTGCTTTCTGTACTGCTTTTAAAAAGGTCCTAGAATGAGAGAAGATAAAGCATTTTTTATCTCCGTTTAACCCTTCCACCTTTACAAATCCCCCTTATTTAAACAACATTAAAGTAAAGTAAACCCTTTCGCTGCAAAAAGATCATAGAAAAAAGAAGCTCTTGATTTTCATGCCCATACAAGGTAGTCACACATTCCTGCTGAAGACGTTTATTAGCCCTTCAAATTTTTCTCCAATAGCTTACTAAATCCAGAGCACAGCTTTTAAGACTTCTTATCTCTCTATAGTAAAAGCATATTAAGTGAAGAGTTTCATACTTGTTTATGTTAAGTTTAAGGTTAAGTGCTTCAGTCAACGTGCTATAGTATCCAGGCCAGTCAACTAAATACTGTATATACAAATTAAATTATTATTGTTATTATTTTAATAAAGGATCAAATTAGAAAATAGAGTTTTAAAACCTTATGTACCTTATTGTGTGTTGCAAGAGTTGGCGAGACAATAGGATGGTCCTCTTCTAGGTGCATCGGGGCTGTATAAGACAACAAAATAGTATTGCCCAGAATGCATTGCATAACTTGGTATGTATTTGGTTATGCAGTGCCACTGGCTCTTCGAAGATTGTAAGATACAGTGAGAGAGCAAGAAACTCACTTACATGCTGCTTTTTTTTGGACTCTTTTCCCCAAGCAAGGAAAACTACAGTAGTCAACATATGAAGTGGATCAAAAAAAGTTCAAAGTTGTCCTAAGACAAGAACACATTTTGTTTTAGGTTTTTGGACAACTTTGATGAAAGGTTTTGATCCACTTCAATTGTTGACTAGAGTGGATGATTAAAAACATGCAAAACAACCTATAACTTGTCATATTGTATGTTTTAACTAAAAAAAAGAGTGGTAGAACTATGTCAAAATCTTATGCCATTTTCACTTTTCTTGGTCAAACTACAGTGTGTGTCTGAGGGGCTGAGGACTGATGGATTGTTTGCCTCTGCTTGTACGTTTTTCCAAGGTGAAGTAGGGGAAATGAGAGTTTACAAAGGCAGGAAACTGAGGCAGTTGCTAGGCTATGCAAACTGAACCTGGAGAGCCCATGGTTAATGAGGCCCGTGAAATCTGTGTCAAACACTGCTGAATAAACATCAGGACCAGTAGGAACACAATGCAGCAAGAATGTACTGGAATAATCGTTATCATCTTTCATTGTTCTGTAGATTCTCTGCATTCTTGACATAAGCAGTGAAGTCCACTTATGTACTTTGTAAATACTTCCAACTTTGATCTGTGATCCGTCTATCTTGACTTAAACAGTTTAAAGATTTGTTTGAACGCAACACTTTAAAAGGTCTCACGTGGACAAAACGCAATCAGTTTGGGACTGATACTGGGACTACTACTGCTATTTTAAACACAATGGCCCAAAAAAGTATTTAGGCACTTATGCCAGGTTTTAAATGGCATAGAAATAGCAAACATAACGACATAAACAAATTAAGACATTTACTCAAGAACTTCTGAGCAGTTTTAATGAGTAACATAAAAACAAGTAGCTAAAACTGAGCAAATTGCGACAAAAGTGCTGCAGATGATTTCGGGTCCCATTGACTTCCATAGTATGGACAAAAACATGGAAGTCAATGACACCCAAACTGGTTTTGAGCCGAAACAGTCTTAAAAATATATTCTTTGTGATCCAGAGAAGAAAGGAAAGGAATGTATGCAGAATTGGAAAGAGTAAACGATTTTTGGGTGAGCTATCCTTTTAACTGTGGTGTCGGTTTCCAAATGATTTTACAATACACGGTGTTCTAATTGGATGTGCCACAATATTAATGTATTATCTGACATGTAATTCTATATTTCTAATATTATTCTAAAAGTTAACTCAAATGTCCAAAAACACCTTATAGGTGATATACTAAAGTAAGTGATCTCAACCTAATCCACTGTGCTTAAAACATTTTTGTGCTACCCAAAATAAATAGCCATCATGCCAAAGAAAAACACTCCCAGTGAATAATAAGTTGCACTAATGTCTTAAATGGTCTTAGTGGAATCTGGATACCACATGGCTCTTCAGCTATGTTTGGGGAGAGCTACAGTGTCTCTGGGTGGGGCTTCTCAATATTGCTGCCCTAGAGAGAAAAAGAGATAAACAGAATGGGAGAGAAATAGATAGAGTGAGTAAGAACATCAAACAATGGTCTAATAAACCAAAGGTGGGTGTGGAGAGCTCATTTAATATCATTTTTGAGCTGACACAAAATGAAAACAGTAGTAAATAGAGGAGTGTACGAGATAGACAAAAGCACAAAAGAGTGCCGAAAGAAACCAAAGCCAACCGCAGATATAATTTAAAGACCATTTGGGCTGTGCCAGGGATTTGCTTTATTTGCTTGCCCAAAGTTGGTATGAGCATGCCCAGATGACAGAGTACACCTGAAACCCTGGATGAAACTGATCTCATCTGCTTCAAATTAGCACACCATATGCTAAAACTGCAGGGCTGGGTCTGGGTTAAAAACATTGATTTTAATCGATTCTCATTTTGATGAACCAATATCGATTCTTAAATCCCCAAGAATCAGATGCTATTTTCAGTTCATCAAAACTTAATAAACATAATTGAAGCATGCCTCCCATCCAATAAATCACAATATGCTTTGTGTTTTGTTACTTTTGATACGAAAAGAAGTCTCAACCTTCAAATTCTGTCAATTTTATTACGAATTCTAATTTACGCTCTTTAGTGTGGTGAAGCCGCCTGGGTTCAAACGTGCATATGAATATGAATGATCATCAGAAAGTATGTTGAAAGATACAGTACAACTTATCGAAGTGTCTCATGTAGTCGCTCAATCAGTATTTGAACCGTAGGTACCCTGCTGAAAAAAACAATAGAACCCTGCCCAAAACACAATAGAAAATGTAATGGTTTTAATGGGAATTGTATTGGTTTTAATGGAAATTATAATGGTGTCTACTGGTATGTGATGGATTCTATTGGTGGGATGTTAAATCCTATTGGAAAAATGCCCAAAACACACTACAAAAAGGAATTTTGGAAAGGAAAAAGCTAATGGTTTATAATGGTGTTTTAATGGAAACCATTAGAATTTCTGTGATGGTTTCTATTGTTTTTTTTTGTTTGTTTTTTTAGCAGGGCACATAAAAATACAGCTTGTAAACAATGTCACATGCGTATACCTACATTTACCTCGGAAAAGCCATTCAATGACCACTGTTCATTTTTACCTTTAATAGACGACTATGGTAATGTACCAACTGTCAGGGTTACCAGTATAGTTAGAGCATTAGTTGAACAAACAAACAAAAAACTGTAGTCTACCTCATATATCGATATCGAATCGCGATTGGAACTGAATCGAATCTTTTCGTGAAATTTGTGTGAATACCCAACCCTGAAAAAAAAAAAAAAACCTATTTGGAAAGCCGGTGTTCCGACAATCTGTGCTACCTATCAGAATGAGCTACCCATACCCAATGCGCATGCGCAGTACCCTACTACAGTTGGAAATCCTCTATCTGAAGACCCGCCCATAAATTTGAGCTATCCTGTCGGAGTTGTAAACGAGCGCGTAAGTAAAATCAATTTAGCTTAATTAAAGTTGTGTTTTTGGGTTAAATTGAATCTCTCCCAGTAAATATGTAAGAATTTCTTCACTGTCTAATAATTTATAACAACAAAAACGAGTTTTCTAACGTTATCACGAGGGTGCTTTTTCAAAAAAGCATGCGGTTTTGACAAGTCCTTGATTTACTAAATAAAATTGGTCTTTGTCTTACTAAATAAAATACTTTTTCACTGTACGTCAAATCTTTTACATTAAATATGTGATTTTTTGTTCATTCTGATAGACATATATAGCTGACAAGTTGTGCTACCTCTGTTTCTGCATCATTTATTAAGATGGTAGTTCATTCTGATAAAGAAGCTCATGTCGTTAGATTTGCACAGCAGCTTGAACTACTTGTAGCACATCCTGAGCGGGTAGGACAGATCGTCAGAACACCGGCGTCGAGCAGTTCTCAATATTCAGGAGTTAAATGTTTAGAGTTATGGTCATTTGAAGGTTTTATAGCAGATCTCACTGAGGTGAGTGTCTGGCTCGTTCTGCCAGCCAGCACATCAGTTCTGTTTCCGTCACTGTTGTGTGTCGAATTCTTTCTCGTTTTCTCTTTTTTAGGAGGAATGCTGTTGGAGAAGTTTATCAGTCAGTCAGACAGCTGACATTTAGCTTGCATTCTGACTCGGCCTCCCCTCTCTTTCTTAGTCAGCTGTAGCCTGTATTCACATTCCTATCACACTTACCTGGAGCATCTGGACGAGTCCCATGCCGTTGGATCATTTCTAAACGAAAAGTCACAGAGCTTGCCAAGTTAAGGGTTGGACAACTTTTCTTTGACAATATTGTTGCCATAGAATCATAATCAAAACCTTAACCACACACTTCCCAAAAGGGAAATGACAGATTGATAAGAACGCTGTTCAAACCTCAAATGAGCCCTAGGCCAAACCCCAAACCTGGCTGACAAAAATGTGTCGTATCCTACAATACTCAGAAAAATCATGGTGAGCGGCTTGCCATTCACAGTCGTCAGTTGCGTATTGTTATAAACAAAGTAATGAAGGCTGGTGCTGTGCAAGAACATATAGAACGTGGAAGAGCGCCTCCTGCAGGAGCATCTCAACTTGCTGCTAAAGCTGATTGACCCAGAAGAAACAGGTGTTCATATTAATAATATATAATCAAAATATTTGTAAAGACAGATACCCTAATAAAAAATTAATATATAATATTACTGATATATAAAATTAAACTTTATTTGGAGTACTACTTGTGAACAACGCATGTTTCTTAATATTAAGCCTAAAATGTGTTTTAATATCACCTTTGATGAGTATTGTATGATCTTTCAATAATATCGGTCTTTAAGTGCAAGATACTTAAAATGTACCTAATTACCTAAAGTACACTTGCAATAATTCCACTTGAGCTCAATCAAGTGTACTTCAGTATATCTTCAGTAGGACTTCAGCACAATTAAAGTGCATTAAGTACAAAATTAGTTATTCCAATTTTGCAGACTTTAAGTATACCGGTTTACTATACCAAAAGTACAATTGCAGGGCATTTTTATTAAGTACATAAAAATGTAAATTTATTTTTAATATACTTAGCATGAAATAAATTTATATCAAATACATTTTAGTATATTTATTTTTCACAAGGGTATCCTACCATATACGTATGTATCTGTTTGACTATCTACAATTTTATCTGTCCATCTATCTCTTTGACTATCTGATTTATGTGGCCATGTGCCCTGTTATGATGTGCTAACACCAGATTATTTTACAATAATATGGTTTATATTTCACTACACAATGAACCAGTTTAGTTTACACATGCTTATCTAGGAACATTTTCTCAGCTAAAGGCCAGATAAACATGACCACGATGAGGAGGGGGGGGTCTGGCAAAACAAACGCTTTAAAACTCAAGCTGAAAAACACCACTGCATATTTAGCTAGAATATTATATAAAGCAGATCCCTGGCATTCATATTTTTCCATACTGTCATTTCTCAAGTGTCTATAAAAAACAATCTCAACAGTTTTTTGAATAACGAGTATAATCCCAGGATCCTATTTGTCACATTTCTGCTGTCACTCGTAGGATCCTCCAGGGATTTGGATCATCTCCCTGTCCTGTCTTGACTCTTCATGTGTGGGGCCTGTGCTATAGTTTCACTAAACAGAAGCAACGCTTTGCATCTGGGTTTCATCACCCCGGGGAGCTACAAATCAACAATCATCTCTCTCACACCGTTAGTGCTCACGGGGAAAACAAGTGCTGGGGAGGCAAGCGTGCAAGTAAGTGTGCTTCGTGTTTGGCAGGGAAAGAACCATTTAAATAAATTCCTGCGCGAGGGGCTGAAACTAAAGGAAAGAATTCCCTCCTGGAAAACTCCACCCTAGTGTGGCGTGAGGTGAGGGGAGGTGAAACAGCCGAGCCCCCCGTGCGACTGCGGATAGTTACGATGGGAGGAAATGACGGTGTAGTCTTAAGTTCGCCACTATTAGAGACAATGGAACCGGGCTTCCTTGAATTGTGCCCAGTTTCCACAGCTAAATGTAAGACAACCCGTGGAGGGCTAACTTTTCCCTAAAAGTGCCGGCCTGGATTGGAATTTTCAATGGTGTGAAACGGTCAAGACATTAACTCAAGCGTAACACCTGTCCCTTGAGATCCCAAACTTGTACGTCATAATGTATTTGGATACATAGTTGAACCACTTCACATGGGAAAAAAATCTATTCATATTACTGCAAAACATTTATTGGATTACAAAGTGAAAGCTAAGGAGAAAAAAAAAAATAAAGTGCAATTTTAGACATAAGAAATAAAGGCAAAAAAATGAGAGTAAAATCGATTTTTCAGTAGACGAAGAACAAAAGCCATCATAGCTTCTGTTTATTAATACTAAATCATTAATAATAAAGAATCACATCGACAACACTTATTCAGCCGCTGCGCCACCGTATTGCTTATTATTTCCCAAAAACGAGGACTTGGAATAACATTAAGATTAGTCATACAAATACATTAATTTGTCAAAATAAAATGATGGAAGAAATGATGTATACTGCATGTAACTGGCTTGGGGTGCTCCAAGCACTTTTCCAAAAAATAATCCTAGATGTTCCTTCAGGAGGCCATGACCTTCTTCTTGCACTCCACGGAGCACAGCAGCATGCCCTGCATGGCCATGAAGCGCTGGCCCATAAGGCACTTGGAGCAGCAGGAGCACTGGAAGCACTGGGGTTCGGCGTGCCAGTGGTGCTCTCCGTACGACACACGCTGAGCCTCAGGCTCGATGGGGTTCTGACAGGCCGCACAACACTGTGAACGCAGAGGGATACAGATAAATTCACAGGAAGTAGTATAACAAATCTGTTTGTTTGACTCTCTCACAAACCTCTGTGATTGCACTTGTTACAGGCACAATTAACCCAGTGAAATATTTAAAAAATCTGAACTTTCCTTCCTAAGCCGATGAGTCAAAAGAGCTGTGTGTCATAGTTCAGGCAGGCGCTGAGAGAGATCGGTGGTGTCCGATATCACACAACTCCATTAAGAGCGCTTCCACCCTCGCTGTCCTCTGATTATCATGTCACTGGCACTTCCTAAATCTCCTTCACCTGCTCCTGAACCAATATGGCTGACGAACACATGCCGAGCCTGTTAGTTTTAATAGCCTAGGCTTAGCAGGAATTTACTTCCATTTAGGTGTGACATGAATGATACTTGGACAACGTGAGGGGATGTAAAACTAGCTGCTAAATGTTTTGCTTGTTTGAAGTGCCCGAGCAGCATAAAATACTTATGAAATATGTTGTGTTGCATGACCTCTTGTTGCAGGTGCTGATAAAGTAATCCTAAAATGCATTACTGCGTACGGGAATTACAAGAACTATACAGTATTTGCAATCAAAATGTTTGAGTATACAGCAGGATGAGAATCTAAATGTGCATGCGTATCAAAAATCATGGTTACAATATTATTAACCTATTCATTTACGAGGAATATTAAAAGAAATATTCAATAGACAAAAGATGCTCCTGAAAGTAGTTTTTTGTATTTAAGGCTTTATATCTTATGTCTACTTTGGATAATCATAACTTTACCTCTTGTACATATGACTTTATATTACAAATTTATTTCTCATCTCTATAAATTTATTTCTCACAAAATTACTTTATCTCATAATTTTGACATTTTTGCAACTTTTGCATACTGACCTCATTTCTCATAATGCAAATAATATTACGTGCAATTATGTTACTTCTTGTATTTATGATTTTATATGTCATGATTATTTAATATTTGTAACTTTATTTCTCACAATGACTTCATCTTTTTACATATGCACACAAACATATCTATATTTAAAAAGTATATATATTTTGCATACTGACTTTACTTCTTGTATTTATTACATTATATATTTAACTTCTGTAACATTATTTCTCACAACTATAATAAAACAAAACACGTTTCTTGTATTTATGACCGTACCGCTCATAATTCAATCATTTTGCATAATTGTGATTTTACTTCCTGTATTTATGACTTTATATGATTACAACTTTATTTTTCACGTTTCTCTTAATATGACTTAACATTTCATAATTATGAATTTATTTCTTGTATTTATGACTACATCTCAATGCAACAAATACTTGTACTTATGACATATATATCTTCTTGTATTCATGTCATTATAGATCTAATTTTTATACTATTATTTCTCACAATATGGCTTAATAACAAAACAAAACACAAAAGAGTTTTTAAAAATAAGAAGCTAAAAAAGCCCTGGCCTAAATATATCACAGTCAGTGTCATTTTTGTATAGAGCAGAGAGAAATGAAGGAATGTCTCCTCTTTACCACAGCGTGGTTCTTCATGTAGCAGGGTTTGCAAACAGGCTTCTCTTTCTCCATGACGTAGGTCTCTCCAGCCAGCACACAGTCACAGTCAAAACAGCAGAAGTGCTTCAGGTGCCAATTGTGGCCCTCAGCCTGGGTGTACTCATTACTGAAGATGAGCTGGAGACCACACACACACACACACACACACACACACACACACACACACACACACTTCCCCCCTCAGTATTGTGCTTTGAACCACATGGTATATTAAAAACAATTTAACAACAGTCGACAGAATTGCATTCATTATTTTACTAAGACTGTTTGAGATTTGAACACAAAACACATGGTGAGGTCTAAATATCAGAGATGACAATGAAATGCATTTAAACCTGGACATAATCAAAGTTAAGGTTTTCAAACAAGTAGGGATCCTGCACTATTTCTAGGTCACTAATCAAATATAAGCAAATTTGTGACGTTGACCATGTGAACTACTTTGCCTCCACTCACCTCATCGCAGCCTGCACATCGAGGCTTTTCGCTGTCTCCATAATGGCGGCCACAGTACAGCTGATCCTTCTTCCAGAAATAGATCATGTCCACCAGTAGCTCGGTGCAGGTACAGCACACAAAGCATGCCGGGTGCCAGAGTTTATCGTAGCCTGCCCGCTCTGCGTACACCGCCGGCTCACCCTTCTTCATGGGCAGCTGGCAGCGGTGACATGACTGTGGACAGAGATCCGGTGATGAGTTCAGCTTGGCAGAAACATCAGTGAAGAATGAAAAACATTGTGAGGGCAGGTTGGGTTTAATGAACAAGACTGTTTACTTTAGCAGTTCACCTGCCCAGGTGGAGTAAGACTTAGCAAACATGAATAGGAAATGACAGACATTTTAAAAATCCTGTAAAGTTTAGGGAATACACTCAAGATTCAAATTCCATTATATCATACAGTTTAACTATTTCTTGCTTCTATTTCTGATTTCATAACTTACAATATGACTATATATATCATAATTGCTTTATTTCTCACATGTATAATGTTATTTCACAGAAAATGACTTTATATCTTATAATTACAACTTTATTTCTTGTATTTATATCGCAATGCAACTTTTGCGTAATGACTTTACTACATATTTATGGCTTTATATCTCATAATTATGACTTCATTCTTCATTCTTATTTTTATAACTTTATTTCTCAAAATATGACTTTAAATCCCATATTTATGACTTAATATCTCATAATTACGACTTTCTGGTATTTATGACTTTATATCTGAACACAACTTTTGCACAACGACTTTACTTCTCACACATTATCATTTCATTATCACATTATTTCTCAAATTAGGACTTTATATCTTGTAATTCTGACCTGTATTTATGACATTTTCATACAGTCCAATTATTTTGCGTAATTATGACTATTTATCAAATTTGTGTCTTCACATGCCATAATGTGACTATTTCTCATAATAGATTTCTTGTATTTATGATGTCATATGTCACAATGAGATTATTTCATATAATTAAGGCCATTTTTCATATTTACACAATAACCTATTTTTGAAATATGATTGGAAAGCTGCAGCAGAGGGCAAGATTTTCATTGAATGAATAACAAAAATTTTGGTTTGTTCATTCAAAAGCTGTAGTTTGACTAAAGAAGACTTGGAATATAGTAAACAAATTTTATGCATCACATTTATTGTGCTTTTTGGAGCTTGACAAATGTGATTGCTATGGCATGTTGTTCTAAGGAAAAGATTTCAATTCTCCTTTTGTGTTCCAGGGAAAAAGACTGGAAGGTTTGGAACAACATGAGGGTGAGTATACAATGACCCAATGTTCATTTTGGGGGTAAACTATCTCTTTAAAAAAGGCAAAAGCATGCGTTTCCATCATGAGATTTCAAATGCTTACAATAGATACCAGAGCTTGAACATAACCACAGGGACTAAGTGTGGTAATTTATGAAGATCTCTGGAAGAACATAACGTTCATTCCAACTGCCTGACTAACACAGGCTTGGCAGAATCTGAACTGCTCTTATGTTAATCAAGTGAATCCGGAGATAAACGCTGGAGAACGATTCGACTCCCGTAGCGCACATGTGGTAGAAATAAATACTGCTGCTCAACAGCTCCAAAGAGGATTTTTCATTAATAGATGGTGACATTTAAATGCCTATAAATTAAATTGAGAGTCATTTAGATGTAAAGGGATAATGAGAACAGAAAGGTTACAAAAGCTATTTGTATGTAATAAAAAAATGTATCCATGACAATCAACTTTCACAAACGGAGTTGCATTTAGCAAAACATGAATGGCATACTTACATAGTTACCAACGGGTCCAGCGGGAGACATCCCAGCAGCCCCCGGGGCACCAACTTTTCCCATTGTAGCAATAGCGTCACCTTTGTCTCCAGGAGTCCCTGTTGTTCCAGCACCAGGTTTCCCTCCTGCCCCGAGACCTTGAGGACCCTTTTCCCCAGCCATACCTGCCTGTTGTCCCATCTCCTCGGGCAGGGTGATGTCGCCTATGCCCAATGCCTCGTCCTTGTACTTGCGGACATACTGCTGCATTTGCTTAACCTCGCCAGGTGAGAGTTCGTGGCAGCGCTCGGGATCTTGGTCATGGTCGGGAAGCTGTTTGGCCATCTGTTTCTTACGGTAATCTGCTCCCGCTGAACCAGCGATGGGCCGCCGCTCCGGAGGCAGAAGCTCCATGTATAGCAGAGCCTGAGAAGACAGATGTGATGTTTTTTGGTTAATATGAAATTAGATGTGGAACCCATTTGATTTTTGTAATGTGGTGTATTTTTGAGCGAAACAGAATATTTAAAAATAAATGACAATATTGTATGGAACTGGAGTGACAAGACATTTAGTATATGACAGGACTTTCATTCTTGGTGAAGTATTCCTTGCATATTTTTTCATTTATTTTGGATATTCTAAGAGAAATGTTATAATTATTTTATGATAAATGAATTAATAAATAATATAGTGCTGTCAAAATTAGCGTTAATGCAGGCGATTAATTTTTCCAGTTTAACAGCATTAAAAATATTTAACGCAGTTAACGCAGGGGCGGGGCTAGGGTGGCCACCCCATTTACAACTGCTGCTTTTGTCTCTTTTTTCTTGACAAGAATTGCATTTATTTAGACGCAGAACATCTTTACGACCACATTAAACAGGAGACTTTTCAGACGCGCTCTCCAAGCCTCAGAGCCAGGGGCGAGTCAAATGAGTGTGGAAACGATACAGGTGAAGTGGCAGCTTCAGAAGAACAACAGTGAACTGCGATCAGATGAGATGTTGTCAGGTCATATGTCCTGTCAGCCATTATACTGTGCTTGTAACACGTGCTCTTCAATTGCATGCACAAATTCAGTGGCTCGCGCTGTAGCCTGCATCATTTCATATTAAAGTGTGAATGCAACTATGAGCATACGCGTCAGATCTGCATCACGTTCAGCAGCGGCAGCTCTTAATGTAATAGCAGCCAAATAACCTAATAACCAGCTGCTGTGATGTCTGTTAATCAAAGAACAAAAGAAAAAGAAGACTAAATCAATCAATTTTTGTCTGTTTTGTCAATTTTTTGACAATGTTTTTGTCTGGACTGAGTGTGTCCTTAATAAAGTTTTGATGATGATGATGATGATGATGATGATGAATTTTGTTGTTTTTATCTATATTCAATTACATATAGATTAAACTATATTTAATTTAGAATTTAGTGTTTGATAACTTTATAAAACTTTTGTATATTTCTTGCTGAAGGACACAGGTAAATATGACATTTATTATAAAGGGTTTATGCGAAGATTGTTTTAAGTTCACTTACTGTAAATTAGAAGTCTTTTTTTTTTTAAGTCTACTAAATGTTAATATTGATAGCTCTCATTTATACTGTAATTTTGAATGGCTATAGTCAATGGTTAAATATTAGGGGGAACATTTTTTTTCCTATAGACATCAGTAGTATTGGTAATGGTATATGATACTTGCCTTCAGTCATAAAAAGATGCTATTAAACAAATATTAAAAATATACTCTCTTTGTCGTTTCTACATTAATTTGAAGACTGAATGTGAAATTATTGCAATATAAAACTATAATTAAAATCTTTAAATGTTAAGTGGGATTATTAGTAATTAGTTTCAGAAAAAAATGTGCAATTAATTCGTTTTTTTTTTAAACGACTGACAGCACTAATAAATATATTTTATAATACCAAAAAATCTTTACTTAAAATTTTATAATTAAAATTATGTATAGTTTTGCAACAGAATTTATTATAAAAAATAACAGATTTATTTAAATAAAAATTAAAAAGAACTCATGCACTTTATTGTATTTTTTTTATGCAGAAATGCAAAAAAAATATTTTTTTCAAAGTAGTTTTTAATAATTCAATAACTCTTAACATTACTGCTAAAGGCCATAGTTTTTTTCCTCATTTTAATTATTGCCTAAATTAATAAATGCTCATTCTTTCTAATATTTAGCTATTAGATTATTTATTTTAAAAGAGGAGTCTCAAAAAATGAAGTGGAGAACAGTGACCTCTAGTGGATCCAAGTATCACAGTACAATTATAAACTTTGCCCTCAAGCAAAAAAAAACCTAATATACATTTAAATATATCAAAATATATAATATAACATAATGTACCAATCTTTGGTTGATCCCAGGTGGAGCCCAGTCATAGGTAATGGATTTAACCACATCCGTTTTGGCAGGCACTGGGGTAGGGGATGGAACAACAGTAGTGGCAGCAATAGGGCCTTTAGTTGGGGTGGCAGCAGATGAAACCGCACTATGGCCTGGCCCTGATCCAGCAGTGCGGCCTGGCCCTGATCCAGCAGTGCGGCCTGTTCCTGGGGCAGCAGTGCGGCCTGTTCCAGGGGCAGCAGTGGGGCCTGTTCCTGGGGCAGCAGTGGAGCCTGTTCCAGGGGCAGCAGTGGAGCCTGTTCCAGGGGCAGCAGTGGAGCCTGTTCCAGGGGCAGCAGTGGAGCCCGTTGCAGAGGAAGCAGGTGAGTGACCTGCAGCAGCAGGTGGGGAATAAGGAGGCTGGGCGCTGGGAGAAGAGATCTGGCTGGAGCCGGGGATAAAGCTGGCAGCAGGAACAGGAGTAGCAGTGCTGACAGTGGTGGCCGGGATGCAGATGGTGACTTGGTTGCCTCTATAAGATGGGATGCCATCTCTCTTCAGCTTGGCTATAAGGCCTGTGTACTTGGTGTCCTCAAAAAGCTTCCCCACCTTCTTATTCTCCTCAGTCTCGAGCTGCACGTCATGGTCCTCAACGCCGCACTTGCAATTTCGACAAATCTTTCTGTTATAAGGGAAGACAGAATTTTATTTTTGGGTGAATACCTGTGGAAACACTTTAAACCATACACTGCCATTCAAAAATGTGTGGACATTTAGACTTTTTAAAATAAATCAATAGTTTTATTCAGCAAGGACTTAACACTAAAGATATTTATATTGTTAGAAAGGATTTCTATTTCAAATAAATGCTGTTCTTTTGAACTTTATATTCATCTACAAATCCTAAAAATGACAGTTTCTGCAAAAGTACCGTATTAAGTAGCAGAACTGTTTTCCACATATGAAATAATGTCACAATATTACAGTTTTTACTGTATTTTTAATCAAATAAATGCAGCATAAGAAACAGATCCCAAACTTTTGAACTGTAGTGTATGAAGAACCAAACCAAACAGCAGCATACTGAGAGAAAAAAGGCTCGTGTTAACATATTTATTGTATTTTAAAAGCTCAAGTGATTGATCGAGAATGAAAGGAGCATATTTGTACTGTAGGATGAGCTGTCTCTCTGAGTAATGTCTGTTTTGTTTAGGTAAGAGTCTGATAACATTATTTTGGATCGCTGTGCACATGTCAAGTTAAGGCATGCACAGATATGCTGTAATTACTTGGAAAAAGAACGGCATGGGCTACATACTAAATCACTTTTGGCATGATTTTTTGAGCATTTCTATAACATATATCATTAAATCATACTAAAACTATATTGTGTTGCATTGAGAGCTGTAAAAATTTAGAAATAAAGAGGACTGTTTCTGTACAGCAAGATAAAATATGTTGTTTATCTGCGAATTGACTTCACATGGGACTCAAATTCAAAAATAAATAAAAGGTACTTTGTTGACAATTTAAATGGAAAAATGTATGTTTTCTGGTTACGTTGTTGCTGTCATTGTCAACATAGGCTCAATAAGAGGGTAGAAAATGGTCATGAAACATTATAAGTGAAGAAAATAAAATGCTATAAAAGTAGAATATGGCCCCTTTAAAGACACTTTGGGCTGTTTAACATATCAATGAGAGCCAAGGAGTAAGAAAGATGGTGTTTGGGAAATGCTGCAACATAAATCGTAGCCACAAATCCAAAGAGGCTTTATCTTGACCTAAAAGTAATGTTTCAGCATGTCAGTGATCCAAAGCATCAAAGCACAGATGTTTTTAAAGCCATTTACAAAAGAATGACTTTGAATTAAAGATGAGGCACAGGAAGTGAGTCTAAGCCTGTTTTAGTCACAACATGGAAACCTATGGAAGCTTATTTTAGCCACGGAATAAAAACTTAAGAAGTCTTTTAAAACCTTAATTCAGTGTTTTTTTCCCCCCTCAGTTTCTACCTCACAAATCAGTTTTTCCCCCACACTATTCTGCATTAACATCACACGATTTTGACCTTATTTCCTCTGAATTCTTAGTTTACATCTCACAATAGGACTCTTCTCTCCCAATTCTGTATCTGTCACAGATAAAAAGATAAATACAGGTAATTTTGACTTAATTGCAAGTTTATAAGTTGCAATTATAACTCACAATTCTCAGAATTTTCCGTGGTTGGTGGAAATAAGCTTCCATAGAAACCCTACCAAGACCTGACTAATTCTGTTCAGCACTGGACGGCTAGTTGGCCTTCACTGCTGCATAGAAACAAACACAAAGATGAAGTCTCAGGCTCTGCATCCAATGACCTGTATTCACATTGATGCCTTTTCTTTAAAGGAATTCCTGAAACCCCATGAGAGTGATTGGGAATGGCACGCACCACCGCTGCAGTGAGCTCTGGCACAGGCATCTTGGCACCAGTGGTTTTCACTTCAGGAAAACCAACAGAGTGCAGCTAATGGCCAGAGCTCTCTCAGTGTGACAGCTTTTTGCCGGATAGATACGGTATTGCATGTTGGCGAGTCTGACAAAATGATGATGATTTATAAAAAAAGAGAAGTCAAATCAATGATGACCAAACATGATTAGCAATGAAAACCACATGCATGAATGATAACATTGCACAAATATGTAGGAAGGAAGCAAGCACAAACCGCCAGAAGTGAAGCTCAAAGCCTTCACATTTGTCCTTGCATTTCAGACAGGCAGCTCCAGCTCCAATCTCATGGCCCAGGGTTATCTGGCAAAACAACAGGAGACATGAGCAAATCCTGCTTCCCGAGTCACAAACTCATATCAAACACAAGTATTGGTCAAATCATCAGAAATTAAAAAAAAGCACACGTGCAAACTATGAACATACGTGTCAGATCCACATCACGTTCAGCAGCGGCAGCTCTTAAAGTAATAGCAGCCAAATAACCTAAATAACCAGCTGCTGTGATGTCTGTTAATCAAATAACAAAAAAAAAAAAAAAAAAAAATCAAAACTAAAAATGGACTAAATCAATAGCTTTTGTTGTTTTCATCTATACTCAAAATTACAAAAAAAGAAAAAGAAATTTTCCTATAGACAGCAGTAGGATTGGTATCAGTGATACTTGCCTTCAGTCATAAAAAGATGCCATTAAACAAATATTAAAAATATACTGTCTTTATGTTGTTTCTACATTAATTTGAAGACTGAATGTGAAATTATTGCAATATAAAAATATATTTAAAAACTTTAATGTTAGGTGGGATTAATCGTGATTAATTTCAGAAGATAAAATCATCAGAAATTCAAAAAAGCACATGCATTTATTTTATTTTTATTAAATGGTGACCCCTCTTGCCCTTTCCTACTAATTTTAAAAATCACAAATTTCATTTTCTAATTATCAACTTGTATATGTATATGACTTTTTCTCTAAAGAAATTAATAATGTTATTCAGCATTTATCAAATAAATGAAAACTTTCTATTCATCAATAAACTGAAGAAAAAAAAAAAGAATCATGGTTTCCACAAAATATTAAGCATCACAACATCAATCAGCATATTAGAATGATTTCTGGAGTAACGATGCTGAAAATGTAGCTTTGCCATCATTGAGATATATGACTTTTTTTATTTGTAATAATAATATTTCACAATATTACTGTTTTACTGTATTTTTTTGTTCTGTCTTGTTGAGCATATAGGACTTCAAAACATTTAATTTTCTAGCAATACATATTTAATAAAACACTAAGTCTAAATAAACAGCTTAAATAAATAAACTATGCCAAAATGGGTAAAAGGGTTGTGAATTTAGCATGTATTAAGCTAGTCAACTGTTGGGACAAAATGTTTTATTTCTTTTTTAATTATTTACTTATTCTCTAACATGTCTACTAGATCTCACAAGAGATTTGCATTTACAGTTCACAAGTTAAAAAGACATTTGTGCTACTAATAATTTATAAAACAAACAAATAAATAAAAAAAGACACCAACACAGACTCTCTAAACTCTTGTAGCCTATGTATTCCTTTACTAATCTTGCCAAATCTAACAAAGGTGAAGTTGCATTTCTTCTGGGGCCTGCTTTTTATAAGACAAGTTTTTTTTTTGAAGAATTCTCCTCAGTTGCACGATCATGTGCTTCTTGAAACTTCATAGAACTTACTATTTAGGACAAAAAACTACAGGCCTTACAAAATTCTCTTTGAAGCAGGGCATAATTTCCATAATTAAAGGAAGGAGAAGAATGCCTCTCAAACTACTCTTCCATTTCTACAAGAAATTTCAAGTGTAATATCAGTCTTCCTCACTAGATATTATAATATTTACTTCATAATGCTTATTCTTGTCTGAGCAGTTCTCAACACTAAAGCTCCTCAGCTGGAAGACCACCTTATAAGGTCAAGTATTTATCAAGATGGAGTACGCCTGGAGGGCTTAGCACATCTTCTGTGTTAAAGAAGAACATTTTTCTGATTAAAACTCAAGGCCTGAGGAGTTACTGTTTAACAGCGAGACAATGAGGCCCACTGTGGCATTTCGGTCCATAAACCTGTACCTAATATTTATACTGTACCTACACTAGCTCCTGATAACACGGAGTGCAAATCTCGATTAATGCTTTTAAAAACATCTATTTGACAGAGAAAATTATGTGGCATTCACAAAGATTTAGCAAATGAAAAAAATATTATTGCATCAGCAAAAATTGCTTTAAACATTACAAATGTTAATGTTTGTTAACCAATGTGAACTCTTACTGCATTATTTTTTGCAATTGTATGGAAATGTTATGCAATGTAATATTTGTTTCTTTTAAAGGGATATTGTTTGAAAGATTGTTGGTTTATCTTTTCCATGCAATGAAAATTAATGATGACTGCAACTTTCCGGCTCCAAAAAGGATGCAAAATTGCCATAAAATAGCATTAATGTAATCTATAATATATTATATTTAACTCTTCTGCCATCCAATAGGTTTGTGAGAGAGATAGGTTGAAATAACATGTTATTAATTCGTCGAAACTGTAGTGAGAAGCTAACCTGTTATGACTAGATCATAATAGATTGAGACCATGAGCTGAACTGCATCAGATTTGTGAACAAATCATTCAGATTGGTTTGTGAATCGGATTCAAATAAATCTGATTGTCAAGATTTTAGGTAAAAAATGACTTAAATTTCATTCAGTCCATTCACCATTCAGTGCAAAAGTCATATTGACTACTTATAAGGAACATGAAAGTACATCCTTTTTGAGGCTTGACATCTTCAGTCATCATTCATTGTCTTTGAAGAACTTTCTTCAAAATATATTTTGTGTTTCACAGAAGAATAACGTTATACAGGTTTGGTGCTACATGAGGGTGAGTAAATTATAACATTTTCATTTTGGGTTGAACTAAAACTTTAAGCTGTAGAGGAACTTCACATCTTTACATCACCTCTTGCAAAAACCTACTTCTTTCTTTACCGTACACATACTGTGTGTCAAAACATGTTTTATCACCACCAAACTTCAACCATTACAATTTGGCTAACGTTAGTGGTTGAATTGCTGCAATAAGTGTTGAAAGAAACCCACTTGCTGCAGTGACAACCATATAAGAGTAGTAAACGAATCTATGGAATTAAACATAATATTCACAACAACTTCCAGCTTGTTTACAGATTGGAAAAGGAAAATCTATAGGTTCTGTGATCTAAATACATGAAATTCAATTCATGTTTCAATCAAATAAAAAAGAACCAGGATCTTCCGTTCATGTTTTACTTCCTATTAATGACCACTTCCTATTTCTCACTAAATGTAAACAAGTTTTTTAATCACTCGGCCTCGAATGTGAGAGTTGTAAAGCCAAATGTTTCGCCATGTATAACAATGGCAGTGGCTTTACCTTTAAGGGCGTTGCCGAATGTTTCTGCAACTAACCTTTCGGACCATGACCAGTTCAATAAGCGTACCTTTTTAACTTCTTTCTCGATCTCCATTCTTGTCGAGCTTGTTTAGATGTGATAACCAGCGCTGACTCGATTCCCACCAGCAACTTTCCCTGACGGGTCACTTTTGTTGAACGGGACAGACTCCCACTTCTGTCCCTCTGGCTCACACTCATTCACGCTGAAAGACTTCCGCTCATTGCCAATGTGCGCTGTTCAGCCAATAGGAGCCGAGATGTAGACTTGAACTACCAATCAGAGTCATGTATGAGATGTCTCTGTTACAAAGTGAAACGCTCGCGGACAGATGGGAGAGCTGGAGCTCGTTGGTAACTGCAACGTGGATTAAATGCGGATTTTTTTTTTTAATGACACTTGTTTTATATAATTATTTAAAAAAATGTATGATTAATTTGAATAATTAATTATCATTATTTTAATGTAATTAATATAATTAATGATTAATTTATTATTAATTGAAATGAAATATTTTTGTTTTGTATAATATATATATATATATATATATATATATATATATATATATATATATATAATTTAATTATTTTAAATGGTTAATTATATTTATATGTTTTTGTATTCACAAACACAAAAATATAAATATCATTAATAATTTATTATTTATTATAATTCAATAATCATTTATTCACACACACACACACACACACACACACACACACACACACACACACACACACACACACACACACACACACACACACACACACACACGTGTGTGTGTGTGTGTGTGTGTGTGTGTTAATATATTTGGTAATGAAAAAATGCATTAAAATAGAAAAAAGTAAAATTACAGTTTTTATCGATTGCTAACACACTATAACTGATTCATTTGGCCCAGTTTTCCAAACCATTCATACAGTTCTCAAAACAAAGACACGTTTCTCAAAACTTTTAACACATTTCACCTGTTTTCACACACGTTCCAATTTGCTCAGTGTTTTCTGCAAAACTCTACACAATAACAGCATCATTTTGTACAAGTTTAACCATGTTCTCATTTAGAAAACTCAAACACACAATATAATTAACTCAAGCATCAAAAAATGAACACAAATTGCACACATTTATCCCTGTGTGAACATTCAGTAGCAGAACTGATGACACACAGGTCAGAATCTCAGGATGATATACACAGGAGCACAAGTGGTTATGTGTTTTGGAAAATGAATCCTTGTAGTGGGAGACAAAGAGGAATAGGAGGAGAAAAGAAAAAATTAAGGGGATGAGGTCAAAGGTTGTTTGTTCCTGATGAAGTACAAAGCACTATAGTTGACTATGTTCTTCTGCATGGACTGACCGTGAGGGAAGTTGGCCTACAGGCTCATCTACAAGGTTTCAATACTACTTATACAATGTAATTACAGTACATAGCAGCAGTACTTCAGATGAGACAACTTTCATTATTCTAAGTGTAAATAATGTAGCACATGTTGTACGCCCTCAAACTCATTACTGTTGAAATTATATGTAGCCAAGTAGTCCTTACATCTACTCTATTTTTGCAGAACTGAGAGACGACTGTCCAGGGAAGGCAGAGAAGTCTTTTTTCAGAAGACTAAGAAACCGCTATAACAAATAAGGATACTACCAATACTGTAATGCAATTTGGCTGAGGATGCTGAATGAATGAATGAATGAATGAATGAATGAATGAATGAATGAATTTATTTATTTACAGTAACTGACAGTATATTCCAGTGTGTGTTTACTGTGTATTCAGTTGTTTGGTCTTTGAACTTTTCTCTTCTAGTGCTTTTCATTTACTGTAAGATCTCTTTACAGAAGTGTAATGAAAGTAAACTTTTCTTAAAGTTTATTGCTGAATTTTACTGTATCTGCACCCATCTATTTATGCGATATACTGTAACAGTCATTGACTAGCAAAAGGATTCCTGTTTCCCAAAAGCAGGCTTTTGTAACAGTGTTTTGAATTGATCTCACTAGTGTTCTCTAGACAGGAATGTAGTCTGAGTATTTGACAGGTTTGTGTATCATCTGAGGCCAAAGTTTGAGTCTGACAAAAGAGAATATGTTTTTGACTAAACTATTTGATTTTGACCTGAAAGTTTGAAGTTTGCACAAGTTGGTGTGTAATTTTGAGATTGTGTTTATAGTTGTGAGAAAATGGTGAATTGTTTCATGAATTGTGTGTTAGCAATCAAGAAAAACTGTAAACAAATGACAGTTTTTCTCGATTGCTAACACACTGTAACTGATTCATTTGGCGCAATTTTCCAAACCATTCATACAGTTCTCGAAACAAAGACACGTTTCTCAAAACCTTTAACACATTCCACCTGTTTTCACACATACTCCAATTTGCTCAGTGTTTTCTGCAAAACTCTACACAATAACAGCATCATTTTGCAAAGGTTTAACCACGTTCTCATTTAGAAAGCACAAATACACAATATGACTACCTCAAGAATCACAAAATGAACACAAATTGCACACATTTATCCGTGTTTGAACATTCAGTAGCAAAACTGATGACACGGCAGTCAGAATCTCAGGATGATATACACAGGAGCACAGGTGGTTATGTGTTTTGGAAAATGAATCCTGGTAATGGGAGACAAAGAGGAATAGGATGAGAAAAGACAAATTAAGGGGATGAGGTCAAAGGTCATTTGTTCCTGATGAAATGTATTGCACTATATTTGAGCATGTTCTTGTGCATGGAATGAGCGTAAGCTTATATATATATATATAAGCTGCCTGCAGGCTCATCTACTTACACATTACAATTACACTACATAGTAGCAGTACTTCAGACGAGAGCAAACTCGTAACTGTTGAATTGATGTGTAGCCAAGTACTTTTTACATGTATTTGTACAGAACTGAGAGTCGACTGTCTAGGGGAGGCAGAGAAAGTCTTTTCTCAGAAGACTAAGAAACTGTTATAGTATAACAAATAAGGATATTACCAATACTGTAATGCAACCTGGCAGAGGAAGCTGTATTTATTTATTTATTGCTGTACAGAAACTGACAGGATAATGTGTGTTTACTGTATATTCAGTTGTTTGGTTTTTATACTTTTCTCTTCTAGTGCTTTTCATCTACTGTAAGATAACTTTACAGTAGTGTAATGAAAGTAAACTTTTCTTAAGGTTTATTGGTGAATTTTACTGTATCTGTAACTCTATTTGACTTGCAATATGTTTCCTGTTTCCCAAAAGCAGGTTTTTGTAACAGTGTTTTGAATTGATCTCACTAGTGTTCTCTAGACAGGAAAATAGTCTGTGTATTTGACAGCTTTGTGTGATTAGATTCTGACAAAAGAGAATATGTTTTTGACTAAAATGTTTGACTTTGACCTGAAAGTTTGAAGTTTGCACAAGTTGGTGTGTAGTTTTGAGATTGTGTTTATAGTTGTGAGAAAATGGTGAATTGTTTCATGAATTGTGTGTTAGCAATCGAGAAAAACTGTAACATGCTTTTTCTTGGTCAACATAAAAAACACACATCCTAACAGGTCAGAGCAAGTCATTGTAAGTGCATATTATTAGGGCGGAGGGCAGGAAGCAGCCGTACTCTGACAGAAACTGATGTGCTGGCCTCATACAGGAAGCTGTGGCTTATTCAGTGTTTGTGTTGGTTTTGGAAAGGGTGTGGTGATGTCAGACTTTAAATTCAGAGATACTAAATTCTGCTTTTCTGCCTCTCTTTTAGAAGGTTTATTAATGATTTGTGCAGACTTGTCTTCACTAAGCCTGCTTGAAATCCTTGCTTCAGTCATTTGGTTGAGTTGATGTAGACACGAAGCACTAACAGCATGGCCACTGCTTCATTGCCATGACTAACTATACTGTCACCAGCTATAATGACACTGTTGTCTGAATATAATCAGAAGCTGGGTGTGTTTCCTGTCTTATCTTGTATATAATTACTGCTCACTCACTCAATCAATCACTAAAACACAGTCGCTTCTTTATTTAGCTCTGTTTACATTACAAAAGTGTCTTTCAGTACATTACTAGGGTAATGGAGGTGTTTGAACTAACAGCCTTTAGTTCAACCAACAACATAATATTTTTCACGAAAGTTCGATGCACTAAATTGCATTACAATCCTTAAAAATGAAGATGAAAAACAGCTGCATTGTTCTCATTCATCAGACTCGGTGGCAGTGTTACACAAGGTTGTGAGAACCAAAGCAGCAGGCCTGTCTGAGCTGATTTAATGTCAACACAAGGTCAAAAGTTATACTTGGTACAAGCATTTGCTGCTATTCTATTCCACACAGCAAGATCTTGTTTTGCAAAGAGATATAAATGCATAATGCATATTTTCATGGTTTTCTAATAACCTATCTCACTGTTTATTCAGATGTATGGGGTTTTGACTAACAGTACCACATGACTAGCTGTGGCTAAAATAGCAATGTTGTGTGAAAGGATGAGTTTGTTTACATGTGTGGGTACAGGCTATGTGATGTTTAATCACAATTTAGGTGTAACTTTCCTGTCAGATTATGACTAATTATGAGGTTTTGCAGATGAGAATACTTCAGAAGAAGTAAATTATTACCATGGTTTGGTCATCTTGACCTGTATAATAATTTCTGATAACAAATGCATGAATGTCATTAACATATTCTGTCCATCAGCAGATAGATAGATAGATAGATAGATAGATAGATAGATAGATAGATAGATAGATAGATAGATAGATAGATAGATAGATAGATAGATAGATAGATAGATAGATAGATAGATAGATAGATAGATAGATAGATAGATAGATAGATTTTTTATTTATAAAATCAACTAACAAATTAATTTAGCATATTTGCTCCAATATGGTCGATACAGTTGGACCTCATTGTTAACTTGGTCTTGTTTTTACTATCTTTCTATCTCGGGTCAAAACAGTTAAGGCACTATTGATTACATTTGTCAATACACCGTATGCTGCTATACTAGGAGAAACAGCTGCATTGCTCTCATTTGTCAAGCTTCAGCATTAGTATTGTATAATATTGTGGGAACCACAGCAGCAGGCTTGCCAAATCATTACTAATACACAAATACAAGGTCACAGCCACCAGGGCAGTATATAAAGGATGACTCTAGCTAGAAAGTTCTACTCAAGCAAGATGAAGGGGCTACTGGTGCTGACTGCTCTGTTTGTGGCCGTGTTTGGCAAAAAGGCCTTTGAGGGGTGAGCTCACAAATCTTGTTTACAGTATCTTAGGTTTAAAAAAGAGAATATATATATATATATATATATATATATATATATATATACATACAATATATATTGCAATATATATACAATATTAAATATATATATATATATATATATATATATATACTGCATAGTTATGCACTAAAAGAGATAAAAGCGGTGCAGCATTTTACATTGAACTACAGTGATAAAATATAAAGTGTGATTTTTAATGCTGATAGCTTTACTTTATAAGATGATGAAAGGAATAATATTTTTAACTGCTCTGTTTGTTTTCAAAAATGTCAGTGGTTTTGTCTATGCAATGAACATCTTTCATTGTATGGACAAAATATCTTCATTTGCGATGAAAATTCAAATAAAGCCACATATCTTAAGCATAATGTTTTGATGTATCTACAGAGACCAGGTTCTTCGGATCACTGCAAAAGATGAGGCACAGATCTCGCTCCTGAAGGAGCTTTCTGAACAGGAACACCTTGGGGTACGTTTCACATCAAAACTGATCTACTTATTTATGTTTCTCATATGCATTTGGCATATAAACATTGTGCTTTGTGAACATCTGATTTACTTGTTTCTGTCTGTGTTCAGTTGGACCTCTGGAGGGAGCCCATTCATGAGTCCTTGCCTGTGGATGTTCGTGTCCCGTTTCACAGCCTGCAGGCAGTCAGGGCATTCCTGGGATACAATCAGATCCAGTATGATGTCATGATTATGGATGTCCAGGTGGGACTATTAATTCAACTTTTTGATTGCTATGATTATAATAGCTTGGAGAGAATCATCATACGACACACATACACCAGGAAACTTTTTTGTCAATCGTACGCCTTTTGATCTAAAATATTTCCTTGAAGTACCCCGTGGGATTTTAATTTAATGTTTCAATAACTGACACTTGTTCAAGGTTCTCTGGTGTTGGTTAATGGTCATATGACATGCAGGTAAACAAATAAAATATTTCATTTTAGTTTTTGTTTTCATTTTTTCAATTTTTTTTTTTATTTTAAGATTTCCATCAACTCAGAAACCCACACAGGTTCTCGAACCCCAGTTTGGGAAACATTGGGTTACACCACAATTAATCTTTGATCATATTTAATATATAATTTGGGTAATCACAAAATTAATCACAAAATATTTTTTTTACATTTTTCATTCTTCTTTCTCTGTAAGGATTTGCTGGATGATGAGGAACGTGAGATGGTGAAATATCGTTCCTTTCCAAGAAGTACCGATGACTTTGTCTACACCACCTACCATGATCTGAACTCTGTGAGTTCTGCACAACTTTAATTATATGAGTGCATTGCAAGACTTGTTGGATGTGACTATGTCGTTTCATGTTTTTCAGAAATTTACCATTTTGTATATTTTAAACAATTTTACACACATAATACAAACAGTCATTTGATAACCATGTTTCTCTCAGATTAACTCTTTCATGGACATGCTTGTGGCAGAGAACAGAAATCTGGTCAGCAAAATTGTGATTGGTCAGAGCTATGAGAAACGCCCCTTGAACGTCCTGAAGGTAGGTCATGATAAATAACGATAAATGTGCATACTTTTATTGCAGCAAGAGACCTCTAGTGAAAATGCTATTATTTTGCATTTTTCTAATTTTATATATTTTTTCCTATTACCAGTTATATTACCTATATTATGAATTTGTAATTATATTAACAATTTGAGTGAAACGCATTCAGTCTCGAATCACGCTCACAGAAAGCACTCGAGAAACAGTATCTCTTCTAGGGCTCGATACACTTTCAACTCTTTCAACTTTTTTAGTCTCAAGCAAGAGACTGTACACTCTAAAAAATGCTGGGTTAAATACAACCCAGCGCCGGGTAAAATATGGACGAACCCAGCGATTGAGTTGTTTAGACCTCAATCATAACCGCTGGCCAAATTCAAAAACAAAACTAAAATTAAAATATCTTTGAGAGCAAGGGGGCCCCCTGGTGTTTTGGGGGCCCTACGCAGCTTGCGTATTCTTCGTATAGGATCAGCTCTGAGTATATGTAATATAATTATGATTTTATCATTGTGACCTCCAGAGGTGTAAAGTATTGGAGTAAATGTAACTAATTTCTGTACTTGAGTATCTTTTCGGATACTTTGTAGTTTTACTGAGTATCAAAGATATTAGCAACTTTTACTCTCTACTTCACTACATTTTTGAACGAGTATCTGTGCTCTTTACTCAACTACATTTGAAATGAGTGTTGCAGTTACACATCACATTTTGCATGGCACCTAGCTTTTCTGCAGCAATTTATTTCTGCTACAAAAGATGTGATAACTTGTGCGGTTTGCCCTTATACTCACCCAAACTTGTCAACAAGGCTACTTTACGTGAATGTGAGCTCCTTAAGTAGTTTTATATGACTGCAGCTAGCAATGAGGCCGAAACCAGCACATCCAGTGCAAGAAGACCTTGACTTTTTAATTCAATTTTTTTTATTTACATTTTTTTATTTCTTTTTTTATTGCAATTTTGAGGTCAGGTTCAGTTTTATTTTGGTTTTAGAAAATAAACGTGATTGCTCTCCTCACAAATAAGTTCTTTCTTGTTTGTGTTACATGTTCTCTGTGCCTTGTCTTAGACTTTTATATCACTTCCTGTCTCCCGTGGTGTTTGTAATCAGTTTGTATCTCATCTTGTTCAGCTTGTTAGCCTCCTGTATATACAGTATAGATAGCCCTAGTGTTTCTTTAGTTCTTTGTGAGATGTTGAATGTAGTCTGTTTGCCTGCCATTCTGTTCTTTGTTCCCTTTGGTTTTTGGCTTATTATTTGTTCTAGTTTTTCCATGAAATCCCTGCATATAGATCCTTGCCTCTGCCTGTTTTCCCCAGCTTTTCCACAACATTACAGTTTTTCACTGGCATGTCTCTTTGACTAGTGCATCTTTGAGCCTATATTTAGTACAAGTAAAATACTTAAGTACTGTTAAAATCAGATACTCTAAGACTTTTACTCAAGTTGTAACTTGTAGTGGAGTAATTTTCACTGTAAGGTATCTGTACTTTTACTCAAGTATGGTTTTCTGGTACTCTTTACACCTCTGGTGACCGCATGTGCTCTTACTCAGTTCAGCACTGGAGCGAACCGTCCAGGTATCTGGATCGACACTGGCATCCACTCCAGAGAATGGGTCACCCAGGCCAGCGGAATCTGGTTTGCCAAGAAGGTAAAGCTATTAATTGGCAAACACAACATGCTATAAAAATAGATTTGAACAGGAATAGACTAAAGCACATATGCCCATGTGTTCTGTTGTGTGCAGATCGTGACTGACTACGGACGTGACCCCGTCCTCACCGGCATCCTTAACAGCTATGATATTTTCTTGGAGATCGTCACCAACCCTGATGGTTTCGCATACACCCACAGCAGAGTGAGTTTTAAAGCCTGATGCCTGGAAGACTTCACATGCACATTCAGTTCAGAACAACTGTATTTTGAGAACATATTCCAACGGACTGCTTTTCAATTGCAAATCCGTTTGGTTAAGGATCGCATGTGGCGTAAAACCAGAAAGCCAAACTCTGGCTCCAGCTGTGTTGGAGTTGACCCCAACAGGAACTGGGACGCTGGCTTTGGAGGTGAGATGCTTTTATCATTGCAGTTATACTCAAAGCTGGGTAGATTACTTACAAATTGTAATACATTACTGATTACACATTGCATGTTAAAAACTGTAGTTAGTTACGGTTACGCATTATAGGTAATGTATTCAGACTACACTTTAGATTACTTTTAGATTACTTTTTTTTATCTAACTTGTTTTAAACTTACCATTGAATTGACATAAAAAAGCAAAGAGAAAGAAAATACATTTCATTTTTTTAAATCAACCTCATAAAATGCATAACACGTTACATTAAACCAGGGTTTCCCAAACTAGGCTTAATGTTAGAACTGCAGTGGGTTTGTGAGTTACAGTTTTTCTCGATTGCTAACACACTATAACTGATTCATTTGGCCCATTTTTCCAAACCATTCATACAGTTCTCAAAACAAAGACATGTTTCTCAAAACTTTTAACACATTTCACCTGTTTTCACACACGTTCCAATTTGCTCAGTGTTTTCTGCAAAACTCTACACAAAAACGCCATCTTTTGCACAGGTTTAACCATGTTCTCATTTAGAAAACTCAAACACACAATATAATTAACTCAAGCATCAAAAAATGAACACAACAGCACACATTTATCCCTGTGTGAACATTCAGTAGCAAAACTGAAGACACACAGGTCAGAATCTCAGGATGATATGCACAGGAGCACAAGTGGTTATGTGTTTTGGAAAATGAATCATGGTAGTGCGAGACAAAGAGGAATAGGAGGAGAAAATAAAAAAATTAAGGGGATGAGGTCAAAGGTCGTTTGTTCCTGATGAAATACAAAGCACTATAGTTGACCGTGTTCTTCTGCATGGACTGACCATGAGGGAAGATGGCCTACAGGCTCATCTACAAGGTTTCAATACTACTGACACATACAATATAATTACAGTACATAGCAGCAGTACTTCAGATGAGAGAACTTTCATTATTCTCTGTACAGTAAATACTGTAGCACATGTTGTACACCCTCAAACTCATTACTGTTGATTTGTAGCCAAGTAGTCCTTACATCTACTCTATTTTTGCAGAACTGAGAGACGACTGTCCAGGGAAGGCAGAGAAGTCTTTTTTCAGAAGACTAAGAAACTGCTATAACAAATAAGGATACTACCAATACTGTAATACAATTTGGCTAAGGATGCTGAATGAATGAATGAATTTATTTATTTATTCATTCATTCAAAGTAGCTGACAGTATATTCCAGTGTGTGTTTACTGTATATTCAGTTGTTTGGTCTTTGAACCTTTCTAGTGCTTTTCATCTACTGTAAGATATCTTTACAGTCGTGTACTGAAAGTAAACTTTTCTTAAAGTTTATTGCTGAATTTTGCTGTATCTGCACCCCTTTATTTATGCTGTATACTGTAACAGACATTGACTAGCAAAATTATTCCTATTTCCCAAAAGGAGGTTTTTGTAACAGTGTTTTGAATTCATCTCACTAGTGTCCTCTTGACAGGAACGTAGTCTGAGTATTTGACAGGTTTGTGTATCATCTGAGGCTAAAATTTGAGTCTGACAAAAGAGAATATGTTTTTGACTAAACTATTTGATTTTGACCTGGAAGTTTGAAGTTTGCATAAGTTGGTGTGTAATTTTGAGATTGTGTTTATAGTTGTGAGAAAATTGTGAATTGTTTCATGAATTGTGTGTTAGCAATCGAGAAAAACTGTAATAAAAACGCTTATCATTAATTAAACACTAAAAATAGAAATATTTAATTTGTTTACCTGCATACCAATTTGACCATTAAGCAACAATATGCGAATGTGTTGTTAAATTATTGAAATGTTAACTTCCTCAGAGATATTTCAAGAAAATATTTCACGATAGAGTAGTTTTGGCTGACAAAAACGACTGAGAATCCATTTAAAAGAAGAATTATGGAGAATCAGTAAATTATCAATGATTTACCCGGCGTTGTGTGAATAATATGTAATCCATAAAAAGTAACTGTAATCTAATTACGAGCATTATAAAATACTCTAATTACGAGTACTTGATTTTTGGAATCTGATTATGTAATCCAGATTACATGTAATCAGTTACTACGGTTATACTGTAAAGCAAGACCAAAATGGATTAATGGATTTATGGGAATAAAGAAAAGATAAATAATATGAAAAAAGAAAAATAATATGCACACGTTCAATCTTAATTTTAAGCCTAATATGTTAAACACTGAAAATGCTTCTTGTCTCTTCACATTCAATTATAAATTACAGGCTATAGTTCATTGCATAAAAGAATATTAGCTGCACTCATTTAACAGTTCTATCGTAAAACAGAAATATTAGCGTAAATTAAGCCTAAAATATAATTGTATGAGAAAAGAAATCTGAATTTCATGATGTAAACTCCGCCTAAATACATTTTGTCAAATATTGTCAAGTATCAAATATTAGACCATTTTGTGATTTCTGTTACATTCTAATTAATCACTATGGTGGTTATGGCCCTAAGGGGCTTTGAAAATTCCAATAGTATATAATAATATCTTGTTTTTCTGTTTTCTAACCTCAGGTGCTGGTTCCAGTAACAACCCCTGCACTGAGACGTACCGCGGACCCAGTGCTCATTCTGAGCCCGAGGTCAAGGCCATTGTGGACTTTGTGAAATCTCATGGCAATCTCAAGGCCTTTGTGTCCATTCACAGCTATTCCCAGATGCTCCTCTATCCATACGGATACACAAGCACTCCTGCAAAGGACAAGGCTGAACTGGTATGCATGTGGAAACACACTATTCTAGATATATGTAGCATCAATTAAATCAAATTCTGTATTGTCCCTTCAGCACGAGCTCGCCAGGAAGGCTATCTCTGCCCTGCAGTCACTGTATAACACTCGCTACACATATGGAAGCATCATTACTACCATCTGTAAGTTTGAGAAGATTTGTTTCAGTTCATATCAGTTTTGTACCCTTCTAACAATCTCTCTGTCCACAGATCAAGCCAGTGGAGGCACTATCGACTGGACCTACAACCAGGGCATCAAGTACTCCTACACCTTTGAGCTGAGAGACACTGGCCGCTATGGTTTCATCCTGCCTGCCAATCAGATCGTCCCCACTGCTGAGGAGACCTGGCTGGCCCTGATGGCCATCATGGAGCACACCAAAAATAATCCATATTAAACAAGTTTCTGTGATGAGACAAAGTGAATAAAAGAGTGTTAATAAAAACAACAAACACATTTACCATTTTATGGAAGTTGCTTTAATATACATTACAAAGAATATATTGTTCAGCCCTGAAAAGTCTCTGGATACTGACTGATATATCTGTACCATATGAGGTATTGGTGGTTATTAGAGATTTTATAAATTGATCAGTATGGGTTGATATTAGATATTTAATTACTCATTCTAATTTCTTCTTTTCCTACATTTAGATTACATTTGCCATTATCAGTGTTATTAGCACCATTGAGATACTATTATAGGTTAGTTATGTATGCATGTATTTTTTAATTTAAATTCTCAATTAGATTTTGTGTTAATATTTTCTGCTTTCATTTTGATTTTAGTTAAAGTTTTAGTAATTTATTTGGGTTTTGGTTGTAATTATTTTATTGCATCAATTTAAACTAAATAAAAATGACAATTGTTGCCTTGGCAATTATAGCTGACATCAGTTTTCAGATATTTTATTTTAAGTTTGTTTAAGTCAACTATAATAACCTTGTCTAACACTTGCTTAAAGTTCAGCTTTAAAACACCAATAAATAAATACCAATTAAATGTCAGCAAATCTCAAAATGAATATCTGTTTATTCATCATACTGTGTACATCATAATGTTATGATGTCAAAATTGACCTGTATCGTTAATTTTAGTTTTGAATGAATTTAACAATTGATTTTAGTTTTTAGTGTTTTATTTTTTATTTATTTAGATACAAGATATATTATTTTGATATCGACCATTTATCATCCATATTATTAAAAAAATTACCAGTGCATCAATTTTATCAAATTTTATTATTGTTTTTGAAGTGAAAGAGCTCAAAACTTCCTCACCAATACAAAAAGGGCATTTACAGTGGGGGAAAAAATTATTTGATCCCCTGCTGATTTTGTACGTTTGCCCACCGACAAAGAAATGATCAGTCTATAATTTTAATGGTAGGTTTATTTGAACAGTGAGAGAAAAATCCAGAAAAACACATTTAAAAAAAGTTAGAAATTGATTTGCATTTTAATGAATCAAATACGTATTTGATCCTCTATCAATCAGCAGGATTTCTGGCTCCCAGGTGTCTTTTATAATGGTAAGCAGCTGAGATTAGGAGCACTCTCTTAAAGGGAGTCTCAGCTTGTTACCTGTATTAAAGACACCTGTCCACAGAAGCAATAAATCAATCAGATTCCAAACTCTCCACCACGGCCGAGACCAAAGAGCTGTCCAAGGATGTCAGGGACAAGATTGTAGACCGATACAAGGCTGGAATGAGCTACAAGACCATCGCCAAGCAGCTTGGTGAGAAGGTGACTGTCACGGATCAGTCAGGCCCTACACCCCACCAATCACAGCGATCCACATCACCAGAATACTAATCACCCTATCACATCAGTCATCAACACCACTATAAATACCATCACATCAAGCACACCAGTGTCTGATCTCATACATTCTATGTGGACGCTATACCTTGGAAATACTTCCCCTAAAGATATCCTTTGCATACGAATACTTACCATTTGTACCTTACCTCCTGTCTCTGCATCCTAGTGTTCTCCTCTCCTCCCAGATTTTTTGTCGTTGGATTTTGTGTGCCGTTGTGGATCCCCTCGTCTCGTCACCCCAACAGCTCTGTGGAAGAGAAAGCAGTTACTATCATCCTCATCCGCCCAGTGGCCTTCCCAATATACCATACTCGCCTCCGATCACCTGCTCATTTCTCTGTTTACCTCATCCTGTTCAAATAAACGTAATTCTGGTTACCACTTACCTCAGTGTCCGGCCCTAACTGTTACAGTGACAACAGTTGGTGCGATTATTCTCAAATGTAAGAAACACAAAATAACTGACAGTCTCCCTCGGATTGGGGCTCCATGCAAGATCTCACCTCGTGGAGTTTCAGTGATCATGAGAATGAAGGAATCAGCCCAGAACTACACGGGAGAGGATCTTGTCAATGATTTCAAGGCAGCTGGGACCATAGTCACCAAGAAAACAATTGGCAACACACTACGCCGTGAACGACTGAAATCCTTCAGCGCCTGCAAGGTCCCCTGCTCAAAAAAGCACATGTACAGCCCATCTGAAGTTTGCCAATGATTCAGAGGAGAACTGGGCAGTGTTAATTTTGGCAGGCATTTTTGATTTAGTCTTAGTCTTTATCATGAGACGAAAATGCTTAATAGTCTTAGTCACATTTTAGTCATTTGAGTCTTTCATAGTTTTAGTCTAGTTTTAGTCGACGAAAAGTCATTGCATTTTTGTCAACTTTTAGTCATTACTTTTAGTCAAACTGCAGTTACCAACATTTATTTTGGTAGCCATTTTATATGTAGTCTTCAAACAAAAATAGTCATTAATTAATCTCTCTTTAAATCAATTAAGCTTATTAGAAATTTGAATCAAGGATTGAATCTGGAAAAACTGGAATAAATATTCATTTTTTGGTAGATATACAAATTAAACTCATTTTTCAGATACAGTAGTATTGTCAGTATTGTCACCATGACAAGTATACATTTATTTAATATTTTTCGTTGGTTAACATTAATGACACAGATAGGTATTTAATAGGAATGCTGTCCATTTAAAACGGATGCATGTAATACTGACACACATTCAGTTTTCACCCACCTGTTTACGTTCACTTAAGCCATATCCGACTGTATTTACGTGAGATATTCTAGTACACAATAGACATTTGGACTGCTGTGTATGTATTTGAGCACCGAGTACCGAGAACTGATCGCGCGCTGTATGAGAACTGAAGAAGTGGAGCGTGCGCGCGAGAGAGAGCGCGCTTCTATCAGCGCGATTCCGCTTATCCCGCCTTCACTAACTTTAAGTTAATCAACAACGAACTGTGACTCCCAGGAAAAACGGGACGGTCTGGTCACCCTATCGCTAACCCTTCAGGTGCTGAGGCCATTGTTTCAGATCGCTAGTTCGCGTTTTGGTAGCCAATCCGTCCGCGGCTGCCATACTGAGACTAGATATACGAACGCCCCTCATCCGATTGTAATCCAATGACAGAGACGCACATTTTGAAAGACAAGACAGTTAACTTAGCCTATAGGATGTATTTTGAATGTCCGGTAGTCCTCAAAGAACATTTTAGTCCCGTCTCGTCTCGTTAACGAAGACGCGGCATAAATTTCGTCATAGTTTTTATCATCAGATATTATTTTTAGCTCGTCAACGTCTAGTCTTAGTCACAGAAAAAAGGTTCGTTGACGAATATTTTTCGTCGTCGTCTTCGTTGACGAAATTAACACTGGAACTGGGTGAAAGTTTTGGTCTCATTTGACCACAAAATCCAGCTCTTTGGCATCAACTCAACTCACCGTGTTTGGAGGAGGAGGAATGCTGCCTATGACCCCAAGAACACCATCTCCACCGTCAAACATGGAGGTGGAAACATTATGCTTTGGGGGTGTTTTTCTGCTAAGGGGACAAAATCCCTCCTGAGATGTGTGCAAACCTGGAGGCCAACTACAAGAAACGTCTGACCTCTGTGATTGCTAACAAGGGTTTTGCCACAAAGTATACTAAGTCATGTTTTGCGAAGGGCTCAAATACTTATTTGACTCGTTAAAATGCAAATCAATTCATAACTTTTTTGAAATGCATTTTTCTGGATTTTTTTTGTTATTATTCTGTCTCTCACTGTTCAAATAAACCTACCATTAAAACGATAGACTGATCATTTCGTTGTCAGTGGGCAAACGTACAAAATCAGCAGGGGATACAATAATTTTTTTCCCCCACTGTATATTTGTAAGGCTCCTGCTTGTAATGACTCTCCCAAACACTAGGTGGCCCCAGCTTCTGTAGAACTCATTGCATCTCTACTCATTTAGCACTTGAATTCATCCACCTGTGGGTCATTATCTCGTTTGTTTCCCTATTTAAGCATGCTGCTTTCTTTCAGTTGTGTTCAGTCTTGAGCCTACTATGTATGAGTTAACCTCACCAAGAAAGTTTTTTTGTTTTTTCTCTGTGGGAGCACGGCTTCCTTTTTGTTGTAGTTTTGAACTTGAACTCCTCAGTAAAGCACTCTTTTCATTCATCTATCTGCCCTTGGGTCCATCTATTATTTGTCATCCACCATAGCTCAGTGGTAAAGAGGCCGTTCAGTCGACTAGAAGACCCAAGTTCAATTCCAGCCTCAGACACCCGTTACAGCAAGACTGAACCATGGAAGTGGACCCAGCAGTAGATGCCACACCTGCCTCCAATGATGATCAGATCCTAGCTATTCTGTCTGGCCAAGCTTCCACCATTCACAGACATGAGCAGATTCTAACAGAAATCCTACAACGCTTAAGTGAGCAGACTACGTCCCAAGCTTCTTCAGTTTTAACCACCCCACCTGTTCTAGCTGAAAGGTTCGCACCTCCATTTCCTGGGCCTCTACCTGAGCCAAGACTGCCTGCACCAGAGAGGTATGATGGGAACCCTGAGAGATGTCGAGGCTTTATCACTCAGTGTACTCTGGCATTTGGATTACAACCTAACAGCTTTCCAACAGAGAACAGCAAGGTTGCATATATCATCACTCTGCTCACCGGGAAAGCTCTGGACTGGGCTACGGCTTTGTGGGAACAACATTCCCCACTGACTGACAATTGCGACCTATTTGTTGCAGAAATGAGGAGGGTTTTTCATCACCCTACCAGTGGGGGAGAGGTGGACCACAGGCTACTCCAGATTTCTCAAGGGACAAGGAGTGTGGCAGAGTTTGCTATTGAGTTCCGTACCTTAGCCACAGAGAGCAGTTGGGACCAACGAGCCCTGAGAGCGACGTTTCACCGTGCCCTGTCTCCTGATCTCAAGGATGAACTGGCCTTTCGAGATCCGGCTCCTGACCTAGAGTCCCTTATTGACATGGCCATCAGGGTGGACAATCGCATTCGAGAGCGCAGGCGGGAACGCCGTGGGGAGGTCCGGCTGCCTGAGCCCCATGCTTCTAGCAGAAGCCTTGATTCACCTCCACTTCCCATGAATTTCGAGGAACCCATGCAGTTGGGTAGGGCCAGACTGTCACAAGCCGAGAGGGAGCGACGCATGAGGGAGAGATGCTGTTTGTACTGTGGAAAGCCAGATCACTTTAGATCCAACTGTCCAGAGTTGACGGGAAAAGACAACTCTCGTCCAAGAAGAGGGGGGCTGGGACGAGAGTAATCACCTTTCCCCAACCAGCAGCTTCTGGGGTTTCACTCAATGTATCACTGGATTGGGGCAACCATCATCACAAACTTCAGGCCTTCCTAGATTCAGGGGCTGCTGGAAATTTTATGGACTTTACTTTGGCCAGACACCTGAGAATGCAGCCCATCACTCTTCAAGAACCCCTGAACATAACGGCATTGGATGGGAGACCCCTGGGCTCTGGTCAGGTAAGACAGTGCACTACACCCCTCCATCTCCAAATTGGCTGTCATAAGGAGAGGATACAGTTTTTCTTGATTAATTCACCAGAGTTCCCTTTAATTCTTGGTTTCCCATGGTTATCCCTTCATAATCCACATATAGATTGGACAGCCAGGAAAGTGATTGGTTGGGGTACTAATTGTGGGATTTTGGGTCTCTCTCTCTGTTATTTTTCCGAGTTGCTGGCGACATCATCTCCTGACTCACAACCAACCACTCCCAAGCTGCTGCCCATTCCTTTCAAGCCATCAGCCCAATCCACAGAGGTGCTAACTATCCCCAAGCTTAAACCTGTAGCCTCCGGAGTCCCAGTGCTTCCTCCTGAGTTGTCTCGAGTCCCCTCAGAGTATGCAGACCTCTGTGAAGTTTTCAGCAAGACCCGCGCAGCCTCTCTGCCGCCCCACAGACCATATGACTGTGCAATCGATCTGCTACCAGGTACCTGCCCCCCTCGAGGGAGACTCTATTCCCTCTCGGGCCCAGAAAGAGCTGCCATGGAGGAGTATATCAATGACTCTCTTAACAGTGGGTTCATCCGTCCATCTACGTCACCGGCAGGGGCTGGCTTCTTCTTTGTGGGGAAGAAGGATGGCGGTCTTCGGCCGTGCATTGACTACCGAGGCCTTAATCGCATCACGGTAAAGAACCGCTACCCACTGCCACTAATGACAACGGCCTTTGAACTCCTTCAAGGGGCAACAATTTTCACAAAGCTAGACCTTCGGAATGCCTATCACCTTGTTAGGATACGAGAGGGAGATGAGTGGAAGACGGCTTTTAACACTCCTAAGGGACACTATGAGTATCAGGTAATGCCCTTTGGGTTAGTCAATGCTCCAGCCGTTTTTCAGGCACTTATTAATGATGTGCTACGAGATATGCTAGACAAATTTGTATTTGTATATCTTGACGATATTCTCATCTTCTCTCGCTGCTATCAAGAACATGTCCAACATGTCCGAATCGTCCTATCTCATCTGCTGAAGAATGGACTCTTTGTCAAGCTGGAGAAGAGCGAATTTCATGTCCCCACTGTCTCTTTTCTTGGATTCATTGTCTCTAGTGGCAACGTCCAGATGGATCCCGGCAAGATTCAGGCAGTTCTAAATTGGCCTCAACCATGCTCCGTCAAAGAGGTCCAACGCTTTCTGGGATTTGCCGACTTTTATAGGAGGTTCATTAGGAACTTTAGTGCTATAGCAGAACCCCTGACCGCTCTTACCAAGAAGGCATCAAGCCCATTTAAGTGGACTGAGAGGGCTGGTCATGCATTTGACCGACTCAAGCAGCTCTTCACGTCCGCACCCATTCTCACCCTCCCAGATCCTGAGTTGCCCTTTGTAGTCGAGGTGGATGCTTCAGGCGTTGGGGTAGGAGCAGTCTTATCGCAGAGAGCAAGAGCGGACCACAAGCTTCATCCTTGCGCTTACTTCTCACGTCGACTTTCCCCAGCTGAGAGGAATTATGACATTGGTAACCGGGAGCTGTTGGCAGTGAAGTTGGTCCTTGAGGAGTGGAGACAATGGCTGGAGGGGGCCAAACACCCATTTCTTATCTGGACAGACCACAGGAACCTCACCTACATCCGTGAGGCCAAGAGACTGAGCTCACGTCAGGCTCGTTGGGCCCTCTTCTTTAACCGCTTTGACTTTACTCTCTCATACCGGCCAGGTTCTAAGAACTCAAAGCCTGATGCCCTCTCAAGGCAGTTTGATCCACCAGAAGTGGAGGGCAAACCTGAATCAATCTTACCCAGCTCTAGAGTGGTGGCATCAATCCAGTGGGGAATCGAAACTGCAGTGAGGAGGGCCCAACAGCAACATCCCGACCCAGGTAACGGCCCTCCGGGTCGCCTTTTTGTGCCTAACTCTGTGCGTTCTGATGTGTTACAGTGGGGCCATGCTTCCCTTTCCTCGGGCCACCCTGGGAGCACAAGAACATTGAAATTCATCCAGAGACGGTTCTGGTGGCCTAACATGCATCGAGACGTTCGGGGTTTTGTGGCTGCCTGCGCGGTGTGTGCCCAGAACAAGGAACCCAGAACCCACCCTCACGGCCTACTGCACTCACTACCCATCCCTACACGCCCCTGGTCCCACATATCTTTGGACTTCGTAACGGGTCTACCAAGATCTCAAGGTAACACTGTAATTCTGGTGGTGGTAGACCGGTTTTCTAAGGCTTGTCATCTTATACCATTACCCAAGATTCCCACAGCAGGTCAGACAGCGGACTTGATGATGCAACATGTCTTCAGAATTCATGGCTTTCCCCAAGATATGGTATCTGACCGGGGATCGCAATTCACCTCCCGGTTCTGGAAGTCGTTCGGACGACTAATTGGGGCTTCCATTAGCCTGTCCTCTGGATTTCACCCTCAATCAAATGGACAGACAGAGAGAGTCAACCAGGAGATTGAGAAGACTCTCAGATGCCTGGTCTCTAACAATCAGACTGCTTGGAGCTCTCAGTTGGTCTGGGCTGAATTTGCACACAACACTCTACACCACTCCTCTTTAGGCATGTCCCCCTTTGAATGCCAGTTTGGTTTCCCCCCCCCCCTCTGTTTCCTGAACAGGATCCTGAGGTTCGTGTACCAGCTGCTGCTCAACTTGTTCAGAGATGTCGACGGGCGTGGCGGAGAGCACGACTAGCCCTACTAAGGGCCACTCAACGACAGCAGAGGCATGCAGACCAGCACCGTAGAATTGGACCGTCACTTAGACCAGGTCAGAGAGTGTGGCTGTCTACTAGGGACCTCCCCCTGCACGTTGAGTCACGGAAACTAGCACCCCGCTTCATCGGCCCTTTCAAGGTCCTCAAAAGGATCAACCCAGTGTCCTACCGACTTCTTCTACCCAGGTCCATGCGCATCCATCCCACCTTTCATATCTCCCGTTTGAAACCTGTTGTCTATTCTCCTTTGTCCCCAGCCAGGAAACCCCCTCCAGTTCCTCGCATCATTGGTGGTCAGCCAGCCTACACCGTACGCCGACTGCTGGACTCTCGCCAGGTCCGTGGCAGAACCCAGTATCTTGTGGATTGGGAGGGGTATGGCCCAGAGGAGCGGTCTTGGGTACCAGCTCGAGATATTCTAGACCCAGATCTCATCAGGGAGTTTCACCGCCGCGGACAACAACACAGTTAGGGGAACGTCAGGAGCCGTTCCTGGAGGAGGGGCTCCTGTAAGGCTCCTGCTTGTAATGACTCTCCCAAACACTAGGTGGCCCCAGCTTCTGTAGAACTCATTGCATCTCTACTCATTTAGCACTTGAATTCATCCACCTGTGGGTCATTATCTCGTTTGTTTCCCTATTTAAGCATGCTGCTTTCTTTCAGTTGTGTTCAGTCTTGAGCCTACTATGTATGAGTTAACCTCACCAAGAAAGTTTTTTTGTTTTTTCTCTGTGGGAGCACGGCTTCCTTTTTGTTGTAGTTTTGAACTTGAACTCCTCAGTAAAGCACTCTTTTCATTCATCTATCTGCCCTTGGGTCCATCTATTATTTGTCATCCACCATAGCTCAGTGGTAAAGAGGCCGTTCAGTCGACTAGAAGACCCAAGTTCAATTCCAGCCTCAGACACCCGTTACAATATTGCATAATTATAACTCAGCATTTAACGGTAAAAATAACTCTGTACTCTCACAACATTGTGACATCCCCCAGACCCGTCCACATTTACATGTCTGACACCTATTGGATGATTAGAAATTTGGCCCATTTATCATGTAGTTATGTAATGTACTGTGTAAATTTATTACGTAATGAACAGAAAGCAGGACAGATTTTTTAGAAAAACTAGTACTACACTATAATCGTAAAAAGAGCATTGAGCTGTAACTGCTCTTTACATTCCTCCAAAAGCTCTCAAAGCCTGAAAAGTTTATTTTCAACAGGAACCCGAACAGTTAAGTCTTCTGATTCATGAATATGTCGCTACAGCAAAAGTATGTGGAGTATTCAACCACTGTACAAGTATGAGGCTGTTAATGAGTAATATCATCTAAATCATCTAAAATATTTGACTGTTTTTGGTAAAAAAAAAAATAAAAAAATAAAAATAAGATATAAGATGATAAGAAATTAAGTATAACATTGTATGTTCAAATTCAGGGAAAATTAATTTTAAAAAATTAATTTCAAAACCTTATTGACATTGTTGCTCTTAATGATTCAGTTTATTCAGTTTTTGTCAAATAAAAAAAAATACAGCAAATATGTAATAATAATGTAACTCCATGGCATACATTTTTAAGTGCTTCTGCTGGAAATTATGGCATACTGTGCAAACATTACTGATTTGTGAATAATTTTAAACTCATTCTGACTGGCGCTTACAAAATGATCAAGTCACTCGTAATTTCTACAAAAATTACAACAGCAATGTTTGCAAATCATCAAAAAAAATAAAAAATTGTAGAAAACAAATTAGTACATTTGCATAAAAGACAAGATTAAAAAAAAAATTTGAGCTATAGTGACTGTGGACTGAATTTCCAGTTTAGCTCCTCATTTGACAGGGAATTATGATATGAGGACTTGAAATACTGTAGGTACAGCAACTTGTTTTCTTCTCAATAAACCCTGAGTGGCTATATTAAGTAACAGGCGAGAGAACAGATGCAATGTTCTCATCCCTTAAATTCCATCATCAGTTTTTATAAGGTTATGAGAACCAAAGCAGCAGGTTTATCTGACCCGTGACCTGTTAGCTCAGTCATAATCACCATGTTAGTATATAAAGGTGGTAGCTAACTGTGAGAAACTCTACTTCAAGCAGCAAGATGAAGGGGTTACTGGTTCTAACCGCTCTTTTTGTGGCCGTGTTTGGCAAAGTGACTTTTGAGGGGTGAGTTCACAAATCTTATGTCTCTATATCTAATACTTTCTGCTTTCAAATTCTCACATTCACATATAAACACGTGTTGGAATAGTTACTTATGTCCTATGACATACTGACAGCTGACAAAAAACTGTGACATCTTAATTTGGCTGTTATTCTTTTTGATATCTAAAACATACATTTTAGATGAACAAAATTTACATTTACAAAATAGACCTACTGAATGTTTAGAATATCATCAAATGTATCTACAGAGACCAGGTTCTTCGGATCACTGCAAAAGATGCAGAGCAGATCGCTCTCCTGAAGGAACTCCCTGAAGAGACACTCGGGGTAAAGCCCATTGATCATGTTTCAGATCATCAGTGCTTCAGATTTATTGGGATTATATTATATATATATATACTTCATATTATAATATATGATATAAAATATAACTTACATTTTGCTCTGTGTTCAGTTGGACTACTGGATGCCGCCCTCTCGTGCATCCCTGCCTGTGGATGTTTATGTCCCATTTCACAGCCTACAGGCAGTCAGGGCGTTCCTGGCGTACAATCAGATCCAGTATCACGTCATGATTGAGAATGTCCAGGTGGGACTATATCAAAACTGTGTTTTGGGGAAAAAAACATGAAAATGAACGAAACATGTAATCATATTTAGTTGCATATAATGCTAAATAAGTATTTATCAGGAATAATTACAAAATGTTAAGTAAATATTTATTTGATGGCTTTCTGTACCATAAGGATCTGGTGGATGATGAGGAACGTGAGATGGTGAAATATCGTTCCTTTCCAAAAAGTACAGATGACTTTGTCTACACCACCTACCATGATCTGAACTCTGTGAGTGGTGCAACTTTAATTCAATATTAGTACAAGACATTGAACTTTCAACATCAGCCTTTTATAATAAACTATGTTGAATTGTGCTTTAAAATTGTTCACATTAAAAGTGTTTCTGACTAGAGTTTAGTGTGTTGTTTATAAACTTACACAGCCATTCTCAATCATTTGATCTTCACCATGTCTCTCTCAGATTAACTCTTTCATGGACATGCTTGTGGCAGAGAACAGTAATCTGGTCAGCAAAATTGAGATTGGTAAGAGCTACGAGGGCCGCTCCTTGGACGTCCTGAAGGTAGGTCACGACTCATGATCAATAACAGTCTCATGGTTTTCTTTAAGCATGCTTACTTTACTATTAGGAAACTATTTTTATTTTTGGCCCTTAATTATATTTCAGTATCAGTGGAAATTAATTATTAAATACCAATTTGCATACTAATTTTCATACTATCTATAACACATAATATGCCATATTAGTGTGTCCCAAATCATAGTATGCTGATAATTGAATATCAAAAAATAGCTTCATTAGCAAATTTTGCGTACAAGCTACCATTGAGATTATGCCACTATTCTAATAAATTAAAAAGATAGTTCACCCAAAAATGAGAATTACCCCATGATTTATTCACCCTCAAGCCATCCTAAATGTCCTGACTCTTCCAAGCTTTATAATGGCATTGAATGGCTGTTGAATTTGAAGTCCAATAAATTGCATCCATCCACAAATTAGAAGTACAAATAGAGGATTTGTAAAGAATATAAGCCAAGAGGATTTTGATATAAGCCAAGAGGAGACTAGTTTTCCTTTGCTTTAAACAAAACTTGGTTCTCACGAGATCTTAGGCTATTATGCAATTTATGCAATTTGTCAGAATAAATTAATATTTCCATTGATTCAATATGACTAATATCCTGTCATTCAGTTCAGCACTGGAGCGAACCGTCCAGGTATCTGGATCGACACTGGCATCCACTCCAGAGAATGGATTACACTGGCCAGCGGAATCTGGTCTGCCAAAAAGGTCAACTGAAATTATGAAACATAATCTACTCAATCTACTACCACGAAACTACTGGTCAACAACTTTCCCACTTGTGTTTTCTATTGCATAGATCGTGACTGATTACGGACGTGACCCCGTCCTCACCGACATCCTTAACAACTATGATATCTTCTTGGAGATCATCACTAATCCTGATGGTTTCGCATACACCCACAGCAATGTGAGTCTGATGCCTGGAAGACTTCACATTGAAAGCTAATCTCAATTTTAATAAAATTTGGCCTCTTTCTTGTGTAATCCAATTGTTTGGTTGGTTGGTTAAGGACCGCATGTGGCGTAAAACCAGAAAGCCAAATCCTGGCTCCAGCTGTGTTGGCGTTGACCCCAACAGGAACTGGGACGTTAGCTTTGGAGGTGAGATGTAGCTTTGTTTGGGATATTGGGGTTCTGATGATGTATTTATACTGTATATCCCAATGATATGTAATCTTTTTTTCATCTACAGGGACTGGTGCCAGCAGCAACCCATGCTCTCAGACTTACCATGGTCCCAGCGCTCATTCTGAGCCCGAGGTCAAGGCCATTGTGGACTTTGTGAAATCTCACGGCAATCTCAAGGCCTTTGTGTCCATCCACAGCTATTCCCAGATGCTCCTCTATCCATACGGATACACTAGCGCTCCTGCAAAGGACAAGGCTGAACTGGTATGCATGTGGAAACACGTTGATCTGGATTTTAATATGATAGATCTGTTCAGATATAATAAATCTTTATTGTCTCTTCAGCATGAACTCGCCAGAAAGGCTGTCTCTGAACTTCAGTCTTTATATAACACTGCCTACACATATGGTGACGTCATTACTACCATCTGTAAGTACATTTACAGTTAATTTATTAATTATTTTTGTCAATATTTTTGTCAATAAATGTGTATCAGAATGACTATTATTTATGATAATCTCATTACTGTCTCTCTGCTCTCAGACCAAGCTGATGGAATCACTATTGACTGGACCTATGAACAGGGCATCAAGTACTCCTACACCTTTGAGCTGAGAGACACTGGCCGCTATGGTTTCCTCCTGCCTGCCAATCAGATCGTCCCCACTGCTGAGGAGACCTGGCTGGCCCTGATGGCCATCATGGAGCACACCAAAAATAATCCATATTAAACATATAACATAAGCGTCAGATAATGTACAGTGAATGGGTCAATATGGCAAAAAAAGGGTCATTGCCATAATGACTGTCAGATTGTATATTATCCCGTTTATTACATTGCCTCTTGACTAATAAATGAATAGGCCTACACTGACATGACACATTGATTTGAGTTAAAAGTTTTTTTTTTTTTATAATCTTACCTGAATTTTCTCTTAAAGCTTCTGCTAAAAATATTTTCATACAGTGTGCAAAACATAAGGCTTAGCAACGACGAACACAACAACACTAAAGTAATATTATATTAGAGTCCTCGGAGGCTCTTTTCACTTCAGTCACAAGATGGATATAAAATATGGCTTAACAACAATATGGCACTGAAACGGTTCAGTAATATTAATCTTGAAGTCCTCTGGGGCCATTTTCACTACAACTGAGAAAGTAGCCAAATAAAAGTAACGCCAGTTAAAGGTGCTGTATGTAGGATTGACACCCAGTGGTTGAACTAGGTATTACAGTCCAAATTCAAAATATTGGAGACGGTTTTTTTCACCCGGCCCCTCCTCCTCAGACTTGACGCACACGCAGGTTGCCAGATTAACTACACCAACAGAAACGAGCGCACATGCCGATGAATGAAATTAAATACACTGTGTTTTCCGCCAACTGGCAACCCGCGGTGCCGAAATACAATTGGGTAAACTGGCAGTGGGCGGGTTTCACAAACCATAACAAACACAGACATTCCGGCCGGAATGCACATTTTCAAAGGAGAATAACTGACTGTAGCATTGTTTTTCAGATAAACAAGTATGTTAACTTAGCATATTTCTTAAATATCTGCAAACATATTATGGTATTTTTATGCTTTAGTAGAGTCAAAATCCTACATACAGCACCTTTAATTATCACTGAATAGCGCAACTGACCAATCAAAATCGAGTATTCCAGACGATGTCTGAAGGTCCTAATTTAGGTGCCAGTTGCATAAACATAGTAGCTACAAACAGTTAAGCAATGGGAAATCTTACTTTTCGGATTCAAATTAGACCAACATACCTTTTTGTAAATGATTTCAAAAAGTTATGACCAGTTTTGAAGAAAAAAATTTAGATGACTAACTAACGTGTAGCCAGCTGAATAATTGGTATGTTGTTAAACATCTGTACAATCCATTGAATGCACTGTACTTGTATCCAGGGCTGGAGGCGGGGGGACGGAGTCAGGGGAGTGAATTTCGAGAGGGGACAGCGTTTCATTTCCAACTGGTTAGGTTTATTTGGAAATTAAAGTGATTTCTATATTTTATACATTCAGAAGACTACAAAAGCGATCCCAGTTCTGCATATAAACGTAGCGCTGTGTTTATGGTTCGCTGCACAATGTGTCTTTTGCCATTTAATACCTGCAGACTGCAGCCAATAGAAACGCTTCTATATCGCTGCGCGTCCTGCTCCTCACAGCACAGACCGTGAAGGCAGACTGCAGTTGTTGTCATTCATTGTAACAAACAAAGTGTAGAGACGATGTAAATAATATATTAAGTGTGCAGTGTAGAGAGCTTTATTCATTAAAATGGAAGTTTGTGAGAGAGCGATGAACGGAGGGTAATAGCTTTTTAATGATTAGTTTGCAAATGTGAAATTGAATTTATACAACAGTTTATACATTTTTGATTTTATACAAAAGTTAATATTAAGTAACTTACATTTTAGGAACACTGACTACACTGTCAACAAAAATATAGTTAAAAAACAAAGTCACAGCTGAGCCTCTGCACAAGTCTTTGACACAGCGCTGTTTCGTTTATGAATGAATCTTTGCTTTAGAACAAATCTAGTGAGTCAATGATTCAATGACCCGTTCATAAAGAGAGTCACTTGCTTCGTTCCTAAATGAATCAGCCATTTGAACGAATCGATTGAATGAATGATTCAGTGACAAAGGCAGTGACTTGTTGCCATCTACTGGCAGTTTCTGTTTAATTTTTAAAGTATAAATTGAGTCATTTAATTCATTGAAATTTATATATTTAAAACATTAATCTCATAATAACATTGTTATTATGAGATGCATTAATGCCAGGTCCGAGTCATGTCAAAAATTTCTTAAATTCTGTAAATATTCCTTAATGCTATATTTTTAGCATAAAATAATGTCTTATATCTATCTTGAACCAAGCATTTTGTAATGTCCCTGAGTTTGTACTTAGAAAATTAATAACAAAATGTGCATAGTGTCTGTGATTTTTGGCAACAATGTAAGCATTTACTTGTGTTCCTTTCTTGTAAAAAATATTTTTCTAAAAAAAAAAGCAAAATATTTGATAAAAAACAGACTGTAAAGTTATGTCTCTCAGTCTGAACCCAACCCCGTCACAATAACCTTCTTTGCCCATAACAGTTTAGTCTCCACTCATATGTGACTTCATTCAGGTCTCTTTAATAGTGGTGCAGAAAAAGGTTAGTCATCATACTTTTTATTCATATTTTTGAGGCATGTTATGATCAGGGAGGGTACTCTCAAGCTTAACAACTCAACCCCATCATATAAAATTAAGATGGAAAATTATTACTTTTACAACATTTTATTTTAATTCATAAGTATATACAATGTGTTTATTTTATTGCTGCCATATATGGTCTACTCTCCTATGCTACATGAGCAGCAGTGGCCATTTTGTGTGAAAAACCACGACCCCGTCACACTCGACCCCATCACAAATATACATATTTCTCATTGTTACAGGGTTGTAAACTTTGTGACAGGGTTGAGTTATTTGCTTCATTTATTAATAATTTTAATGAAAAATATATATACTCCAAAATCATGCCAACTCATATTTTTGTTTTAAATAGAATTTGTGACATAATATGTCCACTTAAACGTGGACAAGTATCATACATCAGAAATTGTGCCCACATTTGCAGCAGAAAGACAATGTTGGCCATGCAGATATGTAGACCCAGAAACAAGGGGACAATATGAGAGAGAAACAAAACCAAAAATTAAAATTTAAGGCAATGTATCCCTTCAAATTTGTTACAGTCGTGGAAAAGTTCATTTATTTCAGTAATTCAACTCAAATTGTGAAACTCGTGTATTAAATAAATTCAGTGCACACAGAGTGAAATAGTTTAAGTCTTTAGTTATTTTAATTGTGATGATTTTGGCTCACATTTAACAAAAACCCACCAATTCACCATCTCAACAAATTAGAATATGGTGACATGCCAATCAGCTAATCAACTCAAAACACCTGCAAAGGTTTCCTGAGCCTTCAAAATGGTCTCTCAGTTTGGTTCACTAGGCTACACAATCATGAAGACTGCTGATCTGACAGTTGTCCGGAAGACAATCATTGACACCCTTCACAAGGAGGGTAAGCCACAAACATTCATTGCCAAAGAAGCTGGCTGTTCACAGAGTGCTGTATCCAAGCATGTTAACAGAAAGTTGAGGGGAAGGAAAAAGTGTGGAAGAAAAAGATGCACAACCAACCGAGAGAACCGCAGCCTTATGAGGATTGTCAATCAAAATCGATTCAAGAATTTGGGTGAACTTCACAAGGAATGGACTGAGGCTGGGGTCAAGGCATCAAGAGCCACCACACACAGACGTGTCAAGGAATTTGGCTACAGTTGTCGTATTCCTCTTGTTAAGCCACTCCTGAACCACAGACAATGTCAGTGGTGTCTTACCTGGGCTAAGGAGGAGAAGAACTGGACTGTTGCCCAGTGGTCCAAAGTCCTCTTTTCAGATGAGAGCAAGTTTTGTATTTCATTTGGAAACCAAGGTCCTAGAGTCTGGAGGAAGGGTGGAGAAGCTCATAGCCCAAGTTGCTTGAAGTCCAGTGTTAAGTTTCCACAGTCTGTGATTTGAGGTGCAATGTCATCTGCTGGTGTTGGTCCATTGTGTTTTTTGAAAACCAAAGTCACTGCACCCGTTTACCAAGAAATTTTGGAGCACTTCATGCTTCCTTCTGCTGACCAGCTTTTTAAAGATGCTGATTTCATTTTCCAGCAGGATTTGGCACCTGCCCACACTGCCAAAAGCACCAAAAGTTGGTTAAATGACCATGGTGTTGGTGTGCTTGACTGGCCAGCAAACTCACCAGACCTGAACCCCAGAGAGAATCTATGGGGTATTGTCAAGAAGAAAATGAGAAACAAGAGACCAAAAAATGCAGATGAGCTGAAGGCCACTGTCAAAGAAACCTGGGCTTCCACACCACCTCAGCACTGCCACAAACTGATCACCTCCATGCCACGCCAGATTGAAGCAGTAATTAAAGCAAAAGGAGCCCCTACCAAGTATTGAGTACATATACAGTAAATGAACATACTTTCCAGAAGGTCAACAATTCACTAAAAATTTGTTGAGAGTGAATTGGTGGGTTTTTGTTAAATGTGAGCCAAAATCATAATTAAAAGAACCAAAGACTTAAACTACTTCAGTCTGTGTACATTGAATTCATTTAATACAGGAGTTTCGCAATTTGAGTTGAATTACTGAAATAAATGAACTTTTCCACAACATTCTAATTTATTGAGATGCACCTGTATATTCCAAGTTGAAATGTTACCGAATCCCAGGAATGACCCTCCTGTCATTGATCAGAAGGTCTGTTCCTATTATTTATTTATTTTATTTTTTTGTAAAAAAAGTTATTGAAAAGAAATGTAAGCATAGAGTCCTCAAGAATGTAATATTAAAAACTAACTGCAAACGTTTTTGCAATGTAATATGTGCAAATTCACACACAACGTATCTTTAATTTGGACAGAATTGCAGGTGCTTGTCTAAATATGCAAGAAAGTTTAGAGAAAATATTAAATAGGTTTTTAATAAATGTTATTATAGATTATAAAGTGTTTTATAATTAAATACATCCAAAAGGTCATCTAAAATTACCATTATTAACCTCCCCGCCCGCCCCCTTTCCAAGCTAGAGTCCCCCCAGTGAATTCTGGCCATTTCCACCACTGCTTGTATCCCTTACAGCTTTGTTTTCATTCCTGTCAAAAATTATATATGTCGCTCTGTACATACATGAGAAATAAGCAATTCTTACAAAATCATGTAGGTTTCACTTGAGTCTACAATATAAAATTGACTTTATTCAGCCTTCAATACAAATGAAACAAACCAGGTAGTTTTCATTGAATAGATTAAATTAAATTACTTAATTGGTCAATAAAACAAAGTCTACGATAAAACAGGGATAACTGATTTCAGTCAATAAGCACATAAACTCGGACAACTAAGGCCAAACAAAGCACCTTCTACCGCTTCATGTACACATTCCATATGACTGCAATAAATGCACTTTAAGTTCCTTCATCAGGCTCTGCAACAGACAAAGCAAAGTTTCACACAGAAACATCATCTTCATTAATGCCCGCAATAACATCTACAATTCATAACATTCAAATCACAGTTCAGTAGATGCCAATTATGAAGGAAAATTCTGCACTGGCTCGGAAAGCACTGACTGTTAAAATAAATGCATTAAACAAACAGAGAAGCTCTGGCTTTAAGGCAAGATCAGCACATCTAAAATGTTTCTAAAGCACTGCAGCATACATACTGTACCTACTGAGCAAGTAAACATACAGCATGCTCAATGATCAGATCATGTCATAGCACAGTTAAAGCAAAAACAATGACCACCAAGAAGTGGAGTCCTTCCACTAAGACCTGCTTGTTACTTACAGAACATATAGAAGAACCTACATATGCATTAAAAGGGATAAGATGTCAAACCCTAGACATCCTCTACCATCATTATAGTATTAATGGCCAATGACGCCAAAAAAATTTACAGTGGCAAATCAGAGACAGATTTAGATCTTAAGTATAGTTTGAATTTGGAGACTGCAGTGCAAAGATATGTGAATAAACTGAAATAATAATAAAACAGTGCCATTTGTGTGTACTACAAGGACCAAGAAAAGTTCAGCTTCTCCCAGTGTAGTTCTGAGAATGTGCAAGAGTGAACTTAAAACAAAACAAAACAGTAGATTAGAGCCTCCATGTTCACAGGAATCCCGCAAAAGCAAAATATAAAGGCTTTATTTGCATTAGAGTAAAGATGACAACGATGAAGGTGAAACTGAGGGTTATTTCCAAGGTCGACTACTCCGTGAACGAGCACTTTCTGATCCTGCTATGGACGAGCCTTGTCGACTGCTCCGAACTGTAGACGCTTTGGAGCGAGCACTGCTAGTGGACATTCTGCTGCTGAGACGACCTAAAATGGGGGGAAAAATAATGATCACAATAGTAAACAGTAAAAAATATACACATTATTCAAAACTGAGCATTAATAATATTTGATAATAATAATTATTATGGCAGCAAATCAGCACATTAGAATGATTTCCAAAGGACTATGTGACACAACAAATGGAGTAATGGCTTCTGAAAATTCAGCTTTGCCATCACAGAAATAAATTACCTTTTAAAATACATTCAAACAGTTCTTTTAAACTACAACAATTTTTCACAATATTGCTATCACATATATGCAGCCCTGATGGGCATATATTACATATATTGTATGTAAATGTGGCTCAAAGACGCATGCTAAGATGGCCGTGATTGCATTTAGATATTTTGTTGCCATCTACTGGTAAATTGTTTGTAATGCAGTGAAAATGGTTTGTTGGTTTGATCAGATTTGAAATGATGACTCACTGCTGGGCTCACTGGGTATGTAGACTTCCTCTAAGTAATGCTGGATTTTGCTGAGGTCTTCTGAGGTGAACCGCCACTTTTTTTCTGCTGGCTGTGACATCTGCTGTGGAACCGATCGCTTCTGACCTCCATGTCCTGAGGGTGACGGCAGACAGGAGATGGGAATGGAGCCGGTTGTCATTCCCTCAGGGAACTTCTGAGCAACCACTTTTAAACCTTTTTGAGAAAGGAAAAGAGAAGTTAATGAATAAATGCCATTAAATGCATTAATCTCATTCTGACAGGATGAACCCACATGCATCTATTAGAGATCCCTGACACTTCAATGATCTATTTATAAATATATTCATCTGAAAAGGAACTTTTTATTTTCCCTTCGCCGATTTTTTCCATGACGGACTTCTGTTTGCTATCAGTCTCTTGTCTGACTCACCCCCTGACAACATGAAGAGATTCTCGAAGCCTCTTTCGCACATGGTGGTGGCGGCTTGACTTGCTATCCTCTCATCCTCATCATACAAAATGATGATCTTTCCTGATGCATTTTTCTGCATAGTTGTAAAAGATTTTACCACTAGCAATGAGCATGAGTACACAAGAACTTGAAATGACATAAATCATTAAAACACAATAACAACACAATTTGATTTTTACAATTTCAAGAGACTGTTCCAATACTAATGAATGAATAAATAATAAATACATAAAATTATAAAAGTAAAAAATAAAAAGAAATATCAAAGTGCATTTCATACATGTACAATAAATTAAACGTATATTATTTACTTATTTATTGTGCTAATGTTCATTACATGCGCAGTATAGGTTTGCAATATGATTCAATAGAGAACAAACATTTTCAAATTCACATTTCAGGAATACAAGGATACATAATCGAGAACTTCTTTCGTGTATGGGTTCATTGTCCTTGATAAGGTCGCAATGGGGTAACTATATGCTGCAAGCAAACAACAGATACAATTAGTAACAGATAACATTAATATTAATGATTTTAATGTCTTTTATTCTTTGAACAAAATACGGTTTCCTACCACTGATAATATGGCACTGGTCATACTGTTCTCTGTCCCGCACATCCAGCAACAGATATGGACAGTCAGAGTAGGGGCACTCTGTGATGCTGGAGGTAGACACTGGAGAGTTTTGGATGCGCTTCTGTCCGTTCTTGTCCAGATCCATTTCTCCCACGCCACTGATGACACTATGAATGAGCCCAGAGATTCTCAGTTACACCGAGTGAGGACAGTCAGGGGTTCTCACTGTTACAGGCTAGATCTCATTGTTTTCCCCCCACAGGGTCTCTGAGGACGGAGTCTGATTGCACTGACTGCCCCTAAACAAGCTCAATGGAGCTTGAGGCCATGAGAAAGCAGCCCGGCCAATCAGAGCTCTTGTGAGCGCACAATAGAGGAAATGTTAGAGGGGGCGTCAGTTAGATGCATAAAATGATATTCTGATGTGGCTGGTTGAATTAAAGAGATGGCTTTATGTGCTTGTTACAAACACAAAGGTGATTCGGCTACCTTTGGAGTGTAGATCTAGGAGAAAATGCACTGTCGCCGGATTCATCATTGTTGATACTCTGTGGGGGAAGAAGCGTCGGCTGGGGGGAGCCATTCGTCTGATCAGAGAGACGGTCGAGGCCCGGTGATGCAGAGAATATTGAAACATCATCTGAAATCATATACAAAAAATGAAAACGACCACAAATTGTCAGGGAGTTTCTATGCATTTGCTAAAGTATGGAGCCCCTAAGGCAACATGGTGATGGAAAAAAAAGCTCTATAATTTTCCACCAATCTCGCAATATTTTTGCGTGTCCCAGATAAATTTTGACACTTTTGTGTTCCCCTGATGACCTTTATCTTTCTCTCACAAAAGTATTTAATTACACGAAGAAACTTTGTGATCACTTGCAAAATTATTGCTTTCTATTATATAAAATAATATAATAATGTCAGCAAAAAAACTACTAAAAAAAAAATAAAAATAGAGTAACATAAAAGAGAAATGAAACTCTACCTTCTAATCCCATCATTTCATCTTTAATGTTGTCATTCTGATCTGACACTGAAGCAACTTGGATTACCTGGAAAAAAAAACAAGATATAAGACACATAAAAAATAAAAGCATATATTCAGGAATATATTAAAATACAATACTGTTCAAAAGTTTGTGGTCAAAAATTTTTTTGTAAAAGAAATGAAAACTTTTATTCAGCAATGACTCAGTAAAGGCATTAATATTGTTTCAAAAAATTATTTCAAATGAATGAAATTAAACTATTCCACAAAAATATTAAGCAGCACAACTCTTTTCAGCATTGACAATAAGAAGAAATGTTTCTTGAGCAGCAAATGTGCATATTTGAATGATTTCTGAAGGACAAATGGCTCCCAAATTACATATTAAATTACATTTAAAAAAGAAAACAGTCATTTTAAATTGTAGTAATATTTCACAAAAATACTGTTTTGACTATACTACAACTGAAAGTAAACATTATGCTCTATTTAATTTATTATTCACTTACCAGCTGTGCAAATGTAGTCACTTTCAGTCTTTTAAAAAGCTCGTCCTTCCTATATCTGTAGTCTGGGGAAAAAAAATTACATACTAAGCATGCATTTCAAATTATACAGAGCTGTTGCACAGAATTTAGCAACAATTTTGATGCATTTTACCTGGATCCTGAGTGTTACCATTTCTCTCTTCATCTTCATTTAAAGACAAATCATTTAAATTCACTCCCAATATATCAAACTCCATTTTAATACCAGTTAAACTTGATTTTAACACGCCAATTGCTGCTACAAACTGAGGCGAGCTCTGCCAACATCTCTTTATATCTTTGGCAAGAAGTCCATAGTCCAGCCTCACCATCAAACCCACTGTAAGATGCCAAGTGACACCGCTGGATGAGGTTATGTATCTCAGTTTCACTATAGACAGTCTCAACAGAGGAATTACTGTAATCTACAGTACAATTACCATCCTCTGCTTGTGTTGCCAAAAGAAGGAAGGATTGCTTATCCTTGAGAAATCACAAGGAATCTGTAACAAGATGACTAATGTGGACAAAGGAGACTTTCTCTCCTTATCAAGTAACTAAATATCAGTAGGACAAGCATATCTGGAGACAAAATAGCTGAAACAAGTCATTAAGTGCCTGTTCACACAAGATGCATTTTTTGTGTCATTCTGCACTGTTTTGTAATTACTTTTATAATGTAAATACACCATTGTGATGTGTTAGTTAGAATCACCCTTTACTTCTATGTAAATGCACCATGCAATTTTTATGTATCAAATATATTTCTCCACTATAATATATATATATATATATATATATATATAATTATTTCATGTATAACCTACTTTTCCTTGCCTCCTCTAGTCTCTCCATGTACTTCGTCAGGCTAGAGCCTAAAAAATAAACTGGGTTAATCATCATATATTTTATCATATACGCAAAAGATATTCAAAAAAGTTTATGATTTCACATAAAAAGTGAATACCTGTATCAAGTCGTGTTTTTACATGTTGATATTTTGGATTCTGAGGAATCCTCTTCTTTAAGTACTGGGGGGAAAAGAAGCATCCATTTCAAGAAAACATTTGACAGATAATGTTAAATGCATTGTATAAATATGATAATTATTATTATAAAAATGAGTGTTTTGTCTCTTTTGTTTGGGGGATCAATGTAACCGGTGGTTAAACACTGGCAGTGGCTCATCAGATTCTGAGAACATGATGTCTATGAAACAAACACTGAGTGCAATAGAGCATCAGTGTTCATGAAAGCCACTGTAAGCTCTAATAACATCCATTAGATTAGACAGAAGGTTCATTTATTGATAAACATTGTTACAAATGAATACAAGCATCAGCAATAAACTGGTGTTGATGGACAGACAGACAGGTAACGTTATGTATGTGATGGCAACGGAGGAGCAACACCGGTGTCACATTCCCTTTAAACCGCAGCTCTCCATGTCAAACATTCCTGAGCTAGTTTTTAAAATATTACAAACCATAACATGTTGTTCAAATTGCACTTTGCATAAAAATAATGACCCGCTGACCTCAGAGTCGCCAATTCCCCGCTTCACCGACATCTTCCAGCAGCTGAGCTTCGGCGGCTAACGTTAGCTTCCAAAATCAAAACTCAAAGCGTCGCCTCTTTGAGCGACGCCTTCACGGATTGGTCCGTTGATTTGAGGATCCAATCAATGACTGCGTTCTTATTATCTCAACGTTGAGTTCTACTAGTTTACCGTTTGGGTTGTTGCTAAGCAACGGAGTTATTTCCAACGCTGTTTTTTATTCTATGGTTACAACTCTGCAGTGACAGAGAGCCGTTGGCCGTTTTTATTTATTACAAGCTTTTGCAGATCGATATGTTTTTTATATATATTTTTAGATATATTTTCTCTGAAGACATTTGTTTGTAATATTTGGCTGGGATATGCAACTCTGACTCTACAGACAGTTTAATCTTCGCAAGACAAGCTTGCAAATTTTAGATTTAATCCCAACACGCCTTCTGTTGCATTAGGAGGATGGGTTACTTTAGCGTTCTCCTTTGACTACATTAACGCAGACGTTTTTATATGTTTAAATTAGTATTTTATCAGTCCAAATAGGGATGTATACATGTACATATTTAGACACAAACGGAATTTTGGGTTAATTTCTCGCCATTCTGTTTAACTAGCCGCGCTGACTCGATGATTCTGAGCGTGATTTGTTTGGTCTGGCTAAAACGCGGCTTGTTTGACAGATGGGAAGTGGCTCAACATGAACGAGTTTCACTTATTTACTTCTGAATCCAAGACCAAACTGTACCAAATTCAGAAACTTTTTTGACTTTTACCGGAATAATGGCGTCTGTAATGGTAAGAAGACTTATTAGAAACATATTAAAATGCGGATATAGGCATTTTAGTTAGTTAATGGTTTAATTAGCTCTGTGCAAACTGCTGGAAAGTTTCGTGTTTATGTTTGTATATTTGGATACATTTATTGAATATATTTGCTCGAATTCGAAATTGACCGAGTAATTGATCAAAAACAATACAATTAACTATCACTAACAAAAACGTGCTATGAAATTAGCGTAGTTTTAGACATGGTACCATCATGGTGTTTTGGACATAGATATAACGTTATGTACACATATATACGTATCTATGGTTTGGACATGTACCACGTTAATACCATGATTTTCATTTTTATTTTTTAAATATACCATTGTATTACATCATGATGAGATGGGGTCCAAAAGGCTGATTCCAGACTGGATTTATAAAACAACTTTTTATGAATGCTTGTTTTTATACGGTATATGTTTATATATATATATATATATACATACACACACACACACACACACAACATGTTTTAATGTTATAGGAAATGTAAAAATATTGTAAAAAAAAAAAAACACTCACATTATGCTAGAATATAATTTGCACTGGGGAAAAAACTTGTATATAAACAAAAAAAAATCAATAAAAGTAACATTCTAAATCTGTCAGACTTTTTGGGCTTAATTTTTACACCTTATTCTACTATGATGTCTTTTTTTTCCAGGAGGATCCTACGCTTGAGAGACATTTTAAAGGTCACAAAGATGTTGTTTCCTGTGCTGACTTCAGCCCTAATAATAAACAGCTTGGTATGTCATATTTGTCTTTTTTTTTTTTTTTCCATCTGTGAACATCCCAGTTTATCCACTTGCAACATCTCTTGCAGCTACTGGATCCTGTGACAAGAACCTTATGATCTGGAACCTCACTCCTAAAGCCAGAGCGTTCAGGTTTGTGGGTCACACAGATATCATTACAGGTGTCCATTTTTCTCCAAGTGGTTCCTTGGTGGCTTCTTCATCCAGAGATCAAACAGTTCGACTGTGGACGCCCAGCATGTGAGTGAAAAGAGATGCCCACTTTTGAGTTTCAGTGTATTATTTGTATTTTAATGCATTACACTATATGCGTGTTACAGAAAGGGCGAGTCGACTGTGTTCAAAGCCCACACAGCGAGCGTTCGAAGTGTTCAGTTCTCCAGCGATGGCCAAAGGTTGGTCACAGCTTCAGATGACAAGTCTGTGAAAGTGTGGGGTGTCGAACGGAAGAAATTCCTCTACTCTCTCAACCGGCACACCAACTGGGTGCGCTGTGCGAGGTATGAGACTATGCGTGTAACCCTTCTGGTTTGTCGCATGAACTGGGATTTCTCTCATTGTCACTTGGTCTGTCCCTGTCAGGTTTTCACCAGATGGTCGTCTTGTTGCTTCCTGTGGTGATGACAGGACGGTTCGCCTCTGGGATATATCCTCACGTCAGTGCATCAACATTTTCACAGACTATGGAGGGTGAGAATTTTGCATTGTTGTTTTTTCCAGAATCTTTGTTTTTTGGGTTCAAGTTAACTGATATTTCAAATTGTCTGTTTAGGTCAGCAACATTTGTGGACTTCAATTCCAGTGGCACGTGCATTGCATCATCGGGAGCGGACAACACGTTAAAAATCTGGGATATTCGTACAAACAAGTTAATACAACATTACAGAGGTAGTACAAAAGTCTTTTTCACATCATAAATGGTTATTTATTTTTAATAGAGTCAAGGACTAGTCTTGTTTTCAAGTATTTAACTTGCATTTGTCTTGCAGTTCATAGTGCAGGGGTCAACTGCTTTTCCTTCCATCCATCCGGAAACTATCTCATCAGTGGTTCAAGTGACAGTACAATGAAGATCTTGGACCTCCTGGAGGGGAGGCTCATTTACACCCTTCATGGCCACAAGGTGTCTCTCTCTCTTGCTAATAGTGAAGAATTTGAATCCCAACTGCAACAATCAGGAATTCATCCAAAAAGTAACAATTCTGTCACCACCCTCATGTCATTTCAAAGAAAATTCTGCTTTTTCAGTAGGACACAAAGAATAAAAAAAAAAAAAAAATATATATATATATGTATATATATATATATATGTATATGTAATATGTACACACTTCTTGCCAAACAATTAATGGTTTTGTTTCCATTTTTTTCAATTAATTAATTTTATTTTAATTGAAAATATTTAATTAATAGATAATTAATCTAATTTTGGTATTAAGAATTCAAAAATAAATATTCACTTTTTAAAATTCATTCCTAAATTATTATTATGATTATTATTATTATTATTATTATTATTATTATTATATAAATGCTATATAATTTGACAGGTAATATTTGATCTGTTATGTTTCGCTTTTTTATGTTGCTGTTCATAATGTCTGTGGTAAAGCTGAAGACAATTTTCCATAAATTATTATTATTTTTTTTATATAATTTTTTTAATTAATTTATTTTTGTACAATTTTGGAGATTTGAGGTCATGATTATAAACTGTCATTGTATGGCAAGAGTCACATAATTTTTTTTTATTTTTTTTTAAACAAAAAAAACAATTAAATTAATACTTTAAAAAAAAAAATTGTAAATATTAGTTAGCTACATTACTTACCATAAACTAAATACTTCTAAAGCATTTATTATTCTTAATAAATTAAGTTAAAATTAAATTCAACATTCACTGATACATTAAAATCAAAAGTTCTGTTAACGTTATTTAGTGAACCTGAGCTGACATGAACTAACAATGAACAGTATTTTTTTTAACTAACATTACCAAAGATTAATAAATACTGTTACAAATATATTGCTCATTGTTTACAGTACATTAGCTGATGCAGTAACTAACATTAACTAATTGGATGTTATTAAATGTTTCTGAAAAAATAACAGCAGACATTTTTACAATGATATGAGCATGTTTTCATTTCTTGTTAACAATTCCTTCAGTTTTATGTGTATTTTGTGTTATAGACCTGCATTAAACATCTCACCTTTATAGGAAAAGCCATAAAGTGTCTTTCCCCCCCTGCTCTCAGGGTCCAGTGGTGGCTGTGGCATTTTCTCGAGACGGGGGTCTGTTTGCTTCAGGAGGTGCTGATTCTCAGGTAATTGTGACCTAAAGATTGTTTTACCATCCGATCACTATCAGCCTGATGTCACTCATGCTTGTGATGGTCTGGGTTTCAGGTTCTAATGTGGAAGACCAACTTCGATTCACTGAATTACAGAGATCTGTTGAGCAGGCACAGCAAACGAGTCACTCCAGATCCCCTTCCACACCTGATGGACATTTACCCTCGATCACCTCACCGACACAGTGCTCAGAATGGCACAGTAGAGGTTAGTGGCCACAGCTGCACTGCTACTACAATACCCATGTGTTTCATAAACAGTACTGATTTTCCCCTCGGGGGTCGGTCGGTACAGCGTCAATGCTGTAGATCAATCCAGTACTTTTCAGTCGGTGTGTTAGCTCGTGACGTGCACACTACATTCATCGTTTGTATTAATCACTTGTTGACGTCAGTACTCTCATTTCCTTAGATTAATCCCATTGTTGCTGATACTCAGTCTGGTGACCCTCAGGTGGTAGAAGTGGGACGTGTTCTTTTCTCCACAGCGGTAAGATCTTAACTGATTAATGTAAACAGAACTGTTTCAGTCCAAGCACTAGGGGGAGATATAGGCCAGCGAATGTTGAGCCCTCACTGAACCGTGTGCAGTCACTGCAGTCACTGACACTCTGTTAAGGTTTTTTTTTTTTTACATCAGTATTTATCAGTATTTTTAACATTATTATGGTTTTGTCTACTCTATCCACTTCTGTTCTCTGGCAAATGTCAGTCACTTTCTAATACAGTGGGGTTTAAAAATCGGAGACCACATTGAAAATCTGGCATGCTGCCATGAAAGGAAAAGGAAGACAAAATCTTTAGAAATGATTCAATTTGTGTTCATTTTCCACTTTATGATTTTCACTCAAATTCTTATTCTGATATATGATTTGTAATGAAAAATAAATGTATATTGAATGTAATTATGAAATTGCTGTCAGTATTAATTGTTTTCCCTCAAAATGCTATTTTGATGCTATCATTTGTAATGAAAAATTAAATATATTTATATTAAATATAATTGTTAATGTATTTCTTTTGTTACTTCTGCTACTATAATTTGTTAAATATAATTATTAATGTAATGTTACAGTTTTTACTCAAATTGCTATTCTGATAATATAATGCATATTTAAAAATTATCTATATTTTTATTAAATATAATGTAATTTCAAATTTAATTTTAATATATAATAATTTGTAACAATGACAATAATATATAATAAAAATATATTCATTTAAAAAACAGAAGCATTTGCGCTTGTGGCCTCAGATTTTTGAACCCAACTGGATAATTATAGCGAATAAGGCACATGATAACTATTACAGTAGCAGGTTTTCAAAAAAAAAAATTCAAAATTTGGACTGTTTAATATATTCAGCCCAACAAGCTGCGTGCCTTGTTCTGATCCGAATTATGGGAATGTCCTCATGCTTCCGTGCAAAATGCTGTGCTTTCTGCTTTACAAGCGGATTGAGGAAATGCTTTGAGACGGCACATAACAGACTGTGTGTGCCTCGTGTGTTTACAGGAAGTCTCTTTCTTCGGCCCTTTCTCTCCCCCTCTCTTTTTTTTTTTTTTTTTTTTTTTTTTTTTTTTTTTTTTTGAGCGCACTGATTCTGGCTGTGTAGAGTAGCTCGAGCGTGAAAGCAAAAACACACCGAGCACACACGTGCCTAAAGCTGGGCTCTGATGTGACCTCACTTTGCCGCTGGAGCCATAGACTAATAATAGACTCCTCCACACTGTGACTTCAGCTCTCTCCCTCTCTTCCATTTGTCCCTTTTGTCTGCACACACTGTACTGCATAGAGAAAACAATTGTCCGGCTTGGATGCCTGCACACTCATTGACTAGTTGATTAGTCCTGCTGCTAGACTCACTGGATATGTGTTGACTTGTTGTTGATCATGTGACTTGTGTTGCTATGCATCTTTAACCACATTCATGTTTTTGCAAATCGCATCTGGATTTGATTCTGATTCACAAGCTTCAAATTCAGTTCCGATTTAAATTCAGTTTGATCAGATTCTGTATAATTGGGTATATTTCAGTTGTTATGATGAGATTTGCTCTCTGCTAATGCTGTAGATTACACAGGATAGTGTTTCGGACTGTTTTGAACCAGTCTTTTTAAACTAGTCATTAAAGGAATCCGCTCATAGTAGTCATTTGTTTGTGAATAAAACTGTATTGGGTGAACCACCTCTTGCCAAAAACAAAAAAGGCTGCTGAAGCTGCATGGCACATGGTGAGTCATTCACATAAGGTAAACATTAACTCACAGACTATGACAAGTCGACTAGTAAAAATTAGCCATAGTGCACACGTTCACTTTTTCCATTCACACTTAACAACGTTGGCTTAGTCCAGTCCAGGATGCCCTTCCGAATTCGTCCTGTCAAGGCACATTTACAGGGAAGCCCTGTCAGTATCTGGCCCTGAGCATCCCACAGCCCCTTAGGGCAGAGTTTCCTCATTCTGCTTCCCTGCATTTCGTGCGTGGGAGTAGAGACAGGAGGAAGTGGACGGCAAAGAGAAGTATGACCCATGGCGCCTTTTTGTGTGACGCTTCCTGCCATCACTTCCTCTTGACTGACTCTCTCTGGATTCCTTTCGGTTTGAGAGTGTGTTTGTGTGTGTGTCCAGTGATGCGGCCTTCAATTGGTGGAACTCTTCAGCATTTTTGTCCTTGTTGACTCCCTGATGTTTGACATGTTTGTTTCTTTGAACATTTGTACAGTGCAAAAAAGATTGAGTTAGTTGCAGTCCAATTTAAAAAATTATCACTTGTATCTCATGGAGAGGTAGTTGTTGATACTTGATGTATAAGATATTAAAAATATTTTTTAACAAAAATATCTATACACCATCATAATAATCATTAGTAACAAATTGGCTAAATGATTAATTTAATGAATTTCTGCTACTACTATAATTATAATAATAATAATAATAGACTTTTGTTTTATATATTGTTTTGAGTACATTACAAAATTAATAATTTTATTATGAATAATTGTAATTTTATGACCACAATATCAGTATTTAAAATAATTCTTCAGATGCTAAAACAAAAGTAGTAATTTGTGCTCTTTATATGGTAAAATGTAATTATTCTTGAAGCAAATTTTTTAATCTTTTTTTTTTGTACAATATAAATAGCTCTCACTTCATATTATACAAAAAATGAGTTGTTTGGTACAATGTATTCATTTTGTATTGCAATTTTTTTTAATGTATTTACAGATATAGATGTAATTGCATACAGGTATTTTTTATAAAAGTACAATGTAAAACAAGTATGTGAACGATAATTGCATTGTATCAAATTATTAATGTAAATGTAAATACATAGTTGTAAGACATAATATAATATATTTATAGTCTAATTATATTCTAATTATTTTATTATAATAAGTATGGAAAGTATGTGTGTGTGTGTGTGTGCGTGTGTGTGTGTGTATATATACAGTATTTGAATTTAAAATTAGTATTTAAATTAAAATAGATTAACAGGTGAACTAATCAAGATGAAACCTAATATTGCTAAACTGTTTTTATTTAATATTCTATAGATGATTAAATTACATATGCAACTCAGTGTGTGCATGTTTGTTTGAGGGTCTGTAAATGTGTGCGCACCACCTGGTATTACGTTTCTGAAGGTTGCTTGTAGAGGTGACAGACAGGAAGCAGGCAAAGAGCCTCTTCCTGTGTTGTAAAGAGCAGGAGATTGGGTGGCCGCGAGGTGTGGATACCAGCTTGAAGTCCTGCCACCGGCTCCGGTGACAAGACGTGACATGACGGAAGTAAATCGCTAAAGATAGAATGGCCCAGGGGAAGGGTCACTTTCCACCGGGAGAGCTTTGAGAAAGATAGCCTTACACGGAGAGAGAGTGACTAGCCATCCTCAAACAAAAAAACAAGAGCCGTCAGCAGGAAGCGCTCATTGATTTGAATCGTATTGCACTGGGAGACATCCGATGCATTGTTTGTGCGTTTTCGAGCTGTTTACTCTACCTATACGGTGAAACATACATCACACCTTGTCATTGCTGAAATGTAGGTGGTAAAGTGTGGAAATATGTGTTATGGTTATGTAACCGTAGTCGTGTTATCGCAAATTTCCTGTTGTTATGTGGGCGGCATGAGCACTGGCGTTATTGCACCTTTTCTGGATTCTCCTGAAAGCGCAGATAATAGAAAAGGTCAATGCAAAAGTCTCATCTGGCCCATAATCCCCAGCACTGACCCAGGGACCTCAGACAGGGACTCCAGCAGACAAACAGGCGCTCACACATCAAAGACACAGGAACCCGGGCAGGTTCATCACTTATTCAGTGTAGGGCGCACCCAGAACTCAGTGTGTCCGCCTTAATATTTCATCTGGTTCCTCGCTCATTGTGTCCGTCTGCCTCTCTTCCTTTCCTTTTTTTCTCCATTAAATGTTGTTTTTCATCCATCCCTTTCATCTCATTCATCTGTTTTATCTGCGAGTTCCACCAAAGGCTATTGACCTCTGTTCTAGAATAGAGCCGTTCCATCCTTTGAGTCACACTGGCACTTTAACTTAATGGCTGATCTCACTTCCTCCATTAAAGCAGATGGTTCCTAAACAGTCCAGACTTCATCTTAAGTACCTGTCAAAACGGAGCACCGTCACATTAAGTGTAGAGTTGAAAGGACCTTATCAGAATCTGGCTTAGAGTCTGTTTTTCCTCTCTCACCTGACATTTTTTTCTCTCTCTCTCCATGAGCTCTCTCAAGGGTATATGGTGGCCCGGAGGGGCATAGCTTAAAATACGCTGACAGTCCATTGACATTGATTCTAAAAATAGTGGGCCTGTACTATTGCAGGTAACAGGGACACCTCAAAGGCAAACGGTGAGCTGCTGTCCTGCATTTCACTCACTGTGCTGTCCATCTACACCATGTCTTCCATTCAGATATTATTTACAGCAGAGCTGTAAAATTGTAATTGTATAAGATTTTTCTTTTAAATTTTCTTTATTTAATGTTTTGTTAAATTACTATTATTTATTTTTATTTAACTGAAACTTTAAAAAATGTTTAATTTATTTTTTATTATTATTTTTATTTAATTTATTTACTCCAAATGTTTGGAAATGATGATTAGTGGTACTTTTCAGTGGGGAAATTAAAAATAAATAAATAAAACTTTTCTGTATGTTTTCCCTATCATTCGAATAGATGGGTTTTTTAAAATGTTTTTGAAAAGAAGTCTCTTATTCACCAAGGCTGCATTTATTTGATCCAAAATACAGTAAAACAGTAATATTATTACAATTTAAACATACTTTTTTATTTTAATATCATTTATGTATTTTTGTATTATAAATGTTTGTCAATTTATTCTTAATATCAATGTTGAAAATAGTTGTTGCTTAATATGTTCATGCTAAACCTTGATTTATTTATTATTATTATTATTATTTTTTCAGGATCCAAAAAGAACAGTATTTATTACAAATGTCTTTACATACTGAATGGAAGTATTAATTCCTTTTAAAAATTCAAAATGACCCCAGACTTTTGAAATGTAGTGTATTTTGGCTTTATTTTGTTTTATTTAATTTTCAAAACAACACTCTTATGACTTTTCAGTCATGAAAAATATTTAGAATATTCATTGTTTATTTTATAAAATAATACACATTTAAATCTAACAGTTATGAGATTTCAAGAAATTTAAAAGCACACTAGAAACAGTTATATATCATATTTTGATATATATTTAGCATTTTTACAGGGACACGCAAAGCTTATTAAAATTTTCAAGGCAGCATTGAACCACCGCAATGAAAAAACAGATTAACTGCTCAATACTTTTGAATACCTTCTCAATCCTTTATATGATGCTAAATATACACTTCTTAAAACAACAGGTTTGTGCATTATGAGCACTTTTATGCAGTAAAGTGTTTGTTTGTGTACATGTTTTTTAACACCACAGCTACAGTATGGCCTCTTCAGAGCTGCGGAACCTCTGTGAAAACATAGCAATTAAAAACAAAGGTCATCCCTCCATGACCCTGTGCTTTAATAGAGAGGTGCTGCTTGCACGGTTTCGTGATTTATTTTGATGCTCCATTTTACTGTCGCTTTCCTCTTCACCTGTATGAGTTATTTTTAACGTAGCATGAATGGAAGCTGGAAGCGCCTCTGTGAACTGCGTAGGATGAGCTATCAAAACATCGCTTTTCACTGATGGAAAAAAAAAAGAGCTAATTTTTCTAAGCTCAAAAACAGCTATGAAAACTAAACAAAAAAATCAACCTACACAAACTCTTGGTTAATTTGTTGAGGAAGTTTTATTTTTAGGTGCTGAAGAGGTGAGTTTTGGTTGGGTTTGTTGGAAAAATAGAGCTCAGGCTTAGATAAAAAGATTTTTTTTCTTGCTTGGCTTGAGTTTTGAAATGAACAGGGGTAAGAAAACAAATCAGCTTCCTCTGAGTGAGAGTACAGGAGGGTCATGGGCTCCGGAGGTACAGCTGAAACTTAATGCTGGTCAGGGTTAGAGGGTAAGTTGCATCCCCCCGGCCCACCTGTTAGGAAGTCATTCATTTCTATTCCTAAACCAGCATTCTCTCCCTTCTCTCCCATCTCGTTCACTCTATTTCACTCTTCCTGATTCAAATGTTTCCCTTCTTCTCCCAAAGCTCTTGTAGCTGTTATAGACTTTTTGTATTGTATTGCTTTCTCTTCTGGGTCATTGTAAAAATATGGTAACAAACATAACACTCCTATAAATTTTCAGTTATGAAAAATATTTAAAATATGCAAGAAAACTTATTAAAGCATCAATACACAGACAAACTTTTTTTAAAAATACTTTTTATAAAAGTACCTAGTTTATAATATGAGGTTGAGTAATGAATAACAGAATTTTTATTTTTGGGTGAACTGTCTCTTAAAAACAGTATTTTAAATTTTCCGGGTGTCTAAAGAAATACCTTTTCCCCTTCATTTGACATACCACTTTTGTTTTGATGTTGTTTTGTGTTTTTGTTTTGTTCAGTTTTTTTTTTTTTTTTGCCATTTGGTTTGACTATTATTTTGTTCGTTTTAAAAAAACAATATTTTTAATTTGCCAGGTGCCTGAAAAAACATATTTCTCTTTATCTGATTTGTTTTGTTGTTTTGTATGTTTGTTTGTTTTTTTTTTGTTTTTTTTTTGTTATTTGTGGGTTTTGATTTGTGTTGTTTTGCTTTTCGTTAAATTTTTTTTTTTAAATTTTCATTTGAAAGATTTTTACAATTTTTATCAGCTTTTCCATATGAAAACTGACCTGAACTGAATACGTAAGCATTTTTTTAAGTCTGAAATCCATCTATTTTTTTTTGAGAATGACCTTTGTGCACTTACCTTCTTTCTGTTGTACTTTTTACACTCTTTTCCTGTTTGTTTTTCCTGAATTCTTACACCGTGGCCTCCCTGCCTCTTTCTCTCACACCAACCCTTTCCGACTTTGTTTTCCTTTCTCTTTTACGCAAACACCACACGCACGCCGACAGCATTGCTGTTGCCTGTTTGGCGTCAGCTGGCCTCGGCAGCTCACAATGAAACACGCGAGGAATGTCCGTGACCCTTTGAACCTCAACCCCTCTCGTCCTGCTCTCCCTGCCGCCCATTCCTCCTCTTCTCTAAGCCCCAACATCCACCTCCAGCCACAGACCCGCGAGGGCTGTCAGGCGCCTCTCTGCCGACCCGTCCGGGCCTTGCAGGCTTAACCCCGCACAAGTCACAGCATTCTTCCTTGCCTCTGGGAAATGTGTTAGTATTACTCATTCTCTGTCCCCTCTAACCCCTCACACCTACTCCCTTGAAGATGAGGGGAAGTCTTCGGGTTGAACTAGGCCATGGGGGCTTTGACGGGAACTTTGAAAGGAGGCAAGGCCCAGCTAAAGTGCACTTAACCATAAAGCTCCACATTCCTCACAGGGCCTCCTCGTGCGAGAGCAGTGACTGCGCCAACCACATTATTCACGTCTATCTCAAACACTCTCCAAATATGCGGTGTTAAGAGAGTGAGGTCAGTGCAGTCCTTATCTCAAAGTGCGTTAAAGTCTGTTTACACATGACCTTTTAACCCCTCAAACACTGCTTTAAATGCATTTCCTTGGCATGACCTTCTATTTTCGCAAGCTGATTTTAATGCAACCCATAATTGTAAAAGAATGTTATACAAAAAAGTTGTTTTGATGTTGTATGCCAAAATCTAGTGAAGTTGAACCATTTTTAAAGATGAAAACCAATGAAATCCTGCAGCGGTTTCCGAGTAGAATTGGTAGAATTCCTGTTGTCTTGCTGGCTCGCAATTAGCAACAAGCTCATTGTGTGTCGCAGTTTCCCACAGCTACTTTGCAGTCGATTTGGTATTACCAAGTTCGAAAAGCAGATTATCCAGCATTTGTGTAGCAATGGGGTTTAGCTTAAATTAAATCCCACACAGTGACCCTCTTGTTTCCGTGTATTTGTGAATTTACCTACATTGCTTTCTGATGTTTGTAAGTGACTTGTTTTGCTGTTTTTAAGCCTGATAGCAAGCAGTAATTCAAAAGGATTTACACCAGTTTACAAAAAAATGAAAAGCTCTACAATGGGATGTGAAGTTAATGTGAAGTTTAGCCTGGTGCACATTAATGCATTTTTGTCGCTTCATACATTGTATATTATTCAGTGTTTGCATGCTAACCATCGCGTTCATACTTGACGATTAAAGGGACAGTTCATCAAAATATGAAAATTCTGTCATTTATTACTCATTCTCATGTCATTCCAAACCTGTAAGACCTATATTTTTAAGATATTTTGTAAGATATTTTTGATGAAAACCGAGAGTTTTCTGACCCTGCATAGACCGCAACGTAACTGACACGTTCAGGGCCCAGAAAGGTAGCAAGCGCATCATTAAAATAGTCCTTGTGCACAACATCAGTGGTTCAACCATAATTTTATGAAGCTACGAGAATACATTTTGTGTCCAAAGAAAACAAAAAATGACTTTATTCCACATTTTCTTCACATGGACTATTTTAACGATGTCCTTACTCCCTTTCTGGGCCTTGAATGTGGTAGTTGCACTGGTGTCAATGCAGGGTCAGAAAGCTCTCGGATTTTATCAAAAATATCTTATTTTGTATTCTGACGATGAATGAAGGTCTTACAGGTTTGGAACGACATGAGGGTGAGTAAATAATGACAGAATTTTCATTTTTGGGTGAACTTTCCCTTTAAGAATGAATTGCATTCACTCATCACTAAGACATACCATGATCTTAGGAATCCATAATATATTGGGTCCATTTCAGTTATCAAGTTCTATTAGAGATTTAAAAAAAAAAATATTGATATTGGATATTCAATAGTACAAGCTAATTTTCTCTTCTTTTACAATTTAAATGCCCCAAATAAATTTTGAGTGAATATTTTTGAATAAATGTTATCTTTAGCAATTCTAAAAATTATTAATCTATTTTTCATACTGTTCGTTGTAATGTTGTGAAGCCTCATTTGTAGCATTTGAAATGATTAATTGTATTTTTAGCAATTTATTGTCCATTTATTTAGACAAAATAGTACAGAATTTGTATATTTTGTCATTTTCAATGTTGAAAAGTGTACCTTTACATTGGGTTAACACTAAATGAATATTCCACTATGCCAGCAGCCCAAATTCTGAGGTATTTTGCATATACGAGACTAATTTTATTGACATATGATGGTTATATGATGTATGTGATGACCTGGCAGGTTATTGGGCGCCAGTGTGGGGCCTATTTTCCATTAGGCCCGGAAGCTAAATCACCATTAGCACAGAACTGAGAGAAACCTCCACAACCTGAGAAATGACCCAAGGTCAGAATCTCTCCATCTATCTGCTCTATTGCACTTTTTGCCCAAATCATTGTTTAGAAACCCTTAGAGAGCCCTGGAATGGTACCAACCAGAATTTTTTTTTTAAATGTCATATAGGTTTCCTTGTCATGGTTTGTTTATTATAAGCTGTATCATATAAAGTAGAAAATACAGACATTGGGAGAAAAAAATATGTAGATGCATATTTTCTCCTGTATCTGGATTTTTACATCTGGTAATATGCTTGATTCTGAAAAGCTGAACCTATTTTACTATTCACAGTTTTGAAACATGCGAAATGATTGGGTAATTTAACGTAACTACCAACGACTCCGATTTCTAATACCTTTTTATCTTCCTGACCCTCTGACTCGTGACATCCTTCCAGACCTCGAGTTAGCATATTCAGACACTACAGCCGTCTGAAATCTCATTATCCCTTCTTCGTTGGCCATTGCATGATTGTATTTTTAGAAACCTGCGCCGCTGCTGGGGGGAAAATTGGTTGCTTGCTTCACCTCCGCTTCCCTCACATCTCTCATGAAAACTGCACTCATCCCACTCGCTCTGCCACTTTCTCTTTGTGCTATTTACGGACTACCTCATGTGAGGGCAATGAGTTAGGAAACACGCTTAACAAGCGCTTCGCTGATGTTCCTGATTTTGCATGGATCAATCGGATTAGCCAGAATCAAATTACAGGATGTGCATCCCTAGAATTGACTGGCACTGTGGAAGTCATATGTCCTGCAATGTTCTCTCTGTGTTTTGGAGAGTTGACACTGCTCTCGTTTTCTTACTTTTGTTCAGCCAGATGTGTTGAGGCTTAACTTGGGAGTCTGAGTACTGTATATTATACATAATGGAGGGTTTACATCATGCATACAATTGCATGAAGTATAGACACGGGTAATCATTACTACTTAAATCTGGCTAGACAAACTATATGCTTTCAAATTACCACTCTGTCTATGTTATAGAGATGGATAGGATGGTCAACTAGTCATCCAACAACAGTGGCGGTGGATGATTTTAGAGATGCTGAGAGGGTTTTAGCATGTTATGTTTAGCATGCAGGTGACTTCCTTTTCCTTTTGGACAGCAATTCAGATTTCTGCTTGTCCTGCCAACATTTTCACTAACAAAAAATACATTTAAATGTCTGAAATATGATTTTTAAAAGAAATTATTTTTGGTTGCTTTTTGAATATGTATTTTTCAATTTATTATTTAATATTTAGTTTAAAATATTTTTTAAACAATTTATTATGCTTTTTCTCATTGATTCTTACTGATGCTACCAAGACTGTCATTCTTGCAGTTTCAACAAAACTTTTTGTATGAATATATGACTTTATTTTAAAATTACATATTAAATGTATCGTTTTAAATTAGTTAGATTTATTTTATAATATTTAAAATAATATATAATTCTTAACTAATTGTTTTGAAATATTTGAAAATGAATACACATTTATAATTTTTACACTGATTGTTATTACACTGATTGATATTTTTATTACTACTATTACTGAGAATGTATAAGTAATATCTAAATTATTTTATATTTAATATATAAAATAATTATTTTAGTTTATTATTTTTTTTATATTATATAATTATATTTTATATGATATATATTAGTATTTTAGTTTAGTATTTTATATTATAAAATAACAAAAGTAAAACAATAACTTATTTTTATATATATATATATAATATGTGTGTGTGTGTATGTAGGTATGTGTAAAAAAAAAAAAATTTTTAAAATAATTGTAATTAAGTATTATAATTGTAACATAAGTTTTAAAGGAACACTCCCCTTTATTTGGAAATAGGCTCATTCTCCAACTCCCCCAGAGTTAATAAGTTGAGTTTTACCGTTTTGGAATCCATTCAGCTGATCTCTGGATCTGGCGATAGCACTTTTAGCATAGCTTAGCATAGATCATTGAATCCGATTAGACCAGTAGCATCGCGTTCAAAAGTTCCTTGATTATTACGCCGGAATGAGAGTATAGTTCCTAGCCAAATCGACCTAGAAAATCACAACTTTTCATTTTCCGCTGGTCTTAGTACACGATATAACTACAGAAGAGTCAAGTTTTAAATAGGAAAACTATCGAAACTCTTTGGTCATTTTTGAACACGATGCTACTGGTCTAATCGGATTCAATGATCTATGCTAAGCTATGCTAAAAGTGCTATCGCCAGATCCAGAGATCAGCTGAATGGATTCCAAAACGGTAAAACTCAACTTGTTAACTCTGGGGGAGTTGGAGAATGAGCCTATTTCCAAATAAAGGGGAGTGTTCCTTTAAAGGGATCATGTGATGTTGCTAAAAAGAACATTATTTTGTGTATTTAGTGTAATGCAATGTATTTGCGCGGTTTAAGTACATTATTGTTGCGCCTCTCTGCCCCGCCTTTCTGAAAGACTTCAATTTTTACAAAGCTCATTGTTCTGAAAAGCACGGTGTGCTCTGATTGGCCAGCTATCCAGTGCTTTGTGATTGACTAAATACATGTGAATAACAGAAAGTTATGCCCCTTACCATATTTGGAAACACACAGC